>SJYO01052794.1:30050906-30362330 GCA_006410555.1 Capra ibex
CACCTACCTACACACCCACCACCCACCTACCTACCCACCCACCCACCCACCTACCTACCTTCTCTCTCATCTCTATAAGTCCGGGTACTACTCTGTGGAAGTCTCTCTTTCTTTCTCTGTCGTACTTTCACGACAAGACACACTAGACAAATAAACAGTCGATTAGTTCCGGTCAAGAACCGTCTCGGACGAACCGTCCCCATGTCACTTATATTTCTATACATTCGATGTGACGTATGGAAGTTCTTGTCTGTAAAACCCTTTAAATTTTTAATTAAGGTCTCAAGTGCTCTTTACTGCCTTCTTCTCGCCCTCTCTCTTGCGTCCTTTCCTTCCCTCCGTGAGAAGCCGTCCGGCATGGCCCCCGAGACAGAGGCCGGCTCTGTTCGTCCTGTGGGTGTGGTCGTTCGCCGACGCCCAGTCCCACACCGGTGACCCGCACCCTCACCCACAGGTCCTGTCACACCCGGGACAAGACCCCAGGCACTACCTGAGGTTCGTTACGGTCCCTAGACCTTCGAAAGAAGGTACACACCGGCTTCCGAAGGCCTAACTTGACGCAGGGGTCTCGTGTAGGACGTGAGTAGGGGGAACTAGTTCCAGATCAAGTTTTAGCTAGGGGAAAGTTTCTGTCTCTTGGCCTCCGAAGGAAGTCGCCTCTCCCGCGACCCACACTCGGGGGTGGAACGGGTCCAAGGGCGGGGGAGAGGGACCCCCCTCGAAGGTCGTAGTAAGGTGAGTCGAAACCCGACCCAGGACTTCCTTACTTCCGGTCCGTCCTCAGTGTGGTCGTCGGTAAGGGGCAATCATCCTGGACCTTCTAAGACGACGAAACCCGAGGACTGGGTACCCGAACCCCCTCGAAACCTTGTTCGTCGATGGCGGTTCGGTCGGAGGGGAGCACAGATATGGTCCCGAGCGAGGTGCACTGCACCAAAGACGCTATCGAGGGAAGGTCATAGGCCTCGAGACCGCAGAGGCGGTGAGTTTGGGCAAGGGTCCCCAAGTTAGACGAAGGTCTGAGGATAAAGTGGTCGACATCAGGGTGATAGACACTGACCTAGAGTGTCGGAATACAAGGACGAGTTGATTTAAGACCGAAACGAGTGGTCGAGTCAGTGTTTACCATGTTCGGTGTCAGGTCCACAAAGACAAATTTTTCATGACCGTACTACAAATAATATCCGACCGTGACAAGTTGAAAGGTTAAATGTTGATGATTTATTAGGAACGTTGTGGAACCCTCGGTCCGTGAAAATAATCTTTGACTCCGTGTCTTTCCAATTCATTGAACTCTCAGGGAACCTGTCTCTACCTTAGTTTGGTCAGTTAGGATTTCCTTTAGTTGGGACTTATAAACAACCTTCCTGACGACGACCTCGAGGTTAGGAAACCGGTGGACTACACTTCTCGGTTGAGTAACCTTTTCTGAGACTACGACCCTTTCTAGTTCCCGTCCTCCTCTTCCCCCGCTGTCTCCTACTCTACCAACCTACCGTAGTGGGTGGAACTCGTTTCAGGTCTTCTATCACTTCCCTTCGGACCACACGACGTCAGGTGCCCCAGTGTTTCTTAGTCTGTGTTGAATCCCCGCGTTGTTCTTGTCGTCGTCATTGAACATGTTTTAGTGTGTCGATCACTCCCACCTCGACTCTGAGTTTGGATTCCTCCTCCGAGGTGTTAGTTTCGGGAGACCCGGTGACTCTTTCGAGTTCGACCGGATGAGTGTGTCTCGAGAAGGGAATAGGTGCCCCCTCCACTGTCGACGTACGGGCTTTCACCCCTGTCGTAGTCATGGGTCGGTGTGCGCGTGTGTGCGCGAGACCAAAGAGGATATGCCTGTGCAGTTACTATTTCAAATTAACATTTGATCCGTGCCACTCTCTTATATGGTTACCGGGCGTGCCGATGGACACGTGAAACCCCGCTGATCATTCATTCGGCTCACTGCGGGTGTCCGAGACCCTGTGGTGCTGCCGACTAGACTGCCAGGTCACCGACGTGCCCCGACGGCCAGTCCCCTGCGACCTGTGTCCTCACCGAGTCCGGGCCCGCGCTCCTCCCCTTCGTGCTCTCAGACGGAGAGGTGAGTCGTCTCACACGTTAAGTTCTGGATACTTAATAAATAAAGGTCTTAAAAGGTAAATTACAAAAGTCTGGGGCTAACTGGCGTCCAATTGACTCGTTTCACTTCAACGACTACCACAACCCCCCTCCCAGGTGACACGAACATAAAGAGAGGGCTCCGTGTCGTCGGGGGTACGGTGGGGAGGGACCGAGGGACCAGGATGAGGTCTCTGAGCGAGTCGGAGACTCCGAAGAGGGGACCACAGACGGAGGCACACCCGGTGAGTGACTCGCGGTCCTACGCCCGACCCGGAGACGTCCGAGGAGTCGTCGTCGGTGACAACCCAGGAGTGTCTCTCGACGAGTGTTTCGGAACACAAACCCCCTTGTCCTGTCTGTCCCGGGTCGTACGTCGGACGGCGACGTAGAGGGCAGTGGGAGACGATGCGACACGTGGGGGTGAACCCCAGTGAGAGACCCAGTTGAAGGGGGTTTCCTGCTGACCAGGACCGCCCACCCTCCACCCCACTCCCCCTTTCTAAAGATAGAACGTTTCGAGAGATCTCCTCGACCTCGACCTAGTCGTCTTGGTTCCGTCAGTATTGCCCAGGGCACCCCCGACCGCCCCACGTCCTGCCTTCGTCGTCTTAACCACACTTCAAGTATACGTCTGAAATATGTTGGAAGGGTCGTCATGGGTCGGGTACGGGGTCCTGTCGACTGAAAGGTCCCTTCAATGGGCTCTCTCTCAGGGGTACACCCCCACGATCCATACCGTCTCCGACCCCACCGTCCTCGACCTCACTGTCCGACGCCCGACTCACGACCTGGAGGACGGGCGACAGACGGAGTCCAGTCAAGTCAAGTCAGCGAGTCAGCATAGGTTGAGAAACCCTGGGGTACTTGGCGTCGGGCGGTCCGGAGGGACAGATAGTGGTTGAGGACCTCAAGTGAGTTTGAGTACAGACAACTCAACCACTACGGTAGGTTTGTAGAGTAGGAGACAACAGGGGAAGAGGAGGACGGAAGTTAGAAAGGGTCGTAGTCTCAGAAAAGGTTACTCAGTGGAGAAGTGTAGTCCACCGGTTTCATAACCTCAAAGTCGAAGTCGTAGTCAAGAAGGTTACTTATAAGGTGACTAAAGGAAATCCTACCTGACCAACCTAGAGGAACGTCAGGTTCCCCGAGAGTTCTCAGAAGAGGTTGTGGTGTCAAGTTTTCGTCGTTAAGAAACCACGAGTCGAAAGAAATATCAGGTTGAGAGTGTAGGTATGTACTGGTGACCTTTTTGGTGTCGGAACTGATCTACCTGGAAACAACCGTTTCATTACAGAGACGAAATTATACGACAGATCCAACCAGTGTCGAAAAGAAGTTTCCTCGTCACAGAAAATTAAAGTACCGACGTCAGTGGTAGACGTCACTAAAACCTCGGGGGGGTTTTATTTCAGACTGTGACAAAGGTGACAAGGGGGTAGACAAACGGTACTTGACTACCCTTACCTACGGTACTAGAATCAAAGGACTTACAATTCGAAATTCGGTTGAAAAAGTGAGAGGAGAAAGTAAAAGTAGTTCTCCGACAAATCAAGAAGAAGTGAAAGACGGTATTCCCACCACAGTGGACGTATAAACTCCAGTGACTATAAAGAGGGTTGTTAGAACTAGGTCGAACACGAAGGAGGTCGGATCGCAAAGAGTACTACAGGAGACGCATATTCAATTTATTCGTCCCACTGTTATATGTCGGAACTGCATGAGGAAAAGGATAAACCTTGGCCAGACAACAAAGTACAGGTCAAGGTCGACAACGAAGGACTGGACGTGTGTCTAAAGAGTTCTACGTCCAGTCCACCAGACCACAAGGGTAGAGAGAGTCTTAAGAGGTGAAATAACACTAGGTGACAGACGGGTCACGGGGGTTTGGTCGTCGGTCTGTATGTACAGTGTCTGACCCTCGGCCCCGCCCGCCCACCGGTAGAGACTTCTTCGACTTACTTGAGTCCCCTTCTGAAGGTGCATGACTACAAACACTCAGTCCCTTTGTCGTCGGTACGGTTCCCACAGTCGTCTCCCCTGAATGTGCGCCACGGCTGAGATCTCCACAGGTTTCGGACTCTCGTCCTTCCTCGACTATGCCTCGTCAGTGACACCCTCGTCGGCGGCCGGTACCCCTGCGTCCCGACCCTCCTCGTCACGGGTCTTGACCCGAGGCTCCGCCTATGCGTGGGGGTCCGCCGACGGCCCTCCCGGGGCGAGCGGGGGGAGTGTCTCCCAGACCGTTGGTACAGGAGGTGGACCACAGCTCTCCGTCTCCTAGGGGGACGGAGACTGCCGTGGTCACTCCGAGGTCGACCCTCGACTGTCAGTCTGTCCCGCAGGACGGAGACTGGGGTGTCTCCGTCCACCAGCACCCCGGTCGGGACCACCACGTCGAAACGAGGACGGGAGGACGCACATGGGCCCTGGGGCTAGGGCTCCCGTGGGCTGAGGAGTCGAAAGGGTCGAGCCACGTCTCGCCGGGACGCGAAGAGGGTCGCGAGGCACTCGTAGGTCGGACGTGGGGCACGGACACAGACGTCTGGACGACTCTCTCCTACGACCCGGTAGACGGGGGCTGTGACTGCCGTCTCTCGAGGGCGTGAGGACTCCGTCCCCGGGGTCGCTTCGCGGGAGGGTACAGGTCCCTGCTAAGCTACGTCGCTAAGTGATTCGATGACTTACGTGTTCCCTGTCGTCTGTCTCGTCTATACAATGTAAAGACGGTTCACCCAGTTGGAGTGTCCCCAAAATTCTCACGGAGAACTTGATTGATATAATACCACTTGACCGATCTCCCCCGCGATCACCATTTCTTGGGTAGACGAGCGCGTCCTCTGTTTTCTCCACGTCCAACCTAGGGGCCAAGCCCTTCTCGGGGACCTCTTCCCTTTCCGACGGGTGAGGGCATAAGAACGGACCCTTCAGGGTACCTGTCTCCTCGGACCGCCCGATGTTGGGTACCCCGGCGTTTCTCAACCTGTACTGACTTCACTGAATCGTGCACACGTATGTGTAAAATTTTTTTCCTGTGGACACTTAACCCGGTCGAATTTTTTTTTTTTCCCTTAATAGATAATGATAAATATGTCTCCACGAAACCCTTAGGGACTCTGTGTCTTTGTCTCCCTTAAGCTTCTCTGAAACGTTGTGACGGAATCTTTTCGTTTACAAAGTTTTGATCAAAGATGTCCATAAAGAAAGAAGAAGAACCCATCGAGTGGAGAGTCCACTCTTCTGCGAGAAGGGCGGACACCGTCTCGTCCCAGCCCCCTCGTGCCCGGACAGAAGTGACACGTAAGAAACAAGGGCCCGAGACAGTGGAAGGAGAAGGATGTTTGCGTTGTTTATAAAGTAAGGACATGTACTTTATTGACGTAAGAAACACGAAAAGGATCAATTAGTCTTAAATCTACTTATGTCAATCTTTTTTTTCTTAAAACAGTCAGTAGTAATCGTAAGTTTGTTACGGTCTTGTAATTTTAATTCACCCGTTTTCTTCTTTCTTCTAATTCCTGGTATGAGGCGCCGTATTTTCAAAAGGAACACCCTAATTTTTTTTTTACTAAAGTCATTATTCAGAAAGGACCCTACTTCCTTAAAATCACTATTACTTATGTAACAGTTCTCTCCAGCGTAAAGAATAAACGTCGGACGTTTGTCTTCGTTACAAATACAGTTCCCTTGCCGTAGTTGGTTAAACCAGACTCGTTTCCTTCCCTTGTACAATTAGACAAAGAAGATGAAAGAAACAATACAAAATGTATTCAACTGTACTTCAAGTCCATTATGAGGAAAACATACTTGGTCGTACGCACACCCCCACCTCTTCTCGTTTTTCTCGGTTCGCTCAACGTTTCAGGAGCAACATTCCTCTTGAACGGACGTACGATTCGACGCGGACTGAGAAACCTTGGGACACCTGACATCGGGTGGTCCGATGAGGTAGGTACCCTAAGAGGTCCGTTCTGATGACCTCTCCCGACGGTAAAGGAAGAGGTCCCTTAGAAGGGTTGTTGGGTCCCTAGCTTGGGTGCAGAGGGTGGGAGAGTGTAACCGTCCACCTAAGAAGTGGTGATACGGTGGACCCTTCGGTCAACATCCCGTCAACACAATTTTTATGTATGTATATATATACATATATATATATAAAAAAAAAAATTCCTTTTCACTTCACATTTCGTGCGCCCATGGTAGTTCGAATGGAGAAGAGAGGGAGATCGGGATTACGTTCGTTTATCAGAGGCGTAGGTCCTCTACTTCCGGTCATTTTCGCAAATGACAAACTTTGAGTGACAATGGTTTCGTGTATCGACCAGGACTAGGGGTCAGGGCGGTCCCCTGTGTCTTCATCGAGACGGGGAACCGTCTGTAGACTCCCTAGAGTACACGGAAGAAAGTACACCTCTCCGTAGTTCCCGTAATTGGTCTTGGGCGAGAAGAAGAAGACACGAAGTATGCAATGACGGTGATTCGGTCGCAAATACTAGGACTTTGGTTTCCATAGACCGTACAGAAGTACCCCTCTCTCCTCTTTCGGAGGGGTCCCACCGACCCCTTCTCCTCCGGGTGAGGTCTCCTGCGGAGACGAAAGTCTCGCGACCGCGAGTGACCCTTCGGACAGATTGACCGTCGTTCAGTGGTCGTCGTCAATGACTACCACCTATTGTCGGAGCCGGTATTTCTCCTGGCACGAACCCAGTCGGCGTGTACGAGACAGGTCACTGTTCCCGACGAGTGGTCCTCCACCCCTCCTTCCTTCGCCTCTCTCTTCGGTTTTATACCTGTCTTTCTTGAGCTTCCTTGTCCTTGTTCTATCCTTCTACTCCCCTAAGTCCTCTTGTTATACGGAAAAGGCGAGGTGACATCACGGTCGAACAGGCTAAAACTTTCTGCAGTACAAACATATGTTACACACACTGGTGCTGACGCAGTGCACTGTGTCTCTCTGCTGTTCTAGGTGCTCGATTGTGTTCCTCGTTCAGAGATGTCGACACACGTAGACTTTGCGTGCGAAATAAATGAATCATACATAGGTGGTTAGACGTACCCCCTCATTCTATTCCCGCGACGACAAACTTGTCGGACTACTGCACTGACTTGCCCATTTCTGCGTTGTCGACACCTGCGCGACGGACTTAGACGCTACGAGACCCTTTAAAAGTCCTGACAGAAGAGAAAGGAATGTGAGAAGTCTGAATCTCGAACCTTCCCATGAATACTAGTACCCGTTGGTATAAAAAGTTTAATTAATTTACAGACACGGCTGACCCATACGTCTACTACCATTGGTGAGATTACCGTCTTTCACTTCTCCTTGATTTCTCGGAGAACTACTCCCATTTTTACTCTCACTTTTTCGGCCGAATTTTAAGTTGTA
Organism: Capra ibex; assembly: GCA_006410555.1. Classification (NCBI taxonomy): domain Eukaryota; kingdom Metazoa; phylum Chordata; class Mammalia; order Artiodactyla; family Bovidae; genus Capra; species Capra ibex. The sequence continues at coordinate 30,058,393 of SJYO01052794.1, forward strand.
AGTCTTTTGACCGTAGGCCAGGGTAGTGAAGTGCCGTTTATCTTCCCTCTTTTCACCTTTACCACTGGTTAAAATAAAAGAACCCGAGGTTTTAGTGGCACCTACCACTGCCGTCGGTGTTTTGATGTTCCGTGAACGAGGAAGTTTCTTCCCAGTACTGTTTGGCTCTGTCTTATGACTTTCGTCTCTGTAGTGAAACGACTGTTTCCAGACATATGAATTTCGATACCAAAGAGATCATCGGTACACGCCTACACTCTCAACCTGGTCCTTCTGCCGACTCACGACTTCTTGACTACGAAAGGTTGACACAACTACCTCTTCTGAGGACTCTCAGGGAACCTGACGTTCCTCTATTTCGGTCAGTTAGGATTTCCTCTAGTTGGAACTTATGAGTAACCTTCCTGACTAAGCCTTCGACTTTGAGGTCATAAAACCGGTGGACTACGTTTCTCGGTTGTCACTACGACTCTTTCTAACTCCCGTCCTCCTCTTCCTCTGCCGTCTTCTACTCTACCAATCTATCGCAACAACCGAGTTACCCGTACTTTAGACTTGTTTGAGACCCTCTGTCACTTCCAGTCCCCTCGGGCCGCACGACGTCGCGCACCCCAGTACCTCTCAGGCCGCGCCGACTCCCCGACTCGTTGTCGACTGACTCAGGGGTGTACACAAGTCAAAAGAAGACGGAGAGGAAATACCTCGAAAATATAGTTGCCAGACAACTTTTTGTTCATAAAGTAGACGTTGCGAAAGGATGTAAAACACAGACAAAGGTGTCAAAGGTGCCCCTGACGGGAGTCGAAGAATGATCTGTTACAAAGGGGATCTAAAACAGAGTCAATCTTCTACGGATTGTGGAATTTTCAACGCAGGCTTTGTTGTCTCTCTCCACGTCGTAGTTCTAGTCGTCGTCGATTACGTCTTTGATGAAAAGTGAGTACCCACAAATGTATTTCGACTCAGACCCCTGAAGGGACGACGAGGGTCACGCCTCTCGGGTCCAAGGTAGGAACCAGTCCCCCGATGCATCACACACCGTTTTAGTTCTCGAACGGACGGAGTCGAATCTGGACCACGCCGGGTTATTTAGTCTTTTGTGTTTCGTCCAGACGAGGGTGACGGAAACGGGCAACACTTCCCGTGGCCTGTGGATAGGGAACGGTGTGCCTCCTCTCGCGCTGCAGTGGTCGTCTACGGTCAACGACGAGTCCCAGAGGGCGAACGGGCGTCCCAGTGCACTTCGAGACCACAGACGCCCAGACAGACTGGGGACGGGTGAGTTCTTACCCCTAAATAACGCCCGACAATAATTTGGTGTGGTCGGGTTTACTCTGAGGAAAGACTTCGAGTCCTCTCCGCTCGACCGGTTGCAGTTGAGGTGTGACGAAGACAAGTCTTAAAGAACCTGGTCTACCGTATGGGTCAGAATTTCTGTCACACAATTCAAAAATATAGTTAGTCAAACTTTATTATATTAATCTTTTTCTTTGACCCGTCTTAAGAATAGGTTTACTATTTTTTCCTCGAAGGTATTAAATTATGGCAGAAACGATTAAAGTAAAATGAGACTCCGTAAGTTAATTTCACAGACGTTATTTTCGACGACGATGTGACCTTAGGGTTTAGGATAATTCACAGTTCCTACAATTTGGATGTTTTGATTGTCTAAGAAATCAGTCTTCGGTAAATCCACGAAATACCACGACGGTCGATCGGAGGGTGGACTTGTCGCGAAAGGGCCCTTCCGCCAGATACTACACATTAGTGACCTCGTGAAACTCTATTAGCTGGGGTGTCCCGGGAAGTTGGAATAAGTCAAATGTAATTTATTAATACTTGAGTAGCAAAACAAATTCGAATACGAATTTCAGTCGGTTCAGAGAAGACAATTCTACTTTACAAAAAATCAAATACCTAATAGAATCTGAGTAAGAACGAGATTGATATGAAGTTGACTGATTTTTGTATACACTACACGAACTGATATTACTTTATTTGTGTGCGAGCACGACAGTCTCGTATTTATATCTGCGTCCGCTCGGCAGACGAGCACACATCTTTATTGACAACCTACTTTGTTTTTGTAAGAGGCGGAAATAAAAAGTCTATATTCTTCTGCTACACTTGAAGTCGGGTCGGTACACTTCCCGGTACGTCACCCTTTGTCTCGAGGAATACCTCTGTAAGACAGGTTCCAGGTTTTGTGGATTGTTTCCGTAACAAGTTTTTAAGATTCAGTGCTCCCGAACAAGGTTTTATGTAACAGTGGAACGAAAGAGTACTAAAGGAAATTCTTTTAAAATGTTTTTATACTTGGTTACATGTCTTTTAAGATCGAATATGGAAGAAAGAATTATTCCTTTTGTTTTAAACGAATTTCCATCTTTCTGACAGGATAATATGTGGTGACCGACAATGGTTCTGCCAGTAGTCTTACCGTCCCTCTTACGTACGGGGTAAACTGAAGATACACGCATGTAATTTTTGTTTTGTTTTTGTCTCGGGCAGAAGACGGACTTCCATCTACTCTCTTAATAGTTCTTTCTCAAGTCCGATGAACACATTTCATTTTAGTACAATCCTTTACGGTCGATGGTTTATTGCAGACGACAGAGGACGACTGGGAAAGAGATGTCTCTTGACCACGACAATTGCGAATCTTTCCACCCCCCGTCTGGAGTAGAGGAAAGTATTAGCGGTGTCCAAAAATCGCTATGAAAACCCTGTTGAAAGACGTTTCGGGGATTCTAATTCTGTTAATCTCGTTTCATTATGCACATTCACGCGTGACATTTTCCCGTACTCTTCGACGCCCGACCGTGAGCAGTCTTGAAACCCTCGTGGACGAGACCCAGGTCCGACGTCTAGTGTCCCACCAGGGCTCCCCTGCGGTCCCCGTCCTGTCCGTGCGCCTGAGTTCGCAGTCCGGGGTCGAGGTGGCGGTCGACCGCCTAAGCGCAGTCTTCTGCGTAGGAACAGGCACTTCACTGTCGGAGCGATGGCCGGGGCCGATGGAGTGTTCCACTCCTAGTTCAACCTAATACACTCATTTGTGAAACTGTCGGCATTTCAGAATGAGTTTGTAATCTGACAAACATTCTTCCGAGTCCCTTTAGATAATTCACGTACGATTCCTCCCGCTCACTCACGTGTCGGAGGACTTACACTTCGTCCGCACTTTCAGTGAACTTCTAGTGTGGGCCCGAAGTAAGTCCAGACCCTCTTTTGTGAACGAAATTCAGAGCTTCCAGAAGGAGCGTCGGGTCTCAAACGTCGGAATACCTCTGTGGAGGTAGAGGAGGACACATCCTCGGTTCCCGTCCTCTCCTCTACGGCCTCCTCTCTCAATCTTAGTCTAAAACCTCCTTTTCTGTTAGCACTGACCCCTGTTTCTTCGTCCACAGACTCCACGTCCCTGCGTGTCTCTCCTTCGGTCGGCACCCCACACCCCTTCCTGTGTGTAGAGAACGACCTGCAGGTGTGTCCATGCGCGACGAGATACGCGGTGTCAGGAGACGCACAACGGTACCTCTAAAGCTCTTCGAAGTGATGTCCCGTCTAAGTTGTTCCGACGATGTACTGGCGCAACCCAGAGACATTGTTTTGGTTCCAATTAAAGACAGTAGACAGGAAAGGTCTAAGTGGGAACAGGTTCTTTGGTCCGATGACCATGTACTCGATCCAGAGACGAAATGAAGAAGATCTTTTTTTTATAATCTTTTTATGGAGGAAAAGAAGACAGGAAATGATACCCGGTCAGTATGCAAAACGTTACTAATATATATTTGTTAGTATGTGCCACTGAGATACGAATCTTAAGTACGACAAACACACACACACACATATACACTCACTTTCAGTGAGTCAGCACAGACTGGGAAACGCTGGGGTACCTGATATGTCAGGTACCTTAAGAGGTCCAGTCTTATGACCCCACCCATCGGAAAGGGAAGAGGTCCCCTAGAAGGGGTGGGTCCTTAGCTTGGTCCCAGAGGACGTAACGTCCGTCTAAGAAATGGTCGACTCAGTGGTCCCTTCGGGGCCAAATATATGTCAGTATATAGAAAGGGTAACTTCGGAGTTCTGCGGAGACACTCGACCCACTCCTCTCACGGGTCGTCTCTTTTCAATGTGTCGTTTCCCGGACCGACCCAAGTAATGTCATGTACCTCGATCTGTGTCTCCTACTCTGCCTCTTGGCGTGTCAACCGAGCCCACTGCCATTGTCTCCGCGACTTAATGGACGTGTAGCTACACTGTCATACAAAGTCCTACATTGACCCTTCGTCTTCCACCCGTGTCGTACATACTTTTGGTCCTTAGAGGAACCAAAGGGGGCTCGGGGTGTGTGGGTAGGAGGTGTAGGTACCGCCAGGAGGCGTCTCACCTGACTTCGGCAGACGGGTGTGGAGTAGAGAGGGGTTTCTGTTCGTCGAGGAGGTCTCGGTTGTGGTGAGCGAGTGGACGAACGAGAGAGCACATAGGTAAGTTGTGGACGACTCGCGTGTGACACCCAGGTGCTAGTGTGGGTGTCGGGTCCGCGGACCGTGAGTCGGACCCCGTGTTCGCCCGCGACGTGCCTCCCGCGAGACCTACCAGTGCTCGTCAATTCAACATCCTCTCCCTCTCAGTCTCTGTGATTGGGTTTCTGATAAGGTAAATTTCTCCGTTACTGTCGACTCATATTCTTAATTTGTCTTTTTTTTATTTTTCTTATGTTTTACAATACCTTCCACCCTTTGATGAAGTATTGTAGTCGACCTTACTGGTCCTGGTTGCGCACACATTGCCTACCTTCCTAACACCCGGCAGACGAGACGTCTGTGTTGCCTTCCGGGGCCTTCCGCGTCGACGCTCGTCTGTTGCCGGTGGGCCCCGGCGCGCCGCACGACTCGGCTCACGGCGACGGACACGAGTTGACTGTGCGGAGTCGGATTGTCTTTAGGTGGTCCGGACTTTTTCCTCTTTTGTCGCCTCTGGTGCTCCTCGAGCGCTTTGGTTGCGGAGCGTGATAAAGATTGGGAGATTGAACTGGGTATAAAGGACTTTTGGTCGGGTCCGTCTCGTTACTGGGTCCACTGACGTCTTGGTGGTCCTGACTCACCACTAAAAGAGGTCCTTGCCCCACCCCCCTCTCGTACCTGTCCTCGACTAGGACAACGGGTGGTCGCGGTCCCGGGACGGGTCGGAGGCGCTCAGGAGCTGGTCACCTACCTGTCCGTGTCTCTAGTTACTCTGACTTTTCTCTGATTAGGTCTCTATCTCTTGATCCTTGACGTAAAAAGGAAATTGTTTCAGTGTCTGCAACTTGTCTCCTTCCTGTCCCAAAGATTGTTGACCTGTAAGTGTCCCTTTTTCTTTCAATTGGAGCTGAATTAGGAGTACAGATGTGTCTTAATTGGGCTTCCTAGTACCTGAAGTTATACTTTACATTTTGATGTTTTGACAATCTTTCTCTGTGACCTTTTTAAGAGACCTGGGCCCCGAACAACTTGCCAAAAATCTGAACTAAGGTTATCGTACCAGGTACCTTTCCTTTTCGAATATTTACTCCGGAGTAGTCATAAATTTTGGAAACAGACGTTGTTTCAAACAACCCTCCAACTTTTCTATTCTACGTCTGATCCTCTTTCATAAACGTTGGGTGTGTGGGTTGTTTACTGACCGTAGATCTCATATGTTTTTGAGAACTTTCAGTTGTTGTCTTTAAGTCAGTCTTTTACTCGCTTACTACACTTCTCTATAAACTGCTACCGTTCATTCGTCTACTTTTCTACGGGGTGCAGTCAATCGGTAGCCCCCTTCCGTTCAATTTCGGTGTCACTCCATAGTGAGGTCTGGATCTACGTCCCACCGACTCTATTTGTTGTCACCGACGGTTGTGGTTTGCGCCTACTCCTGCGTCTGTTTGCGCGGCGAGCCTGTGGCGACCGGCGTTTCGCGTTGTCGTGTCGGTGAGACGTTTTGCCGGACCGCTAAGGAGTATTTTGGTTTGTACTCGATGGCACACTACGTCACTACCCTGAGAACCTATAAAATAGAGACTCTTCACTTTCGAACACAAGTGTGTTTACAAGTGTCGCCGAAATAAGTATTTAGTGGGTCTACCGACAGTTACCCACTTGCGACTCGTGTGACACCTTACAATGAATCGCTGTTTTTACTCGGTTGATACTTATCAGTGCCGGTGAGCCTACCTGGCGTTCCCTTAATACGTCTCCAGGTCAGAGCTTTGATTACAGTTTACCAATATATGACATACTAAGATAAATACATTGTCAAAACTTGACCGAGTTAGAATCTCTACCCCTTGTCCCGCGACCCACACCTCCCCCACCTCCGCCCCCACTGCTCCACCTCAGTGCCGTCCGCCCCGTCGGTAGTCTCCGTCGTCCTCCCGGGCACACCGCTGCCCGAGTAAGACGTAGAACTGGCTCTTCTGTCTCCGAGGATGTGCACCATGTCGGTGTGTGTGCGTCCCACTTACGTCCGTGTGACCCTTCAGACTTGTCCTGCCCACCCGGTGGCAACGGAACGGTTGCGGTCGTAGGACCGCCACCGTAACGTCGCGCGAAGCAGTTCTAGCGCGCTGACAGCCCCGACTCAGTTACCATGTACCTTAGAGAGACACAATAAAGAAAGTTCACGCACACTCAAATACTAGTAGAGCTTTATTTTTCAAGGTAAAGTTTTCGAGATGACGACTTTCGGGTTGCCTTCGGTGTGAGCCCGTGGGTCTCTTTCGTTGGAAACACGGTGCCAAGACGTCTGTCTGCAGTGAGCCGTGTGCACTCGTTGTACGAGGTAGACCAGGACTCAAGGGTGTCGTGCCGACGGGTCGTCCTGGTCCCGTTCCCCCTCCCTTCGGACCCTCTTCTTCGTCCACTTCTGCTGCACCCAGCGCCTCACCCATCTGCCACCTCCTCCTCGTCCGACGGCTCCCGGCCCGCACCTCCGAAGACCTGTGCGTCCACGCCGCCGGTGAAGAACAGGTAAAGAGTTGTGAGGATGTCACCTCACGATGTCGAAATCTGAGACCCGTTGCGCTTCACACTTTTGCAGACCGTCGTACACTCTTGTCCGCACATTAAGTGGGGTCTGAGGGTCCCGCGACCTAAAAGGTTCTCCGTTGAGACCTGTAAGGCTTACATGCCGTGTGCGGACGTACTAGGTTAGTAATCCCGAGTCGGCGTCTTTGACGACGACCCGGTTCCTCATGACTCTCAGATTATTCCTTATGAACGACAAACTACTTTACGACAGAAACTCCAATGACTAAAAATAAATCAAAGTGACTTTAGATTCCAAGTCCTTACTATCACTTTGTCCAGTGGTCGTGTGATTTACCTGACTGAGACGGGTCATGTCGGAAAGGAAGAGGACCTCAGACCTCCGGAGACGGGAGACGAAGGACTTCCCGTCTAGACACTGCGAAGTCTTCGAAGTTTCGAGGACGAAAAGGCGACTATGCAACGACTGTATCCTCTCCCCACGACGATGGACGATATAAGTGTCGACGAAATTTCTCTCATCGTTTATATCAATTTCTCGTCCAACAATTGGACTTCTCATTTACCCCTTAGTCACTGCCAGTCTACCGGTAGGTCTCGGGTTCTACCGTGGCCCGACAGGGGGAAGGAACTACTCACTGGAGTCCGTTCACTCCGGGGAGATCGGGGACACGAACACCTGTGCCTGGTATTATTGACACGGGTGGATAATCCCAACGCCTCTAATTTTCCCCCTTTCCTTGCGTTTCCTGATTTCTCACTGACCGACTTTTATTTGCACATCATTAGTAGAAAGGAAAAAAAGGACATTCTTCGGTAAGGTACTGTTAGTTCTGGACCTTCCTCCCTTTGACATTGAAACAGAACGAGACACTAAACGACGGAAGATCTATTAAGGTTTCGAACTCAAGAAAACAAAGCAAAGTAAAATTATCCGTTGTGTAGTATTGACTCTTGTCTCTCAGGTCCCTGAAGCGACCACCAGGTCACCGACTCTAAGGTGGAACGGTACGTCCCCCACACCCTGACTACGGACCGGTCCCCGATCCTCGTGTGTCCGGAGTCACGGGTTTGTACTTTCGTGTCTTGTCTTCGGTGTAACATTGTTTGAGTTAGTTCTGATTTTTTTACCAGGTATAGTATTTTTTGTCTTTTTTCCTTCTCTCTCAGCCCTGAGTCTAACGGACCCAGTCTAGGACCAGGGAAGAGGACTATCACAAAGAGACGCAGACAGAGGAGTGTAGAGTCATTTCGCTGTTCCTCCTACAATGGGCGGAGCGGTCCCCCGGTCCTCCACTTTACTTGACCATGTGTATGTCACAAACCTGGTCTTGGCTCGGACGTATGTCATTCGCGGTTCGTCTACGGTCGTCAACATCTAGAGTAAAAGACAACGACATTAACGTTATTTCTTGGTTTTTCACTCTTTCTCTTTTTCGGAATTAAGAGCGGGAGCCTTCGGAGGGTGGGGTCCCCGGACGTGGCAGGCCGACTCACACCCTCAGACCTCTACGATCTTTTCGTAAGAGAGTTTGTGGAAAGACCCGACGCGACCAAGCGTGAGAGGAGTCGTTGCGAGAACTTGGAAGAGGTGCGTCTCTGAAGCATCTTCGGTCCGTGATAAGACTCACAAAGCGTAAGATAATGGGGTAAAGTATTAATGCTACTGAGATAATTCATCCATGGTAACCATACTCCATCCATGTCAATTAGGGTAAATTACCTATTCTTTCACCTCCGTCTGTCTCTCTTTGCTGGACAGACCACCTCGGTCCTACTTCTAGTTCCATCAGACTGAAGTCTGCAGAGTGGACGTCGATGGTAAGATGAATGAAGAGTTCCACTTTTTATTCCATTATTATGTGAGACGTTGAGTACCACCGACCCAATAAAAGAACCTTATTTTCCAGAAGGACTCCGTACTTAAATCTTTTACAAGTCTCACTCTTTTTTGACTTATCGATCGGACGAATAAAATGTGATTGGTTACGTTTAGCCTATAGTTCCTCTATGTATATTAATGGGTGTTGTCCTTATTACGGGAGGTATTTAGTTATAATCTTGGACCGTGTATTAAGTTCTACGGTCAGGAATTTGTGCTACAAAGATAGGTAGTAACGTTTAGAACCGGTTTACCGGTCTTTACAGTAGAGAACCTTTTTACGGTCAAAAAAATCATTTACTATGTGAATAATCTTTGTACAAGAATACTTTGATTACTAATTAAGAAACGTAATATTATAATAACGATGATCCAAGTTATAAGGTCGTTCTTACTACTCGATTCTTCTTTTATTCCTGAAATCTTGTACTAGGTTCTTCATGAGAGTTGGTAAACCCTAGGTTAGGTGAGTTGAGGAAGATTTGTTGTTTATAAATCATTACGGGTGAAGTGAGAAGACTTCACTTTAAGTATCTATTTTATTGGTGTGAAATGTATATCAAAGTTTTTTAGTTACTATGTCTCTTCCTTTTTATTTTGTTACATATTACTGGTACGTAAAGAACTCGTGGTTTCTTAACGACGAAAACTCGACGCCACAACCTCTTCTGAGAACTCTCAGGGAACCTGACGTTCCTCTAGGTTGGTCAAGTAGGACTTATAAATAACCTTCCTGACTACGACTTCGACTTTGAGGTTATGAAACCGGTGGACTATACTTCTCGACTGAGTAAACTTTTCTGGGAGTACGACCTTTTCTAACTTCCGCCCTCTTCCCCTACTCTCTCCTACTCTACCAACCTACCGTAGTGACTGAGCTACCTGTACTCAAACTCACTCGAGGCCCTCAACCACTGCCTGTCCCTTCGGACCGCACGACGTCAGGTACACCAGTGTTTCTCAGTCTGTGCTGACTCGCTGACTTGACTTGACTACGTAGAGTTGTACATCTCGGAATTCGGACTGTCGTGGCCTTCGTTCTACTTCGGCCGTCCGCGAAGCACACACACACACACAAGTCAGAACACTCCGAGAGACACTGGGGTACCTGACATCGGGCGGTCCGCGGAGACAGGTTCCCCAAAAGGTCCGTTCTTATGACCTCACCCGACGATAAAGGAGGAGGTCCCTAGAAGGGTGGGTCCTTGACTTGGACTCTGGGACTCAGAGAACATAGAGGACGTGACCGTCCACCTAAGAAATGGTGACTCGGTCGACTACCGGAAGAATTTTACTTATGTAGGCCTACGTAATTATGTTTACATCCCAATTCTTGAGAAGGTGTGCTGTCATGTCCTTTTGCTTTCTTCTCCACACTCACCTGCTCTCTCGTTCTTGACTGTAATCGCACTTCTTGTTCTTGTTGGACAAGAACGCGCACTGCGTCACTTACAGGTGTCCGTATTGCGACACTCTTGGTGTGTCCTGTCTTCGCACTCGTAGGAACAACCAGACAAATGTACTCTAGACACCTACAGTCCTACTGTCGATGAAGATCCCCCGTCGTTACTACCTTTATAGAATGTGGTAGACCTACTACAAAAGTACCCGTGTGTATATGACTTTTTGAGTGACTGACACCATGTAAGTGTGTTACCTGATAATAAATAGTTATTTTTTCTTATTTGACGACCTTCTAGGGGGTCTCTTCCCTTACCGATGGGTGAGGTCATAAAAACGGACCTCTTAAGGTACCTGTCTCCTCGGACTACCCGATGTCAGGTACCCAACGTTTCTCAACATATACTGACCCGTTGATTGTGAAAGAAAAAAAGTGTGTGTTTGGTTTCTTGAACCTACTTAGAGTTTTGCTAATAAAACTCATTTTATTTGAAGCCTGTTTTTTGAATGTGGAAGACAGACTAAGGTAAATATACTTCAAGATCATGTCCGATTTGATCACCAAGAGTTTCAAAATCAAAATAATTCGAGAATGTTAGTATTAATAACTCTTGGGGGACTTCAAGAGTAAATACAACTAATATAGATGAAGATAAAGAGTATAAGTTAAAATTTCTGTGAATTTTATAAGTAATTAGGTAAACCAAGTCAAGTCAGTGAGTCAACACAGGCTGAGAAACGCTGGGGTACCTGACGTCGTAGGTCCGAAGGAACAGGTAGTGGTTGAGGGTCTCGAATGAGTTTGAGTACAGGTACCTCTACCACTACGGTAGGTCTATAGAGTACGGGACAGTAGGGGAAGGGGAGGACGGAAGTTAAAAAGGGTCGTAGTCCCAGAAAAATTTGCTCAGTCGAGAAACGTAGTCCACCGGTTTCATAATCTCGAAGTCGAAGTCGATTTCTAATTAGGTAATTCTTACCATTATTGTTTGAAATGTATAACTGTATATATTGGAGTATAAAATACTTTTTATTAATATAAAAGGTTTTGTCTTTTTTCTTTTCAAATTTCTTACCGTGACAAAATGTAGAAACGTTTAGAGAAATTACAAACTGGATTATCCTCTATCGACCTGAGAGTATAGACGAAGACGTAAGTTAAATGTATAATTTTATTCATAAGTAGTACTTAATGAAAGAAAATAAAGAGGAAATATCGTTGTGATTCCGTAATATAACTAAAAGACTTTAATATACACATCCGACCAAAAGATTAGATGCTCAAAGTAACGTCCGCTCATTCCCCCGTACTAATTTATAAACAACATTATTTTTCCCCTCCCGCTAAAACAGGTCATCCAAACTCTTATTGTGACGGAATTTTGTACGAAATTTCACAAATAAGAAAGGGTCGAGTGGTAGGAGTGACTTTATACCCTGGTTCGTCGTCGTCCGGACGGTGCGCTTTGTAATTACGTCTTCGCCTTTGGGGCCGTCCGAGGGACCTCTCGCTCTACCCTTTCCCTGGGGCCGTCCGAGGGACCTCTCGCTCTGTCCTTTCCCGTTTCTTCTAGATTCCGCAGACTGTTTTTATCAGACCCGGGGTGTCACGGGGAAGTTCCGAAGGTGGGTGTTTAGGGTCTGGGCCCGATTTGATTAGAGACAACTTTTTTTAGGTAGTGTAGGAGGCAGGAGGCCCTCACCCCCAGTCCGACCCGGCCCCTCCCGTGGTCCCTTACGACTCCCACTGCCGCCACAAGTCAGTACCAACCCGCCCGTGTGTCTACATACGCCGACATTTTTCTTTCGTGCGAATGATAAATACGTCCCATGACATACGTTCCAAATGGGTTTCTCTCACTTGTTTATGACTTCGGACAATAGTATTCGTACCACTTTACGGCTCCCCGTTGAGTGACTACAGACGTCGAGTGAAACATTTCGTAGTCTGTCACTCTCCCTGGGCACCCTTCTCTCCATACCCAGTTGTCTCTCTGCGTTCCACTCCGTTTCTGTCGTTGTACAACTGACGGCTTTAATCCACCTCCCGCTCTTCCACAAGTTAAGTATAAAAAAAAAATACAAACTTTCACAAGTATTATTTTGTGCCCCTTTTAGGTGACTCAAAATATGAATTCTAGACACATGCAATAGTACACATTCAATATAGAGTTATTTTTAAATTTGATAATTTGTTAAATCCGATTTATTATTGTCTACCATTTGTTACTCTCTTTCTCCTTCAATGTCAGTGACGTTATTGCAAAGTTCTGTTTAACGCGTACCAATCTCACTTCTTTTTCCTCACGCGCCATAAGAGTCCTGACTGCTCCGAAGAAAGACTTGCGACACAGGTGAATGACACGATGAGACTGTGCCCTGTCCGACGACTCTTTACTCGGAGGTCTTTGTGTCGAAGACAACGTGTAAGGAGGTGCACGGTTCGGTATCCGACCAGAGACACGGAGTTCTCCTTCTTGCCTCGCCGACATTGTGTACACGGTGACCCCGGCCATAGTCTCTCTCTGACTCTCTTGTCGTCCGGTAGGGGAGTTTAGTCATTAAATTCACACGCTAAAATATTACGTAAAGTATACCCGTATGATGTTCTTGTCTTTTCTCTCTCTCCTACCGTCATTTACTGTAAGATATTTTGGATCTTCCGTACCACAGAAGTGTAGATTTTAAGGAGATGATTAATCTTTTGTAAACCGAGACTCAGAGAACAAAACTTAGGGGTCAAGGGAGACAATCTACGAACGTACGGTACCGACGTTTACTTCTGTCTGTGTCCACACGCGTATGGTGTCCCCGCAACGACTTTGCCACTTGTCGAGAACGATGTCAAGGGTTGTTTTGTTTCATGTTAAAAGGGAGTTAAATGACTCATTAACGTAAACACCTCTTAAAGTCACATACAATTTTTGAGACGTTTTTTGTGTTATACGAATAAAAATTTTACCTGACGAACCGAGCCTAGTATTAGTCACAAACAAAAAGATTCAGACACATGTGTAGGTCCCTCCACACCCCTTCGGTGCGTCCGTGTCTCGGTAAGGAGTAGGACGTCCTGGTAGCACTCGGGCGCCCGTCTGAGCGGACGGAGGATAGGACACTGACCGACGGCAGTCCCTGGTCTGGGCGGAGTGGTTGTGGGGTTCGCTCCTGCGTGGAGGTGTTCTTTGGCCGTTAGATTCCCCTCGTCTCCGGCCGGACTCCTTGAAAGTCCAAAGTTGTCGTCGTTACATCAGGGGGTTTGTCCTGATCGTCCGATAGCACACCAGAAGGGATTTGGTGAGTTACGTTTTTATAAAAGTCAAAGAAATTCGTTAAGTACCGGCTCAACACCAATTTTTATTGTGTTGGGGTGTTTCTATATAAGTCTATGTGTCAGTAGCCGAGTGTAAAGGACTGACATCAAGAAATCCTTCTTTCACAAAGCTTATCATCGATTTCTGAACAGTGTACCTTTGTTATAAACGAATAAGGACCGATCCCGACCTCAATTTGGTGACTCGGTCTTCGCTTTGCCAGACGTAAGACGACAAACTTTTAGCTTCGTTCATGTTTTTGGAGCACGAACAAGAATTTATGACACGAATGCCAACCACAAGTCAGAAGTCTAGTGGGTCGGAACCACGAGACCACGACGCGCTGGGGTTCGGAACTGACAAGGGTGACAGACACAGGGAACCGTCGTCGCGACGACCCCACGAAAATGGGATTAGTCCGACCACAGAGGTCACGGGAGCTCCGAAAAGGGACAGACGGGGCGGGAGGGGTCGTCGGATCTACTCAGAAGACGGGAACCGACGAGGTAGAGAAAAAGAAAGAGAGGGGGGTAGTAGAGACATGTTACTAAATCCGTATAAAAAAAATTCCGTTCTTTTCTACTTTCCTGGGGACTCAAACAAACAAATCTTCTCCACGACAGGTTATTAATTTGTCTAGTGATTCATTCCTGGTTTTCTTTTTACGAGAACTAGTTATCCAATGACTTAAAAAGTTCCTTTAATTCCCCCTTTTAGCCAGTTGACTTTTTTGTTGTTTTTTTTGCGTACATTAACCCGTTAGTTTTACGAGTGATTCCTTTTATGACAAGTGAGATACAAGAGCTATTTTTTTGCAAAACGTTTGTGTCTGTATTTTTACTTTATACATTGTAGACTGGGTGAGGATCCATATACGGGTTCCCTTATCTTTTACATTCAAATGTTTTCTAATGCATCCGTTACGAATGTCGCCGAAAGAAGGATTAGTGGGGTTGGTAGTCTTGTATGACACCGTCTCCTCACCTATTTGTTTGACCCTATGTAAGTCTGTTACCTTCTGTCGAGTCGTAACTTTCCTCACTTGACGAATAAGTGTGTTGCCGGACTTTTTAAAATTTATGTAAAACGGTCCGTTCTGGATTTCTAGGTTAAATATGCTGTATGACTTTCCCCGTGTTGACGCACCAGTCTTTGTCGAATCACCGACAGTCCCAAACCACCCTTCCTGACTCGCGTCTCCTGTGTGCCCGCAGAATCCCGCTGCCCTGACGCCACACGCCCCGAACACTGCCGGTGTCCTTCGGGTAGTCTCCGACCTGAAGTGACGAACGTTTGACCTTTTCCTTGGTCGAGTCGGTTCAGGACCTCCCAGGGTCCTACCTCGAAGCTGACACTATTTACTTCCTGACTGCTTACTCTATGCCTGCACTCTACATTAGGATGACTTCCTTCACTCCCTTTCCCTTCGCGGGATTGATCGAAACCTTTTGACACAAAGCTGACCAATAAAGTCCCGACTTCCATTCCCTCAATATGTCTTTGTCACAAATCAACCATTCGGACAAAGAGTGTCCCCACACTCAATCGTCAAGACTTTGATCGATGTGACCCCAATTCACCCATTTGTTTGATATCTCTTACCTTCAGTCTCTTTCTCTCTTCACTGTTTCTTCTTTACCTTTTTTTACCTTACTTGGGTACCAGGACCTAGTACGTCTCTATGGACGTACTTGAGTACCAGTAAATTTTTACATATGTCTATCTATGACCTAGTATCTGAACACCCCCCCCCCCTCCAATCTTATAAACACACCTACATGATCGAGACAGATGGTGCTCCGGATCTTCACACTGTCAGATCGTCGTCGTTCGTGTGAGTCATGGGTCTAGAAAGATTAGGATAAAGGTCATTTTCTTTGGCCCTGAGAAAATTCCGGACCGGTTAAGACTCCGACCACGTCTATCATGTACTTTACTCGGACGTCGTAGAGGACCAAGGTCTCTCCTTCCTTTACGGTTCGTTTTTCTTTTCTTTTCTTTTGTTTGTTTACTTTTTTTAGTTTCCCTGTGCGTCTTCGGTTGGACTTTTTTGAGGGTTCCGACCTTAGTGGACTCGGTGTCTAATTTGGTCTAATATTGAGTTCCTTATCGCACTTACGGGTACGGGTATTATGTTATTTACTGACCTAATTTTTTTATGTACCCCTCTTCTCTGTTGAGAGACAATGTCTTCTTGAGTTTTATTACTTGCATCTCTCTTGCTCCCTCTGCCTTGAAGTGGTGTTACTGCCGACGCTCGTTCTAGGGGCCACTATCTGAAATTCCTCTTTGTCCATAAACTTATCGGGATTTTATAGAGGAGTCTTATAGTCGACTAACGACGCTGCCAAAATTGTCCACGGGTACGGGTGCAATACCTGTGAAAAGAAGTCTTTCATCTCAAATTAGGGTTATGGGACGGTAGGGCTTCCCACCCGACCTGGTTCACTGACTGAACGAAGATGCATTAACCTCTGGTTACCCTTCGTGTGTAAACCAGAGACGGACCCAAGGACCGTTAACTCAAGGACTTTGTTGACCCTAAGGGACTCATTCCCTCTGTTCCCACTTTCTCCTCTCACTTTTTCGACCGAATTTTGAGTTATAAGTCTTTTGATTCTAGTACCGTAGACCAGGGTGATGAAGTACCGTTTGTCTACCCCTTTTTTCACCTTTATCACTGTATAAAATAAAAGGACCTGAGACTTAAGTGACACCTACCACTTACGTCGGTGTTTTAATTTTCTGTAAACGAAGAACCTTCTTTTCGATACTGGTTGGATTCGTCGTATAACTTTTCGTCTCTGTAATGAAACGGTTGTTTCCAGGTATATCAGTTTCGATACCAAAAAGGTCATGAGTACATGACTACAGTCTCAATCCGGTATTTTTTCCGACTCACAGATTTTTAACTACGAAAACTTGATACCACGACCTCTTCTGAGAACTCGAACCTGATTTCGAACTTGAAGAACCTGACATTCCGTTAAGTTTGGTCAGTCAGGATTTCCTTTAGTTGGGACTTATGAATAACCTTCCTCACTACGACTTCAACTTCGAGGTTATGAAACCGGTGGACTACGTTTCTCAATTGAGTGACCTTTTCTGGGACTACGACCCTTTCTAAATCCCCTTTCTCCTCTGTCTCCACTTTATCTTACTCTACCAACTTACCGTAGTGACTGAGTTACCTATACTCAAACTTGTTTGGGACCCTCTATCACTTCCTGTCCCTTCGGACCGTACGACGTCAGGTACCCCACCTTTTCTCAGCCTGTGCTGAATCACTGACTTATTATTGTTCTTTCCCTCTACCTTCACAGAAAGGAAGATTTCTACCCAAGGACCACCCAAGGATACCTCGAATGTTCTGACCCCCTTCCACCTTCCCCGACCGACGTTTTTCTGTTAGGAGCCAGTCTCTGAACCTTGACAGGCAAGGTGAGGGGGTCCAAATGCCTCCTTTCCCTGACCCCTAACTCCACTAGAGGTCACTCGTCACTGCATGAGTTGGTACGAATACAATATTTCGTAGGTATTTTGGGGATCTGACTCCCCAGACGCTCCGAAGGCCCATCCACTTATGTGCGTCCTTAACCCTCTCCCGTGTGGGTCTCTCCTTTTCCTTCGAGTCGAGGACCCTGACTTAACGACCTGTGGCCGACGACAGTCTCTCGACCTCGTGACCACACCTTCTCGTAATGTACAAACCAGTCATACACCTTTTAGAGGGTCCTCACATCCCTTTTTTGAGTCCTTGATATGGACCTCTTTGGACAGTGGGTAGTGCACATGGTTCGCCCGGTCCAGGGGTCCATCGCTTATGCCGTCCGACCGGAGGACCTCGGGGTCTCCACTACAGTATGTCTCCCGGGACGTGAACCACCAAGAGAAGGTTCAGGTGTTCGGGTCCGACTAGTGCTCCTTTGCAGTTTGTGCACCTTCTTGTAAGGTGTCTCATCGACTAATCATGAGAAGGCCTCACGGTTCCAGTATTTTTATTCCTCTCTGGGTCTTCGACGGTGTCTGCCCTCCTCTGCTTCCTCTGTCCTACTGATTGACGTTGTGCCCTAGGCCCTACCCTAGGACCTACCCTAGGACCTCGTCCTTCTCCCGTAATCCCTTTTTGACCACCCTAAGTCTATTTTGGATTTCGAATCTAAAAAAATTTTTCTCTTATTTGTTAACTATATGTATTTTGTTATACCTACACAGAAGGTGAAATACTGTACACTTTTTTCGGTCTAGTTTTTCGAGACATGAGACGTATGGGTAAGTATACTACAGAATCTTTTCCGTTTGGGTGTCCCAGTCTTTTGCCTACGCACCAACGAGCCCCACTCCCCACACCCCTCCCCGACCGACGTCACCCTCGCACGTCCTGTGGACCTTCATTGTAAGACACAGGACTGACACCACCTCCAGTCTCGGATGTAGGAGACTTCTCTCATCTACAATGATATATGTTTGATTTTTCAGTTCAAATTTTTATAGGGTTATAGGAAGAACTAAACTTTGGAGGGTGACTTCTTACAAGTCAAGTGTACACTGATCTATGCAAAGAGTCATACTTTACTCTCTAACTTGTGTGTTCTCTCTGACAATTCCGTTGCCCTACGGCTGGACGCACTCTTCGGATGCCTCTGGTCCGCACAGGTGACGGGGGAGTCGACCCCTCCGACTCTGGGCCAGTGACGACCGGGGGAGGGGGGAGGGGTCGAGTCCTGGTGGGTCCCCCTCGGGTGACGTGAGGGGTCTGGTCAGGGAGAAGGTCCGTTGGCGGAGGTCGGAGGATCCGTACCGGAGGCTAGTCCCAGGAGTTGCGGGGGGAGGAGAGGGACGTTTCGGGAGGTCCGGAACCGGTCGGACATTCAGAGTCGGTTTTCGTTCCGGGGGAGGGAACGACCTCATTAGCCCGTCAACTATCGGAGACAAACAAGAGGAGCAAATAGAGGTGTCTTCGTTTGAGTGAAATATTTTGTTTCGGAATAGTCTTTAATCTATCTTGTGACGGGCTCACGATACGTTAGTCATTGCATTCGTCGAGACCCGGGTTGTTCACTTGTCACCTTTCCTCCAGCCACTCTCGAGGGACCCGACGTCCGAGGAAGTCTTAGTGGTTTCGGGAAACTTGGGGCGCATAAGGGGGTTGATTCCGGTGTCGCCCGCGTGTGCCCGTCGGGCCACTCGTCCGTACCAGAACAGTTTGCTCCGCAACGAAGTAGCGAAGAATTAATAAGTGACGTAGAACAATTGGTGACTGCTCCTTAAAAAAGAAAGAAAAAAGAACCAATGAGTCTTTGGCCCAGGACGACAATAAGATCAGTCGTTAGGACCTTTTTGAAGACCCTATCCTCCTCTGTCCTTCCTTCCTCCACGTAATCCGTTACTTTCCCGTCGATTCTTTTCGTGACCGAAAAGTCATTTTAAGTTGAAAAGAAAGTTCCTGTGTCCTCCCAATCATTACCTTACGGAGGCTCCTGGCTTTTTTACTAACGTGAAGTGTTAAATTGTAAAATTACGAAGGATATTTTCACAAAAGAAAGAATGGTGGACATTGTCGAACGGTTCGATAAACTTAAAGTCCTCTTTATAATATATCCGATTTAATCGACCACATTTTAATTTAACAAGACTGTCTTGTTGTGGTTCGTTTTAAACTACTTCCTTAATTATTTAATTCTTTGGAAGAATTTTTACGTTGTAAGTTAATATTGAATTCATTTAGAAACCCCATACTTGCTTCTATTAGCATAATCTTTCATTACACTCAAAGAGTCTCTTTCTTGAAGTCCGACCAACCTACTTGAGAGGTTCCTGGTGGAGTGACCGGTCGTACTGTAGGTTCCGAGAACCCAGTCGGAAGAGAATTTACGGAAAATGTGGGTAAAGGTGCACCGGTTCTGTAAATACAAATCCGGTCTTCAGAACTTACCTTTCGGTTCTCGTTACGGATCTTTATAGTTCAGAGATTCTTTCTACAAGGAGTATTTTAGTAATTAAAAAAATGTAAATGAAAGGAGGTTTTAAAATAAAATATCCACTATGACTTAAGAGTAGTTATGTACAAAAATTTATATCATTTTTTTATCTTTAATTTTTTATATCTTTTTTTTTCTGTTATTTATGTCTTCACAGGTCAAGATCAATGAAGTTTTATACCGAAAAATTTATAGAAAAATAAACTAGAGAAAAATAAACTCTAGTACCGGGTGTTTGTGGTGAAGTAGTTGAATACTCACACGGGAGTACGTAAAGTGACGACTCAGTCCGACGACTTTGACAGGGACTCTATTTGTCCAGATGTCCTACCGGAAGTAACCTTCCTGACTACGACTCCGACTTCGAGGTTATAAAACCGAGGGACTACGCTTCTCGGTTGAGTAACCTTTTCTGGGACTACGACCCTTTCTAACTGTCGTCCTCTTCCCCCACCGTCTCCTACTTTACCAACCTACCGCAGTGACGGAGCTACCCGTACTCCGACTCGTTTGAAACCCTCTGTCACTTCCTGTCCCTTCGGACCGCACACATCAGGAACTCCAGTGTTTCTCAACATCCACTAGACCTCTACTAAATTTCGGGTTCTCTCATAAGGCTACATTGTACGTGTATGGCGTGGTAAAATATAGTCCCCGAACTCGTAGAAACCTAAAACCATCGAGACTTCACTCCCCATCATATCCCACTCCCAAGACCCTGGTTGGGTGACTCCTATGGTTCCCTACTCATATTAAGGTCTGCTATATTTACGTACGATCTTAAGATTTTTGTTTTGTTAGAGACATTTACAAAGACTTCCGCAGAGAGTCGTACGAAAACTAAAGAATTTGTGTCTTAGTGTGAAACTGGTTCTCAAATTTTGAAGAGGATTACGAGTCAAAGAGGTACTGGGAACAAAAGAGGCGAACAAACACAAATTGAGACAATTTTAGGATTCCAGGTTTCTGTAATTTTCACAGTCCTCAGGAACGTCTTATCATTAATACATAGTTTCACTTCCGTAACCTTCGACACTACACGTCCTTTGATAAATTTATTTACTTTTAGTTTTCTTTCCCTAGAAACTTCAGGATTTGTACGTAATTCTAATTTTATTAACTAGATTATTTAAGTAATGAATCTAACGTCAGGAATTATCGTCACTTATTCTCGAAATCCTTCTGTTCAATTGTCTCAGTTAAAGTCGGAGTCGGTAGTCCAAACCGTTCTACTTTTGTTCTTAACACTACATACAAGTTAGTACATCCGTCTCTGAATCTTTCAAATAATCGATTGAAAGAGGGGTTTCCGACAAAACTTTACATTTAGTATCTTCCGTTTTCCCTATGAAAAGGGTGACCGTCTCTCGAGTAAAGTGGGAGACGAGTAACCTTTATACGGAGTGTACTTTACGATAGAAGTCTGAGATCTGGTAGTAGGCACTACAAAAATTTTTAATCTATATTGGTGTATGTAAAACGTTGACTTGGTCCCTTCCTTTACCTTCGTCTTTTGCTAAAAGGGTCCCGAAAGTCTTCTCTCGTCAGGAGTCTCCGCTACTCCTCCCCTCCACAGACCTCGGCTTCGGGTCGTTGGCCGTTTCGACGGATCCCCGGTGCCGGTTACAGAACGGGGTGTCTGAGGGAAGGTCCCGAACCCCCGTTCCAGACTGGTCTCAAGTCGTGACGGTCGTTCCTTTACGACTTATTAAAGAACACTCCTTTTCGAGGAAAGTTCTTCTCCAGACATGCCGCCAGTCTCTGAGTAGTGACCGACTCTAAGTCAGGGGACCGACATCAGGTGCCCCTACCAGTTGCTCATTTGTCGGGGGTGTCGTAGTCCCCGAACCGGTGGGGGACGGGGTGCGAGAGGAAGACCATCCACCGCAGAGACCAGGATGGGTGCCGTAGTCCCCGAACCGGTGGGGGACGGGGTACGAGAGGAAGACCATCCACCGCAGAGACCAGGATGGGTGTACGAAACAAACGCTGTCCGTGGCGTCACTACTGGATACTTCCCTGCGCGACCGAAGTTCCAAATGCCCTGTCCTCCATTTTTCCCCGTAATAGGACAAAATGTCGGGAAAATGAGCTACCGAATTCTTGATAGTTGGAGGTCTTCTGACTGCACGTGCACCTTTGGTGACTGACTTCAAATTCAAAGTACAATCACTCTCGGATTTGCAGGGTACTATTGCCTTCGCACTCGAGAGTCCGGCCATCGGTATGTCCCCGGTCCCCCTCCCGGGACCCGGTCCTGTCACTCCGGGTCCGAAGGAGACCCTGGTGTCGATGTCCCCCTCGGGGTCCTTAGTGACACCCCCCGTCCGCCGAGGCCTTCCTCTTTCGTTCAAGAGTCTTCCCTGTCCGAGACGTGTACGTCCATGCGCTCCGACCATGCGTTCGTCCCCCGGCACCGTGTGTGAGAAGGCGAGGGGACAGTGGTGGCATGAGTCCGTAGAAGGGTGTTAAATTCGTCTTTTATGCGTCTTTTCTTTCCACACTTAGCTACCGTTTTTGACTTTACAAATAGCGTAAACTGAGGTAGCTCATGGAGAATAGAATCATAAATATCCGTTGTAATGTATATTTAATATATAAATTTATGAAAATATACACAACTGAACTGTGCTCTCTTCTGTAACTTTAATTCGCCAAACGGAATCAGAAGTGAGAAGACGCTACGTTAATCGTGGAGAAAGTGCGAGGAACAACAGGTAGATTAGTGAACTTAGTTCGTGGAAGAAATCTCTACGAACATTCTAGGATGATTTAGAGACCAGGAGGAACCGTTACTATTTGGCTACGATAATTCACTAAAAATTAACTTCGTCAGTTTTATTGGTATGTAAGACTCTCATTTTGTAAAAACGGTTAAAACAAGTTATTGAATCAGTTAAGACACCAACCGTTTATTTAGTACAGAATAAGGGATTTGTGTGTAATGCAGAGTGGTTCAAGACATTCGGACGCACTCGAAACATAATTTTTCCCACTTTTTACAGACCTACGATTGTTCTTACATTCAATTTGGTCACATGCGACCAAAAGACCCTCTCCGCCCCAAAACGAAAGTAAAGACGAAGAAGAGATGTCACGACTGAACCAGGTTTCGTTTGGACGTAACGACGATAAAGTGTGGTCCTGTCGAGGTTCGGAACCCTCGACGTCCCGTACAATGATAGTGACCCTCCCTCTACCCTCTGACCTTGAGACGGGCCACATGTTCGGCCCGTTGGAGTAGCGGAGTAGCGGGACGGGGACCAGGTCGTAACTCCTTTCCTCCTACGCTCGCTGGAAAAGAGGAGGTCTCGACACTCCTTCGCCCCGAAAGGTCCACCGTGGTCACCATTGCCTGGGTGGACTGTCACGTCTTCTCTCTTCTCCACACCCAAGCTAGGGACCCAACCCTTCTAAGGGACCTCTTCCCATGTCGTTCGGTGAGGTTGTACGAGCGGACGTCTTAGGTGTCTGTCTGTTCGGACCACCCGACGTCAGGTGTCCCTGCGGTCCTCGGCCTGTGCTGACTTCCCCGCACCGTGTATCCGTTCGTCCCCCTCCTCGAAAGAAAAGGAAGGAAGGAGGCAAATCCTCCACCACAAGGGGAACAGGAGGAAACTACGTAAGGAGATGATCTGGTACTCTACTCTGAGACCCTCGTACTTTATCTTGTGCTAGACGGTTTTATAAGTCCTGACGATACAGAGGTAGATATTGTACCGAACTAAAAAAAAAAAAAAACAAGGGACTATATGCTTTTGAATGGGATTTGGTCTTAATAATACTTACTTAAAGACGTCTTTTCTTTTTCAGATCTATATTGTTTAGTGTATATGGGTTTATTGTCACTATGACACTCAACATGACTTTTATTTTCGTATACCATCGACTCCAAGATTCGAATACGTGTCATTAATATACCAACTTGGTTCGTGAAGACTTACAAATTCTAAACGAAAACGAGGGTCAGTTTATTTTGTCCCTACTCTAAATTTGGAGGGATACTATGGACAGTCATTGTTTTGGTCTTAACAATGTCAAGTCATGCACTTCGTACTTCTTCGACTTGTCCAAAATCTTAAAGACTTCGTTGACGGGTACCGATCGACCGAAGTCAAAGAAAGGGTCTAGGCATTCAAACTCTTTATGTAAAGTTATTTTTGTTTGTTTGTTTGTGACTTCGAATTCCTAAGAACCTCCTTTTCACCTGTGACTTCGAGAGGTTCCATTTTCCAGTCGTGATCGGGACTGAGGCTCGGTAAATTGGTCACGAACGGTACAGTACAGCAGTCGGGCAAGATTATATATTCCTGATAAGTGAATTTACAAGGTTCCATTTTGCCTTGGATACAAAGACTTTATTATGTATAAAAGGGGTCCGTTTACCATTGTGGATAAGTAATATCTTTTAAATCTTTTATTTCCTCTTATAATTTTTTACGGGAAGGAGAATGGTGTAATTGTTTGGTGACTTCATTGTTAGACCTTAATAAAGTCAAAGACGTACATATATGTATGTTAAAAAGAAACAGCTTTAATACTGATTTGATATGTATAACGAAACACGGGTCGAACATATTAAAGTATAGGATAGTAATTTATAACATAGTGACAGTAATTTTAATATAGTAAATAATAATTATAACATATTCCTTGGGACTATGTGTTATATTAATACTATATGATTATAACGTAGTATTTAATACCTTAAGTTACAACACAGTGACAGAAGAAACCTTTGCGATGAAAACACAAGTAAAGACCAAGTCTGGGACCCCAGTGTTTCTCAGTGCATTCTGACTCGTTCACTCACCTGTGTGTGTGTGCCGATTAATATCTCCTTCCAATAGACTTTTTGGAAATTAATACTTTAATGTGTGTATATTCACTCATACACTCTGTTTTTATGAATATATTTGATAGTGGATCCAGTTTTATGTCTCGGAAACACGGGGAATGTCAGAAGTGTGGGGTCACTTGGAAATGACGGATACACAAGTAGAGATGTGTGGCATTAAGTCCAACAGATATGAACTTGAAACATTTTTACCTTAATATGTCATTGATAAGACTCTGTGACTACAAAATGTAATGTTTATGTTTTTCATTTGATAAAATGTAATTAAACGAGGGAGATATTACACAAAGGAAAGGAATACATCTGACCGCGAAGACTGTACGTACTAAAAGGAAGAGAGACTTCTCGAAGAAAATTGTAAAGAACGGTCAGTTCAGACGACCGTTGTCTAAGAACTCAAACCCCAATCCTTCAAAAAGAGGAAGCGAAAAAGAGGAAGTTAAAAGTTCACATTTAAAATGACCTATGTTTTAAGATCCAACTAAAAAAAAAAAAAACTTACGAAATTTGTAAATTGAGGTGAGAGAGGGACGAACATGTTAAAGGTCGTTCTTCAGACTACACAAAGAATAAGATCAAAGGACGAATCGTTCCACAGAAAAAAAAAAAAAAGAACGGATGAGAAAAAAGGGGGTTTTAAAAGAGGGACAAAAGCTAAAAGATATCAAATTTACACTAAATGGATCATCATCTAAAGACCTTAAATAGGAGTAACCGTAAGTGCACCTAATTTTAATGGATCTCAATAATCGAAATCCGACCCTGTCAAAAGAAGTCACAAAGGATATTCCTCCCAGACGATCATTGTTTAAGAGAGTCAGCAATAGACCCTTACAGAAATGAAACGGAAGTAAAGACTTTCTACCGAAACACCTCATATCCTGTGAACTAACTGCCCCGGGGGTGACGAGTCGTGGTCGTCCCATTCGTAGAATGGGGTAACGAAAGACCGTAGATACCAAAGATCATTCTACACGAGACAAGTAGAATAACCCTGAAGGACCGTTCATTACTTGGTAAAAAGAAAGAACGATGAAAGTTCTAAAAAGAGGAACAGACATTGAAAAGCGTGAAGATGATACTACGTCGACAAATGTTTCTATGTTACTCTGAGAAACGATAATAGGAAGAAACTGAAGTAACTCGTAAGACCTACAAGTGACTCCGATAACAAACGGTTATTTAAACTCTGCAAAAGTCGGTGACAAAGACGTTTATAAAAAAAGAGAAGGAAGAGAGAGCATAAGGGTGAGACGTATATAACCACAGATTATCAGAGGGTGCGAAGAGACTCGAGAGGAAAAGAAGTGAGAAATAAGAGAGACGAGCAGTCGAACGTCTCGGGGTAGTTATAAGAGTTCAAACGAATAAGGAGGAGGATGGTCAAGTTCAGACGACAACTCGAGGAGATCGCTTAAGAAATTAGGTGTCACCTCCGACCCTCCTTTCTCCCTTCGGAAGTGGTTAGACGACGTCAATGACCTCGACTCTGAGTCGTCGTCCATCAATTCCACCTACTCTTTGTGACTGCAAAGGAGTGTCCTTCTTTTAGGAAGTGACCCCTCCACCTCCGTATCCCTCGGGGTCAGATCCGACTCCCTCAGACCTTACCTCGGAGACGGAACGATTCGATCTTCCTTCCTCGTTAGAACTATGTTTAAGGTGTCTGAGGGTGGAAAGGAGATCTTAAAAACATCTATAAGGAATTATCTATAAAGATATAAACAGGGAACGTGAATATAAACTGGTAAATATCTTCGAGATTTATAAAAAATTTTTTTATTAAAATAGTCAAAGTGCCCCCTGAGCCAGTCACCTCAAGGAATATGATACTACAATCTTCAACTATAAGAGACTAAAAAAAAAAATTGTAGATTAAAAAATGATCAACGGGAATGACTGAAGAGAATGACCACCATTATTGTGTTTAATTTCTTTTGTAAATATGTAGTGAAAATCCAGTTTAATATACCGTACCGGTTATATGTTGGTAAAAATAGATGTTTTTGTCGATAAAGAATATTAAATTGGAGAATATACAACCCATATCAAGATTTACGAAATATATACAATAAAAGGAATTCGGAGTGTTTGTCAAGTCGTTCTGTCTGAGATAATATAAAGATAAGATTCCTACTCTTCTTTCCAATTCGTCAAACGAATTTTTAATGTCTGTCAGGTGTCACCTCGGTTCTAGGTTTGAGAGTGTCAGTCCGACGTCTCATATGTAAGAATTAGTGTTGTTGGATTCTTGCAGGTTTAATTATCAGACTTTCGTAAATGAAACCCTTAAAGACTTTTCTGTTTATTTACTATGTAAAAGACAAAAGATAAGGTTGTTACAATGATGCTGAATAGTACAGGTAATGTAACCGATCTTTAGAATTTTCTCCCGTACAATTTCGACCACTTTTGACTTATTCCAAACATCAGGTCAATTGTCACAACGGACTTGTAGTAAAAGAACCGGAACTGTAAAAAGATGTCAATGTGTTACACAGTGGTACCCTCTTCGATCTGAAACATACTAAAAACGTTGGACAACGAGTCAACGACTCAGTGCGGGTTGAGAAACACCGAGTTACCCGACGTCGTGACGTCGAAAGGGACGACAGGTGACAGAGGAGACGGCGGGAGAAGAGGACGGAAGTCAGAAAGGGTCGCAGTCCGAGAAGAGGTTACGTAGTCGAGAAGTGTAGTCCACCGGTTTCGTGACCGCGAAGTCGAAGTCGTAGTCAGGACGATCACTCTAAGTCCCAACTAAAGGAAATCCTAACTGGCCGAACTAGTGGAACCACAGGTTCCCTGAGAGTTCTCAGAAGGGGTAGCGGTGTCAACCTTTCGTAGTTAAGAAACCACGAGCCGGAAGAGACACCAGGTTGAGAGTGTAAGCTTATACTGATGACCTTTTTGGTGTCGAAACTGATAAACCTGGAAACAGTCGTTTCACTACAGAAACGAGAAGTTATGCGACAGATCCGAACAGTATCGAAAAGAAGGTTCCTCGTGTGAAGAAAACTCGAGTACCGACGTCAGTGACAGGTCTCACTAAAACCTCGGGTTCTTTTATTTTAGACAGTGACGAAGGTGAGAAGGGGAAGATAAATGGAACTTCACTACCCTGACCTCCGGTACTAGAATCAAAAAACTTACAACTTGAAGTTCGGTCGAAATTCGGAGAGGAGGAGGTCTCGAGGAGTAGTTCTCGGAGAAATCGAAGAGAAGTGAAAGAAGGTGATCTCACCATAGTAGACGTATAAACTCCAACAGTTATGAACAGGACCGTTAGAACTAAGGTCGGACGTGAAATAGGTCGGACCGTAGAGGGTACTACATAAGACGTATATTCAATTTATTTGTCACACTGTTATATGTCGAAACAGCATGAGGAAAGGGTTAAAACTTGGTCAGTTAACAAGGTACATCCCAAATTGACAACGAAGAACGGGCCGTATGTCTAAAGAGTCCTCTGTCCATTCCACGAGACTATAAGGGTAGAGAACTTCTTAACAGGTGTCAAGTGACACTCGGTGTGTTTCCGAGATCACATCAGTTAGCTCACCTTCCTCTACAGAAAGACCTTGAAGATGTAGGGTTTAAAACAGTACAATACAAAAAGTGAAAGTAACTCGATTTTTACAAAAGATTCAAAGGTACACTAAAGGAGAAATGGAGTACCTAATAAAACTTCACACGAGGAGTCAAAGGTTCCTTGTTCGGTCCTCGGTAACGTTAGTTGTTCTACTCTCTGGCGACAGGAGGGTCTAGAGGTTGTCCTACGAAGACCTACGGTCAATGTCTTGCGGACTCGTTGCAACGAACTACTTGTCAATCAGCAGGACACAATGACTAGTGTGTCTTGTTGTTTATCTCCTGTTTACGCAGTGCGAACCCCCGATACGACTGGGGTCCCAGCCACGACACTGCCTTACTACCGTGGTAGACCCCTCTGTGGAGAATGCTAGGTGAGTGCCGATGTCCGCCACGACTCGTTAGCGATGATACCAGGGTCCGTAATGTGGAAGTGTGTTATTATGGGTCCGTCCTTCCAAAGGAATCGGACGGAGACAGAAATGGAGAAAGGTACTGTGAGTTCCCACCATATAAGTCCGAAACGGGAGAGGGAAGATAGATTAATGCTACTGATGATGTATCGTTCGTGGTTCGTGCAAGGAAGGACCACGTACCATTAGCAAAGCATTCACAACTGATAATATTGACAAGTATCAACTCCAATAAAAATCCGTGATCCCATAGAACACAGAGTCGTATAGACAAGATCACTTTATTTCGTTCTGACCTTCCACGCTCACAAAATTCTTCCGCAGACGGAAGAGACCTCGACGCACAGAGGAGGGGTAATTAATTTATTTAATTTTTCGGTTGAGGTTAACGAGACTATTCGGTGTCTTCTCTCCATCCCCCTTATATCCCTCTTTCCCGACTTGCAAATATCAAGTCTCTCGGAACTCTCCTCCCGCGACCAGTCCACAC
Organism: Capra ibex; assembly: GCA_006410555.1. Taxonomy (NCBI): domain Eukaryota; kingdom Metazoa; phylum Chordata; class Mammalia; order Artiodactyla; family Bovidae; genus Capra; species Capra ibex. The sequence continues at coordinate 30,087,333 of SJYO01052794.1, forward strand.
GGGTTGATGTCTCCGACTCAGTCTGAGCGGGTCCATCGGTCTGTGGCAGGTCGAGGTTTGCATGGACGACGATGGAGGTCCGTATTTGATTTGTTTCCCAGCACAAATTGGTAGGGTGTATACTCAGGGGGAGTGAAAGGGGTAGACACACAGATTCATGTGGAGAGGACAAGTGCCGTGGGTCCTGCAAAGAGTAAGAACTTATGTCGGAAAGGACTGTGTTCGGTACATGTGACTACACCGTTTTCGGACATACTGGCTGAGATATGGAAGGTTCTTCGTCTTCACGACAGCGTGGTTTCGAGTCGTGTTTGATGGTTACGACTACGGCTTCTTAGTGGGACGTCTTCGGTCAGAGTCAAATTATTCATGTCAAAGGACCATTAAGAAAAACGAACAATCATTGTTAAAAAAAAGATCTTATAAAGAGGTCCCTACAGAAGGGCACTTGTTTGAGGACACTTGAGACTAGTTTTCTCGTAACTAGAAACTACAGTACTTGAAACTGTTTACGTCTTCTCTAACTCTTCCTTTCTTCTATTTCTTCTCTCCTCTTGTTCTTACTCCCCTTTTCCGTCTCAGTCTAAATTACTTTCGTCTGTTTACTTTTACATTAAATTTTGACGGGGGTTTAATGACAAGACAGGAGAGATAAAACTCCTGATTAAGACTTTAACGATGTTTATAACGTGTGTGTATATACGAGACCTCATTTCATGGGTTTGATGTCGAGTTCTTTTACCTACCTCATGACCCAAATGTCACGTCACTCGACCCATAACCAACCAACAGGTTCAGTTGTCGGTTTATACGTAGATAGAATCCTTTCAGTACATGATATACGAAGAACCAAATGTGTCGTCGTTTTAATTTTATCAGTTCGTACAGCTAGGGTTATCGGGTAGAGAAAGAAACCACTCAGACACTATGTCACTGTGTTCTATTTACCCTGACATTTACCCTTACAACCCTGAGACTCGAATTTTCGAAGTATATTAAACGTATTTAGACGTACGACTCAAGTTTTCCGTGTTTAGACATTGTAATTTCAATTAATCCCGTTTGATGATAAATTATATTTAGGTTATAAGTTCTTATTGTGTCTACTTTATGTCTCATCTAATTTCCTTTTTTTTCTGTCAACAAAATTAGTAAAGGACTAATCCTAATGATTGTATTCAAGGTGTGTGTATACCATGACCGTCACCCCCTGTGTTACGGGTGTGTCTGGTGACGTCCCCCTGTCCCCCGTCCGACCCCCCTTCCCGGGGAGTCCTCGACGTGCAAAGACGAGTCTCGAGACCCCACGTTCCCCCGACTGTCCCCAAAGGATCTCAAGACGAAGAGTTTCTGAGACGACCTATTTGAATTTTACGACGTCTATCAGGACCCCGATGACCACCCCCCTCCGGACAGGGTCTTTGAGGTAGCACGGAAGGAGCCGCTGAGCCGTTCTCGGATCTATAGGTCGACCACATATCCTCCACTGTCCACCCCGCCCGCAAGCCCCTGTGCACCAACCTTCGTCGGGTACAAGAAGGTGGTCGGTGCAGGGTGAGACCCTCCGACCCTCGCCGTGCCCACGTGTCTGGAGTCCCAGTCGGGGACTACCGAAAAGATGTGTTTCTCCGGGGAGGGACAGGTACAGGCCAACTTGGTGACCTGTCTCACTTTCTCTACTTGCTTCGTTTACGTCTCTCTCTAAGTTTCTCTCTTCTAGATCTCCGAAGACCAAGATTCGGGAAGACTCAGGGTCGACCTGAGGACGGGATACTAAGGTTTCTCTGGAGTTATCAAGCCACTGTTTCAGGGGCGACCCGAATTGGGTCCAACTGTCACACAGTGCGTAGGTGGTCTCAGTCGGGTGTACGTGTGTTTTTCTCTCGCTCCCTGTGTCAGTGATCTCTGTGTAACGAAGAAGTGTTAAGACGGTTCTCGGATAACAGCCACCTTGAGTCTTTTATTTCTTATACCCCCCACCTATTGTAACGAGGTGGAGGTTTCCTTCGACTGGGATTTCTATAATATGAGTCCATTACGTACAAATTCTCTCTCCGATAAGTCAATCTTTGAGTGCGACATCTTCTACTTCACCGAATCTGTGTGTAATCGGTACGAGTATTGTCTACGGGGCATGGCGAGTTTTCATGAAACCGGAGGTCGGAAACGACAAGTGTGAGTGAAGGAGGTGCACCTTTCTTGACCACAAATTAATTAACGACAAAGCAAACTAGTCCAAAACTTTCCCTTTGTAAATAGATTTGACGTTTGCCATTGAGTAGAGTCTATCATAGAAATCGACTTTACAAATCGGGAGAATGGTTTAATGACTGAATTATGAATTCCTTTTCGAACGAATATCTGTTTAAGATTTGAGCTCATGGTAAAAATTATAGTAGACGTCCACCCAGTCTCAGACTTACCTCTACAGCACCGCCACTAATTACGCCCTTCTATTTAAAGGAGTTCGACTGGACACGTCTCTCTTACAGGTGCGGGGAGACTGGGTCAAGACGGACCCGACCTCAGGCAGGACACGTCCGGCCAGTGTCTTGCGCCCGGAGGTGAGGACACGGATGTCCCAATCTCGTGGCTCCGGAGGCGCCGTCCTCGTCCTCTGACAGGTCCCTCGCTTGGCAATTGTTCACACTTCTGTCACATTTGTGGTCGTCTACGATGTCCCTTTCCTCTCCGCGGGACCGAGGAATTGAGGTCCACAGACGGTCTTTCCTCTCCCTTACCCAACATCGTTGGAGGTAGAACGACCCTTGGACCCGTTCTCCTTCCTCGAAGGCCAGTCGCGGCTCCGATCACCGTCCAGACCTGGCTGTCAGTGGTCGTACCTAAGAACCCCGTCAAAATAGTCTTTGTAGGACCTCGGAAACCTTTTCACTTAGGAGCCCCGGTGAACAACCTCTACGACCCAGTCCTCGAGCCCCGATCCTGAGATCTTGTCCACAGGACCTACTGAGACTGTAGGTCCCAACTCTCGGCAGCCAGGACTCTTGTCAGTGGTGTCCTTCACGCTCGACCCTGCCCTGTCCGTCACCTGGAGCGTGTCTCCTCCGTCCACTGGACGTCCGAGGACGTCGCGGAGTCTCCCTTCGGTGAGGTCGGGGCGACACGGAAGGAAGTAGGGGAGGACGGGTTCGTGGCAGACTTGACCAGTGGAGTGGAGATCAGTGACGTCGTCCGCAGTTCCTCCGGGCCTCTGTCTCCGTCGAGATCCTTGACTCCCCTCCACCCGTGTCCAGAATCCCTCCAATCTCCGCGTCCTCGACCGCGTCCACGGGTCCTTCGGACGGTGGACGTCCGTAAAGGACGAGACACGAGCCTGGTGGTCTCACCCCTTGACTCTTCTGGGACACGGAGACCTTCCTCCTGGGTCACTTGGGCTCCTTCCGTCTCTCCCACGAGGAACATTGAGCACCAAAGATACGTAGTCAGTGCTTTTTACTGAGCTCTCTGTCGGAGAGGACATACTTCCTGATAGTAAATAATTACGCTACCGACAGACTGTCGGAAGGGTTGTACCACTGATAAAAGGACAGTAGGACATTTTCAAGAACTTAGGATTCTAAGTTCGCCGGCTGACTTTTTGTGTCCCGCTATTTAATCGTTTAGGAGATTTCTGGGTCGTGTAGTGTATCCCTCGACAAGGGCCGGTGGGTTTGGGAGAAAAGTTCTTTAAACAGTTTGAGAAGATACGAATAGTAACTTGACGGACTGCAGACAAAATAATTAATCCCTTTATCTCGGCGTCCCTACCTGAGTGAACGGTCGCACGTCTAGTTACTGGTTCTACGCTCGAGCGCTAGACACCCTAATGGACGTTCTTCGGCTTGGCGCGCAGGGGTCTACGCTCTTGAACGTCAGGTCTATTCGAGTGAGAGGTGGGTCCAGTCCTGTCGGCGAAATCCCTTTCCACTGGTCGCGCGAACGACAAGTCGACGAGTCAGTGTAGGCTGAGGAAGGTTGGGGTACCTGACGTCGTGCGGTCCGAAGGGACAGGAAGTGATGGAGGGTCTCAAACGAGTCTAAGTACAGGTGACTCAGTCACTACATGATAGGTCGGTGGAGTAGGAGACAGCAGGGGAAGAGGAGGAGGGAAGTTGGAAAGGGTCGTCGTCCCAGAAAAGGTTACTCAGCCGAGAAACGTAGTCCACCGGTTTCATAACCTCGAAGTCGAAGTCGTAGTCGGGAACGCTACTTATAAGTCCCAACTAAAGGAAATCCTGACTGACCAAACTAGACTCTCTCTGTGTGACTAGTGTGGATGTAAGATCCCTTTAAAGTCGGGACCGGACGGGACGACGGAATACGAAGTCCGTCGACGTCCTCGGACTTCCCTTCCACGGAGGAGAGAGACGACGATTTAGGGTAGGTGGCTGACATAAGGGTCTGAAAGACACGGAACCAATTAGCCTATTTTCCCGTGTGACGTTTCTGATTAGTCACAAACGGTGAATCAGAGACTTATGTAGTGTACTTCTCTCCTCTCTTTACAGAAAGGTTTTTCTTTTACTTTCATAGTAATAATCGTGACTTGGTTTCCTTTATATACTCATCTTTACCAACTCTAACTCTCCTGACTACCATTGCAACATTTATACTTGACATATTTCATTTTTGAATGACATATTTCACAATCTTTTTAGAATGGACAGAAAAGAACTTTAAAATCTTCCAAGATAAAATAAGATAGATTTATTTGAGGTTTATTATGCCGTCGAGAGAGGACTGTGTCACACTTTTCCATAAGAATAATGAACGTATACAAGTATTTATGAAGATATAAGTAAACTAGTATTACTGACCTTTTAGTCACCAAAGTACGGGATGGCTGTTTTGTGTGTTCACCGATCTCAAGGGAGGAAGTACTAAGACGCGGTAGATGAGGGGTTTTTTCTTTTTCTCTTTGGGTTGACCTCGAAATACATCAGGTCGTTTGTGCAGAAGGAAGTAATGAAATAGAATTTTTACTTTAATGGTCCTTCAAAAAGAGGTACCCCTAGGGTAAGACAAAGAAGAATTTAGATGTGCGAAGAAAATAAATCACGTAGACTTGTGTGGTACCTCTCACCACAAATATAAGGACCCCAAAGATAGTAGTACACCCACTGTCTTACTGATTCTCTACCTTTTAATAGGTGAATTTTGCGGATCATTTCTACGGACGGCGCCACCTAGATTTGGTGTTTCTTCTAATTTTATGCACGGTACAAGTCGAGGTCTCGTCGTCATCGTCCGTATCTCCTTACACGTCCTCTCTTCAGGAAGGTTGTCGACCGTCGGCCGAGGGACAGACGGGGGCCAAGACCGCCTCACTACCGTAAGGACCGGGGTGTGGATGGAGAGATACAGGTGAGGGACCTCAGTGCGGGTGGGTGTGACTGAGACTCGAACCGACACACTGGATGACCTACCGTCGAGGTATCCTTCGTATTACGTACGTCGTGGAACTTTTTTCGTGAACACTTAAAGAAAGAGAGACCTGTGTGACGATCCCCTTCCACGGTTGACTCGGAGTATCTTCCTGCTACAACCGTGCACCCCCTCTTCACACTCCGGTGGGGACTGGTCAGTGAGGGTCAGTAGGGGGCTAGGAACTACTACCTACGTATGCACTCGGGTGTAGTCGTTTTAGTGGGTCGGATGACTATCTGAGTACTTTTTATTATTTTTCTATGAGGGAATTTGTTGATTCAGACCTCCACCAAACAATGGGTCGTTATCGATCGACTATGTAATGAACTACCTTTACATCTCTTGTGCTCGACTCTTGGTTTTAGTTTTGGTTTCGACAGGGTTCCAAGTTGGATTTTATGTGAGACTACGACATAAAGTTTCTACCTACCGTCGGAACTTTTCCGGAGTTCAAACCCTCGGTTTCGTTTTTCGAAGCTCCGGTCTCAACCACCCTGTGTCGACGGTTTCATCGACCAATGTGTACGAGAGGGAGGGGACGGAGAGAAGGACGTGACTCCGAGAAGGTCGACCGGCGGAGAACTAGACAAACGAAGTCGATCAAAGGACCTTCCTCACACCTGGAGTTAAAACACTCACTCTTCTCTACTAGACTCTAGACCTGGGGTTCGGTGTCGAGAGCGTACGGAAACCGAAGGAAGGGTCTCTTTTTCCGGCAAACAGTGGAGCAGGAGAACCTGGACGACGGTCCCGTGAACGAGAAGACTACCCGAGAAGGGAGACCGTGGCGAGGTGGACGACGGGAGGATCGCGGCCGAGTAAGTACAGAGATAATGGAGGTACAGGCTGGGCACGGTAAAGTGTTAGACGAGAAACTTTTTCACCTGTGTCTGTCAGGGTCCTCTAAGTCTCAGACCCTCTGTCAGAGAAGATAGGGGACCGAGGTAAGGTCCCGAGGATGGAAGGGACCCCGACCTCTTTCGTCGACCCGCGGAGTCGACCACTCTTCCGTGTGTCTCCGGACGTCCCGTGGGTGGTGGTGGTCGTCTGTCCGTTACTCGACGGCGACGTGCCCCCGAGTCTGTGGGGAGGGGAGAGGTCTGACTGGTACGCAAGCCGAGGTTTACCCTCCTAAGCGGTCGAGTAAAGACAGAGTTTCCTTAGGGGCAATTTCTGCCAAGGGTACACGACCCGGTAAAAGGAAGGTCCCCGGTACCTTAGGTGTACGTGACTTCGTGATTGACCTCTGAGACTTATTTATTATCCAAAGTATGGTGACTATCCCGAGGGGAGCATCGAGTCAGCCATTCCTGAGACGGAACCTCCGTCCTCTGGACCCAAACTAAGGATCCAGTCCTTCTAGGGGACGTTTTCCCTTACCGTTGGGTGAGATCATAAGGACGGACCTCTTAGAGTACCTGTCTCTCGGACCGTTCGATGTCAGGTACCCCAGTGTTCTCAGCCTGTGCTGAATCGCTGATTTGGTGGTGGTGGTGTATGATGACTACGACTTCGACTTCGAGGTTATGAAACCGGTGCACTACGTTTCTTGACTGAGGAACCTTTTCGGGGACTACGACCTTTCTAACTTCCGTCCTCCTCTTCCCCTGCTGTCTCCTACTCTACGAACCTACCGTAGTGGCTGAGTTGCCTGTACTCAAACTCGTTCGAGACAACTCAACCACTACCTGTCCCTTCGGACCACACGACGTCAGGTACCCCGACGTTTCTCAGCCTGTGCTGAGTCACTGACTTGACTCGAGTTGACTGTACTGTCTTTGTACCCATAACGGCAAAAAGTTTACAACACAACTGTTCTGTCTTCACTGACGTTTATAGAATGATTGGGTGTCGGTGAGACACTCGTCCATACTTACACACACGATCATAATAGCGCGTAAGAGAGGTCACGACTTCTTATTCTCGAGTTGTTAGTACACTCTGAGGGACTTTCGAGATCAGTAAATTTTTCGGGAAGAATAAGTTTGTCCGACTCACCTTTAGTGGCAGATCTTCAGTAGGACCTTGTAAGATATTCCGAGTACGAAACCAGTTGGATCCCAGGGTCTGTTACATCGAGAAACGACCCCCGACCCCCCCACCCCCTGCACCGAAGTGGGTGTTCTGCAGTCATCGTCGTGGGAAGGTGGGACGACAGACATTTACGAGGGTCTGTAACAGTTCTCAGGGGATTTCCTATATGAGGAAGGAACTGGGACCTCGGTGATTAGTTCCGGTCACACCCGTGGACTTCTTTCAGGATCACTTGCTGAGGTTACAGTTCGGAAATTTGACAGGGAAACACTTTCAGCCTGAAGTAACCCGATTGTTTGTTAAAGTGTGGACTTATGCATTCGTAATTAAAACTAAGATTTAACTTTTGTTTTATCACTTACTAAATCATAATATTTTTTCGTGAGTCAAAGTAACCTGGAATATAGGTCTGAAAAGTAATTGTGGGTTACATTACACTCCTGGACAATCTTATTTATGTCTATGGTGAGTCCGTTCCCGTCGCTACGGTCCTCTTCGATTTGCCTCGACAGTTCGTCGGGTCGGACGGTCGTCGACCAGGGGTGCCGACTCCAACCCGCAGGTCCCCATGGAATATAAGAGGGATTCAGTAAAGGAAGTGTTAAGAATTTGGTTTAAAAGATGTGTAAAACGACTGTGATTACGAACTTACGTAAGTAAAGTCACCCTTGAACACCAACAAAGCGTTACGTAAAGAAATGTTCGATGTCCTGAAAACGACAACAAAGGTACATCCTCCTGACGAAACGACCACGGTCCCTGGTTCTTATGAGTCAAGAGCACCGACTAAGTACAGCTGCATATCGTTTTTGGTGGTGTCATAACGTTTAATAAATCGGTGGTTAATTTTTTTTTTTTTCTTATGAGTCAGGAAGTGTGTCTCCGTCTTGACTCCTATTGTGTCTTCTGTATGCCGCCTCTTTCTTCTCCCGCAGAATCCTCGTGCGGGTCTCTCGAGTCGAGACACGATCTCGAACTTTCAGTGTCTTCTGCACTTTACACACCAGAGACTGCCTTTCAATTGTACCCCTTCAAAAAGTCCATTTTCTTGTCACTTGTGGTCTCCGACTCCTAGTAAGTTTCGAGTCTCAACACACCTCTCCTTCAGGTCCCTCCGGTCAGAGTATCGTCCGTCTCGCAGTACGGTGCACAGGACGGTCGACCGGTTCCGTCCGCTCCTCGGGTCGTTTCACTGTCTGGGTCCCACGGGCAGACCTTTGACCGAAGGAGAGTTCGCGCACAAAGGTACGAACGCACGCATCTGGGTCCCACGGGCAGACCTTTGTCACCGAAGGAGAGTTCGTGCACAAAGGTACGAACGCACGCATCGACACAGACTGAGACGCTGGGGTACCTGACGTCGGACGGTCCGAGGGGACAGATTCCCTAAAGGGTCCGTCCTTATGACTTGACCCAACGGTAACAGACGAGGTTCCCTAGAAGGGCTGGGTCCGTACCTTGGGTGTAGAGGACGCAGAGGACGTAACGTCTGTCTAAGAAACGACGACTCGGCAGCCCTTTCGGGGGAAAGTGAGAATCTTTGTCAGCAACCTCGAAAGATTGAGTCCTAAGACACCAGACGACCGGTGAGAGGAGTCCCAGGGGTCTGGCAAGGGGTGACACCTGGGGTGTTTCGTTTAAATCTCCTAAAGACTCCAAAATGGGTTCTTCTATTCTGTCTGGCATCAGAACTATATAACACCTTGGCATCAACCCAGTGAGTCGATTCTCAGTCACTCGTAAAGGGAAGGACCACGTCGAGAGTTGTTTCTGCAGAACACAGTTTGTCGTTCGGGCACCCCCGAGTCTACCAGTTCTTAGACGGAAGTCACGTCCTCTTGGCCCAAGTCAAGGAACCAGCCTTCTAGGGGACCTCCTCCCTTACCGACCGATGGGTGGAGTCACAAGAACGGATCTCTTAAGGTACCTGTCTCCTCGGACCGTCCGATGTCAGGTGTCCCAGCGTTTCTCAGTCTGTGTCGATTTACTGATTGTGATTCTTCCTTTTAGATGTTTCATAGAATGGTCGTGAGTGGGGGTGTGTGTGTGGTTCTTTCTTTTTTTTTTTTTTCTTGGTAGTTCCAGTAGTGTTTGTTCCCTGCAGATTCTTTGGTAGTGTCTCACGGCTCGGCCTTCCTCTGTGCCCCTGGTACATATAACACCCCCGGACCTGCTCTAGGACCCTGTCTTTTCTCTGCCCCTTAGACTTACCTTATTCCCGAAATCGATTGTACAAAGTAAAGATTACTCGGTAAGAAGTGACCACAAGAACCGTCTTTCTCTTCCTACCGTCCCGTCTTTGTCGGAGTGCGCCCTCGTGTCTTTACTACGGCTCCTGCAGAGACCACGGACCGCCACTGTTCGACTACCGTTCGTGACCACCGTTTAGGTCGTAACGTGCAAGAAAGGTCTTGTCTCTCGTTCCCTCGCTTTGGTGAAGGACAACTTCCTGGGACTAATGTGTAATCTGGTCGTCTGTGTTCGTTTATCTCGAGACTAATTTAGTTATACCGTTGTTCCAACGAAAATTTTGATTTTCGTTGACCGAGGAGACAGACGGCACATTTGTTAGTCGGTCCCTGTGAGAAAGGTTACGGATGAATCCTACGTCCACTTTAAATTTTTAGTTAAGCGAAATTACCTCCCTTCGTAACGACAGAAAGATTACAGTTCGGACGAAAGAACAGTGTTTGTGTAGCACAGACATTTCTGACTCTCCATGGAAGAAGTCTTACGGTGAGTCTCTGGATAGGAACTAGATAAATAGTACCTCTGTCCGTTAATGTCAAACTAATCGTACATATTTACCGTAAAGAAAGGTTATATAGGTCGTTTCCCACCCCCCCCCCGTTTTTGGCAAACCATAGTAAATGTGGGGATGTCCCCGAAGGGTCCACAGCACTCACCATTTCTTCGGAGGACGGTTACGTCCTCTCCACCCAAGCTAGGGACCCAGTCCTTCTAGGGGACCTCCTCCCGTTCCGTTGGGTGAGGTCATAAGAACAGACCTCTTAGGGTCCCTGTCTCCTCGGACCACCCGATGTCAGGTACCCCAACGTTTCTCAACAACTGACTTCACTGAATCGTGCGTACACGTGGTGATGTCTGAAGTGTCATCTAACTCATTCCCCTTCTCGACCCAACCAACATCTTGTAAATGATGTTTTCACCTTGGTCTTCTAGACCACCGGGACACCAGTGACGACTTTAGACGGCAGTACTCGACACTTGAAGGGTCGAGGGTTGTTGTGGCCTCTTGGGTCAAATTACAAGTGGTGATAGGTGGAAAATTTCAAAAACTTCCTAATTTCCAAATATATATATATATATATAAAATTTAAACTAAACGTTAACACCTCGTCTGAGTTATTGTTTCTTTTTTGATCCTTTATTGACACGACGTTACCTATTTTGGTTTGGAGTCTAGTTCATAAAATCTTCCGAGAATTGTTCTGTTTCTGAAGTAAATGATGGAGTTTCCTTTTGTGCATCTCCTATTGTCAACCCAGAGTTTTCAACGGTCTTTTCCTTCCCTTTCCCTTCAGCGAGTCAGCACAGGTTGAGAAACGCTGGGGTACTTGACATCGGGTGGTCCGAGGAGGCAGGTACCCTAAAAGGTTCGCTCCCATGACCTCACCCAACGGTAAAGAAAGAGGTCCCCTAGAAGGGGTGGGTCCTTAACTTGGACCCAGAGGACGTAACATCCGTCTGCGAAATGGAAGACTCGGTGCCCAGAGTTTTCAACGGTCTTTCGGATGTCCTTTAATTAAAGGATCTTCATTCTTGATAGATGTCGACTCGACGACGACGGCTAAAGCAACAAACGTACATGACAGATAGAATTATAGGTTTTCGTAATTGAAACAAGAAGTACGACTAGTCTCCATTACCTAAACCCTTCGTACGGAGATTTAGGTGAAAAATTTTCTTTCAGAGACAGTTGAGTCACCGATAGTATAAAACGGACGCCATCACGTTTCTAAGAGTGTTTGACCCGAGGTCGTGACCTGACCTTAGAAGAGACCTCTACGGCAGAGGCTGGGGTCCTGAGAAACGACACCTCACCCTCAGGGACAAGACAGAGTGACCCTACGACCCTCCCGGTGCGTGTCCCTTTGCCTTCCACTGCACTGAGATTCACCTGAACCGTCTGGACGTGGTAAAAAGGGACTTCTCAAAGTTTTCGCAGGGAGAACGAGCCTCTGTGACCATGGACTTGTGTTGGAATAAAAAGAGTTTAGTCAGTAATAAAACATTACATTCGTACAAAATCGGGTCTTAGTTAACTGACAAGTTATGTTAACTTAAGGCTGACGTCATTAGAATCTTTGAAATAATGTCGTCATTTAACACCAAAGTTTAGTCTACAGTAAGTACTGGTACGAACGTCTCCTCCTCTGTCATATGAGAGAGCCGCCCGACCCGTTAAGAGGAGAGAGATTGGCAGAACCGAAGCCCGTCGAGACTTCAATCTGATCCCCACCGACTCGGGGGTCCCTGTCTCCGACGCGGCTAGTAAAGCAGTAACACCGATGGGAGCGACAAGAACCCCGAGGACAGAGAGAGATATACCAAGTACAATACTCTTACTTCTTCACAATCAGTGAGTCAGCACAGACTGAGAAACACTAGGGTACCTGACATCGGGTGGTCCGAGGAGACAGGTGCCTCAAAAGGTCCGTTCTTGTGACCTCACTCAACGGTAAGGACGTAGGTCCCCTAGAAGGGCCGGGTCCCTGACTTGGACCTAGAGGGCGTAACGTCCGTCTAAGGAATGTTTGACTCGGTCGTCCCTCGGGAAAGACTAAATTGTTTCATCTCTCGTTTTCTTGTCGTCCCCACCCGAACTCAAAGACGTCATCGACACTAAAATTACTGTCGTACTTATGAGAATTCCCCTAGGAAATAATATCGGGGGAGATATTAATACTAATTCTTTTTACAAAAATTTTGTCTTAAACAGTTTTGACTTCAGGAAAAACCTAAAGTTCCTCTTTTCGGGTTACCCAATGAATTGTCTTTTAGGTAGATAACTAGAAGGGGTCGGGGACTAAAATATAATTGTCCTTCCGTAACCCTGAACTCAAGGAAGTGCAAGTTCCGGAGCCGTGTGTGTGAAACCCAGAGTCAAACACTTTAAGGATCTTCACTACGGACCTTCTGACGTGGAATTTGGGACGGAAGCAAGTGGAGAGATCAATCTGATTCCCATCTAAAAGTTCATCAAAAGTCTTACGAGTCCTTCAGAGGAAGAAATTGATTTGAGATTAGCCTTGTTAATTAAAGACATAGCCCACTTTTGTCTAAGTTGAGAGATCCTGTTAGAAAGTGAATTTTCATGGACAACTCCGGGTGTACAGACCTCTGTTTTTGTACCGATTCCTGTCTTCAGATTCGATTATGTCGACTTGTTTCTCGAAGACCCGTCCGACAGGTGTTTTAGGTGGAAGACAAAGATTTCGTGTGTCGATAAGGACCTTTCGTCGGGGGACCGGTCCTGACACGTCGGTGGTACCTTTTGTGGCACCTCCGAGGAATTTTACGAGCTTTTTTTCGTTGATTTACAGGGTCGTCAGGGTGACGACCCACATATAAGTCTTTCTATTTTTGAGATTTAGTTTTTCTGTGTACGTAGGGTCGCAAGCGTCGTCGTCGCAGACGTCTCCGGTTCTGTCTCTTCGTTGGATTCACAGGTGACTCTCTACTTACATATTTTTTCTGCGGTACGGACACACAGACGTACGTGTGTCTGTGTGTTTTAATAAGTCGGTGGTTTTTTCGTCACAACGATAAACGTCGTTGTGTCTACCTGGGTCTCTTGTAATGTGATTCAAGTCAGTCTTTTCTGTTTATAACATCCTGTAGAGAATATACACCTTGGCTCTGTTATTGTGGTTACTTAGATAAATGTCTCGACCTTGTCTGAGTGTCTGTGTCTTTTGTTTGGATGCCAATGGAGTCACCTTCCCCAACCCCTCTTCCTATTTACTCCCCATGCCCTAATTATCGTTACGTGATGATATATAGTTTATCTATTCGTTGTTCCTAAATGACGTTTTATATCCCTTGTTATGAGTCATAGAACATTGTTCTACCTTTTAGTAGAGTTTTGTATATATACAATGTATATATATACTCTAAGTGAAATGTCATGTGAATCTTGATTGTCTTATAACATTTGGTCGACACGAATTTATTTTCGTGAGAGAGGAGTCGAGCGGGAGTCGTGTGTCGTCAGGTCGTAGCGAGTCTGTGTTGGTCGACTGCCGCGGCATCTTACCGTCGAAGAACTAGACGGTACGACATGAAACGTTTGCGGTGCTTAGCAGAAAAAGATTCAGAAGTCTGATGTCATTACTTTTCTTAGATACAAACTTTAAGTTCGAAATGTTACTTTGTAACATAATAGTAATCCAGTTGTTTTGTCCATTTTAAGAGAGTGACTAAAAGGATTAAAATGACGATTGTTTACTTATTTCTTTTGACTTCTTCCTTGGAAAAAGTGGAAGGGATAAACAATTTAAGGGGTTCTATACATCGTCGGGAATCTTCACAGGAAAATAGTTGTTTATAGGATAAAAGGTTTTCGAACATAAATTCTACATCTTTGACAATAAGATTATAAAATCCTTTCACGAGCGAGTCAAGGTCCCATTACTAGACTTAAATACAGATGTAGAGTCATGTGTCTCCGTTGAATAAATAGACCAGAATAAATGACAGAGTAGAACTTAAGAATTGAATAATGAGTACTCCCAACTTCGATTTAGAACTCATACCTTCGGAAAATAAAGACTTGTGCGAACTCTTTCCAGACTCTTGTTTTCATGTAGCAGTGTTTGAGGAAGGATTATGTCTACACGATGGACCGGAACGTCTTCCATGAGTTGGAGTCACAAACAAAGGGTTCACACTTTGAGTTACAATGTGCGGTGAAGAAAGAAGTAGGTATCTCAGTTCACTTCAAATTTCGAACATTTCGTTAAAGTTCCACTTTCCGCAAAGATTTATGATTCATAGTTATGAAGCCGACGAAAAGGTACGATGGGACCCTTCACAAAGGACTCTTGCCTTCTCCTTCCGGTCCTCCCCACCACACACCGGTCGCGACCAGGTCGTAGACCGCACCGGACTTCCTGTCCGTCCGCACACACGACTGGGAGGTGTCGAGTCAGGGACGGAGGCTCCCGGGACCCGGTCCTACTCCCCGCGAACTACAGTGTCACATACGCAGACCCGGAGGACCCGGCACCCACCACGACTTGAGCGGCACCGGGAAACATTCGTGAAGGACGTACAGGTCGTACACACCTCACGACACCCCACATGTGACGCACGGGTATGCCTCAGGGGTTAGGACTTTTTCGTGTGTCTGTCTCCGTTTCCTGACCTCTTAGTGCGTCCCGGTCGTTGTCGAGGACCCGCGGATGACAAATCCTTCGGAGTTGTGACCTATCTCAGCTCAATCCCGAAGAGCCACCGAGTCTGTGATTCCTTGAGCGGACGGTTACGTCCTCTGCCCTCAAACTAGGGACCTAGCCCTTCTAGGGGACCTCTTCCTTTACCGGTGGGTGAGGTCATAAGGACGGACCTCTTAGGAACCTGTTCCCTCGGACCACCCGACGTCAGGTGCCCCAGCTTTTCTTCAGTCGGGCTGACCTCACCGACTCGCACACACGCTGTGCACAGATCGTGGTGAAGTCTGACGCAACATCCACCGAAAAAGGAAACTCGAAGTATATATTAAATTCCTTGAGTGCTCCCCCACCAGACAGCCCAAGGCAAAGGGTCGAGAACGGGGGAGAGGAAAGACGTCGGGGGTCGGAGGAGGAGACGAGAGGCGGACGTCCCGAAGGAACCGACGACAGAGACATGCCCACGACATCTTTGTGTAAGAGACAGAGAATCAGATTCGACAAGGGGAAGTGAGGACTTACTATAAAAACGGTCTATATCTTGAGTGTCAACCGTTAAGAAAAAATAAAAAGTCAGACTTCTCGAAAGTAAAAAGAAATGAAAATCATTCAAATTCATACTGCACAGAAACTTATCCAAAGAAACTGAAATAGAATGGACCCTAAGTGAATAGAAGTGCAAACAAAACGAAACAAAAAGGGGATTAGATCCTTCAAGAGTCGGTAACAAAGAAACTTACGACAAAGTCGGGACGAGAAAAAGGAGAGGAGGACCCGTAAGGTTACCATACTTACAATCTAGAATCGAATATCAGAGTGTCCAGGGACTTCGAGACAAGAAAAAAAGAAAATTCATTTACAAAAGAAATAACAAGTCACGTCACTCGGGCTGAGGAAGAACATCGTTGTCAGTTCTGGTTCGTCAACTGGCACTGTGGTATTTGTTTGTTTACTTTAGTCTCCGGGAGTTCGTACTCTCAAGTCACGGAGCTCCGACTGCAATTAGTCCTACGGACACTCTTGAGTCACCGTCTCGATTGTCCCCTGTGCCGTAGTAATTTATTTAATTGTTTACTAATGTTTCGTTGAAGAGACACTCAAAGTTTGACGTCCTTACTAGAGACGGGAGGTCCATGGTTATGAGAAATCATCTGAAAGACCCCTTAGTCCTACTTCCTGATAAGTCGGCTAAACCCCAACAGCTATCTCCATGGTACTTGTTCTCCGTCTGGAGAAATATGACGTGAAACGTCTATTATGTAAAAAAATGTTTAACGTCCAAACACCGTTGGGACGAAAGTCGTTCAATTAGCCACGGTAAAAAGGTTGACTTCTTGGATTCGATGAGGTAAAACAATTTTCTTTTTGAGGTAAAACATTCCAAGGTCCTTTTCTCGGAAACCTTTAGGGGACTGGAGTGGGGTGGTGGGTCCTCGGTTAGCCTGGGGTCTGGCCTTAGAGGACTGAGTTGCAAGTCCTTGAGCACCAGATGGACCCATTGTCCCTGGTTAGTCTTTGGTTGTGTGTTGGGACACTTTCTTTCACTGGTTAGTCTGCAGGGGGATGGATCTTTAAGAAAAAAAGTACTTGTGAGGGATATATTCATTGCATTAGGTTTTGGGCCCCGAGGAGGAATATCGGCGACGCAGTCATTGTCACCCTCGGGGTCGAGGTCGAACCACTATTTCTGAGAGTACGAAAACGTAGCCGATAGCGAGGGACCACCAGTAACCCTCTAAGGCGCTGAACCCGTGCTGTGTTGTCGTCGACGAGGAAGACGCAGAGACGCGGCGCGAGACCATTAGAGCGCTGAACTCGTGCTGTGTTGCCGCAGGCGAGTGAGGACGCAGCGACGCGGCGCGAGACCATCAGAGGCGTTATAAGGTTTGAGGGAGTAACAATAAGTAACCAGTACCCACTAGACGTCAGTCACTGGAAACTACAATGCTGGTACTGGGTGACTTCTGAGTCTCCTACCCATCGTAAAACATCGTTATTTCATAAAAATTAATTTCTTTCTTTTACGACCTAGTTTATTAAAATTGTTTTAAAGATAATTCATAATATCGATATAGTAATTCATCAAATGTCAGACGTCAAGTAGACGTTTTTCACTTTATTTTGGACTTCAAACATTAAGTCAAGTCAAGTCAAGTCAGCGAGTCAACCCAGGCTGAGAAACGCTGGGGTACTTAGCGTCGTACGGTCCGGAGGGACAGGTAGTGGTTGAGGGTCTCAAGTGAGTCTGAGTGCAGGTAGCTCAGTCACTACGGTAGGTCGGTAGAGGAGGAGACAACAGGGGAAGAGGAGGACGGGGGTTAGGAAGGGTCTAGTCCCAGAAAAGGTTACTCAGTGGAGAAGTGTACTCCACCGGTTTCATGACCTCAAAGTCGAAATCGTAGTAAGGAAGGTTTCTTGTGGGTCCTGACTAGAGGAAGTCTTACCTGACCAACCTAGAGGAACATCAGGTTCCCTGAGAGTTCACAAGAGGTTGTGGTGTCAGGTTTTCGTAGTTAAGAAGGTGTGAGTCGGAAGAAGTGTCAGGTTGAGAGTGTAGGTATGTACTGGTGACCTTTTTGGTATCGGAACTGATCTGCCTGGAAACAACCGTTTCATTACAGAGACGAAAACTTATACGACAGATCTAACCAGTATTGAAAGGAAGGTTCCTCATTCGTAGAAAATTAAAGTACCGACATCAGTGGTAGACGTCACTAAAACCTCGGGGGGGTTTTATTTCAGACTGTGACAAAGGTGACAAAGGGGTAGATAAAGGGTACTTCACTACCCTGGTCTACGGTACTAGAAGCAAAAGACTTACAACTCGAAATTCGGTTGAAAAAGTGAGTGAGTGAAAGACATCGAATTGTAGAGACTAATTAATATGCATGTTAATAAAACTATATGTCACTTGTTATTCCTGTTAACGTTAGAATCGTAAATTATTTAAAATTTCAGTAGTAAACTCTCCAACTTGGTGCGACTCTCTACTCACCAGAGAGATGAACTCAGAAGTAAATGAAAAATAAACTCGAAATTACGATATATTATAACTAAGTGCTAGAATTTTCTAATCTTAATAATAGTTAGATTCGGGTGTGACGTAAGAGAGTTTCGGGTAAAATTTTAGAGTTTTAACCATAGTAAATAATTAAAGTAACATTAAACGTGAATTAATCTTGGAGAGGTGTAAACTCTGTGTGTGTTTTGTTGAGTAAGACCGTATTGACCCTTTACTCTATAGGACGTTTTCGTTTAAAGGGTCTGTGGACTACGAGTGACGAAGTTCGTGCCAGTTAGCAAAATCTTTGTGTAAAACCTCTTTTAAAAGACTTTAATTGATATGTCGTCAAGAATAGGGAGAATTTATTTGGTATGACTACTGTAAACTGGAAAAGACCTCCGGAGCCCTGGTAAAAGTGTTAGACAGATAACAAGACATTACATAACGTCCTTACTGTCATAGTAAGTAAGTATTCTTCCGTTACGAACGGCTTACGTTCCGTCAAATTCCTGTAACAAAACGACCATACTTTACCCGTTCATTTCATGTTAATAAAGGAGTTAAATCCTCCTTTGACTCAGAGTCCTACTCACTGATCAGTCATTGATTTATGGATTAGTTTCCGTCTTTATCCTGAAAAATTTTCGATTAGAAGTGTAACATGAAAATATCTCGGTTTCAGGAAAAGTGTACATAATAAAGTAAATTAAGATTCTTGTTATTAAGAATAGGAAGTATAAAATGTTACCTCTTTAACGTTGAGCCTCTAAAATTCGTTGACCTGACGTCCCTCTAGTTTGGTTAGTTAGGATTTCCTTTAGCTGGAACTTATAAGTAACCTTCCTGACTTCGACTTCGAGACTATGAAACCGGTTGACTACGTTTCTCGGTCGAGTAACCTTTCCTGGGCCTACGGCCCTTTCCGACTTCTGCTTTCTTCCCCACCGTCTCCTACTCTACCGATCTGTCGTAGTGACCGACTCGTTTGACGTCCTCCGTCACCTCCCGTCTCCTCGGACCACACGACGTCAGGTGCCCCGACGACTCAGCCTACACTGAAGCGGTGACTTGTCGTCTCAGACGAGTGTCTGCCGTGAAACTCCGGAGACGGGCCTGGGACACGACGGGCAGCACCCCCACCCACCCCACCACCTCGGGCAGACTCGGACTCAGGTCTCGACAGGGACGGGGGACAGGACGTCCCAGCAGATGTGGGAGCCCCACCCCCACCCACACCACCACTGTGACCGGGGTGCGAGACGCGAGGGGACGGAGGAGGTCCCGACGGCGAGGGAGGCGCGACGACGGACCTGTGGACGGAGAGTGACGAAGATTGGACTCTAGGGTTCGTACGCACACCTGACTCTACTTTGTCGGAAACTTAATCCCAGACTCCTCGCGAGAGAGAAATTAGGTCGGGACTTAATTACACCACGAATAAAACCGACACATTTCAGTCGAAACGCCTGAGGACCCAGAGTAAAACCAAGAATTAGTGTTTCCAATGATCTGTATACTGAACAGTTATTTACTGTCCAACACTGATATTATAGACTCGTATTCGTTTATTATGTCATTAATTTAACGACCCACCAAAACGAAAGTTTCGGTCATATAAGAGGTCTACTTTCGAGCTCAAGACTAAGGTGCTAGTTACTAGTTTATCTCCTTGTCTCTCGACGACTCTAAGACTACTGTAAAATAAGATTACCCCGACTGTGTACAAACTTTTCTAAGAAAAAACGGGAAAAACGACGTTTATGCTTTCAGATCTGGTCCGGGCTAGGTTACCGTCTTCTGACACCACCCCTCTTTCTTTCTCTACAGAGTCCATCCCACTCTCTCCTCGCCTCGTTGAGGGTACGTTGTCCGTCGGTGTGGGGTGGCTTTAGGAAAGAATGAAGTTTGAGGAACCCTTAGGGGGGAAGAAAACTCTCCGACCTAAAGAGATCCGTACCTCTCTCTTTGTGGGGTTCACATGAAGTGTGTCTTGGAGTCAAGGGTCTCCTGAGATTTCATACTTTTAGGGATAGAAAGAATAGGATTGCCTCTTCTGTTACGGAATTGGCAGGTAGTCAAACGACTGGTCGGTCTACGTCGAGACTTGTGTCCACGAACAGGGACCCCCACACGAGTGTAGAGGGCCCCGACGACTCCCCAGGGGTATGGGGGCCGACAGGTACTCGGGGACGGGTGGGGGTCTGAACGGTCGTCGTCCCGGCCCAGACAGGGGCGGGGGCAGGACTCCGAGGAGGACGGTGTGAGTAAAAGGAGGTCGAAGAGGCTGTGTGCGTCGAGAGGACGAGCCCGCGAGACTCGGCGGTAGAGGTGCCGACCTTCGTGAGACTGGGGTCCATAAACGACCGAGTCAGAATGCGAAATCCTTGGTCACGTCTACGGTTGAAGAATTTTGTCTGAAGGGACTGGTGGTCGGTTTCGACGGGTGGTGGTTACTGTGCTTAGAGGTTGTGGGAAGCACGTCGAGTACGACACGACACGATTCGGTGAAGTCAGCACAGGTCGAGAAACACCGGGGTAGCTGACATCGGGTGGTCCGAGAGCCAGGAACCCTAAGAGGTCCGTCCTTGCGACCTCACCCAACGGCAATGGAGGAGGTCCCCTAGAAGGGCTGGGTCCCTAGGTGGGAAGTAGAGGGCACAGAGGACGTAACCGTCCGCCCCAGAAATGGTGCTCTCGGTGGACCCTTCGGCGAGCACATTAAATACCGATAGGTCTTAACAGAACAAATAGTAGGTACCCCAGCGTTTCTCAGCCTGTGCTGACTCGTTGACTTGACTTGACTTGACTAAGTAGACGAATGAACAATTGACGGACAGGGAGGTACATTTGAAATGCTCCAGTCCCTGGAATAAACAGAAGAGAGACTATATAGGTATTTCACATTCGGGTCATGAGTTATGCATAAATTACTATCTTATTCACTCAGGAATTTTCGTTTCCACTGTGTATCGTGTCAGAGGATTTAATTACCTCTAATAAAAGTGAAATTTCTTTTTTCCTTTAGACGTTTTTATATATTTTTATAAAAATACAACAAACTTTTTTAGTTTAGTATGACAAATGATATTATTTTCTCTTTCATATAGTTGAAGGAATTCAATGTATTAAGTCTGAAAATCTATATTTCGATCAGATGGAAGACTCGTTATTATAACACTAGTTTCATATCCAGTATGTATGTTTTCATGAAGGATTCTCAAGTTACCTTTATTTTAATTACAACCTTTGACTGTATTTCAATTTTCTTATTAAAATTTCACGTGAAATATAAAATCTCTTTTGGGGGATATAATGACACGTTTCGGTATCGTCATTTCTGGAGTCGGTCTATGAACGACCGTGACATCACAAGTGACACAATACACTCTCGTATTCCGATAAACTTTTATCTTTATTGGTTCTCCCACTTGTAACGACCCCTAAATGATTTTCCACCTTCCCCCACCGACGATTCTGACGTCTGGGGGAACCACCGGAGAACCCACGAGAGGCCTAGTGGACCCTCGGGGAAAACAAGTTCGTTACTGGTGTGCCGACGTCCATTGAACCCCACACGTTCGTGCGAGTGTTCAAACGGAAACTGCCGTGACGAGACGCAATCGCACATCTTTTGAGACGAATTCCTTTTCATGTGACACTTCGCGACTCTTTCTTTCTTCTCTTTCTAAAAGGGACTTGTCGAACAAGTACACAACTTTAATCTTTGCTGGTGTTAGCCCAAAGACGGGAATTACTGAGGTTGTACTCTTGAAATTATTTTTATTAGCCCAGACCCGTTACTCGCAAAGGGACAGAGTAACTTTATCGTACCTTCGTGACTGATTGGTCACTCGTTTGTTCCATGATCACACACAGGTCACACACTGTCGGAGCGGAGATCGCTCCGTGAGACTTCCTTCGTCTTCATAAAGTGCACTGAGCGAGGGATTCTACTCCGAAGGGTCCACCGCGACGGTCACCTCGGGTAAGCTGTCGCGTCCTCTACGTTCTCTGTACCCAAACTGGGGACCCAACGCGTCTGGGGACTCCTCCTTACCGTCGGGTGAGGTCCTAAGAACGGACCTCTTGGGGTACCTGTCTCCTCTGGCCACCCGATGCCAGGTGCCCCGGTATTCCTCGGCCTGTGTTGACCCGAGTATGCACGTGTCTGTCTCAAGAGATTCTTTCGGTCCTCCCTTTCGTTTCCGTACGGACACCCTGTCCCTCGTTACTTGACGTCGTATAATGGCCGACATTCGTAGTGTCGTGGACGGTGACTTTTCAGTCTCTCTACAGTCAGGGGATGGACGAGGACTTTCCCAAATGGTACATTTTCTGTGACATCCGTTATAATTTTCATATATTCTTTACAAATTTCTCGAAATTATTTTAGATAAGGAGACATGAGTTTATTATATAGTTTACCAAAATTCTGTTAAATGGTTTTCTATTTTTTTATTGTGCTTTGATTCTTCAAGCACCCTCTGAACCCCGTAGACGGTGCAAAACGAGGGAACTCGAACGTTACCTCGAGTTGTGTTTCCAGGGACTACCGTCTGTAGTCGTCCTCTGTTGGACCTCGAAGGGTGGAAACATTTAAGAGGAAACTACCGTCTTCAAAACAGGTAGGACCTTTTGTCGATTCTTTTCCAAACGTCTTTTGGTTGAAGTTCTGTTTCTTAAATGAGATGACTGTCCTTGGTAAACAACTACGTTTACTTATTTATTTTTGTTATTTTGACATTCTACTCTGTTGTTACTTTGGGGAACCCTTCGGTTGCTGTACACGTCCTTTTAATAAACTGTTTTAAAGTGTCGGTATGGACTAGTTTTGATAGGCATTTGATCCTTGTCTTAAAGGAGTCAAACCAGTCATCACATATGTTTTTAGGATGTCGACTGTAGAATGAAGTGCCCCTGTACGGCTTACGAAGGGACATCTGGACCATTGTTCTGTTCCCACAGAGACGGGACCGGTGAGAAGAAATTGTGTCATCACCCTAAAGATTCATCGAGTTATTACGTCTTCTTCTTTATTGTCCGTGCGTCCATCCTCTCCCTCTTTGTATTGACGAGGATAAATCATCCCCCGCACTACCAGATGGACCATTTAGGGTTCCTCAGACGAAAAATTTTTCGAGGCGCTCATTGACTTGAACCGTTCCAGTGTCCTATGTTGTAGTTGTACGTCTCTACTTGGCGTAAAGATATGTCATCACTACTTGTGTACCTTTGATTTTATTTTCATGTTAGAGAACAATGTTAACGAATTTTTTCTTTATAAATCCATATTTAGATTGTTTTGTGCAAGTCTTGGACTACAACTTTTGATGTTTTATATTATCTCTTTAGTTTCTAAATTTATATACAAGGTACCTAACTTTCTTCAGTTAAAAGAAGTTTAACTACATATCTTCAAATTATGTTCAGGATATTTTTAGGATTCCTTTTTTTTAATTCATATTTTCTCCAATAAGATTTTAAATATACCTTTTCGCTTCTTCGACTTTGTTGAAACTCTTTCTTCCTATTTCACCTTCCCAAGTGCGATGGGTTAAACTTAAGTATAATGTACCAATTTCATTACTTTTCAGACACCATGACCGTGTGCCGATCTGTGTGCGCAGTCACCTCGTCTTGACCCTTGGGTCTTTTTCTGCCTGTGCCCATGTCGGTTGACTAGACACTGTTTCAGTGTCGTCGTCAGGTCTCCTCCTTCTCGTCCGAAAAGTTATTCGCCACGACTTTCCTAATTTGTAAACATTCTTCTTTTTATTCCGGACTGGATTTGGGATGAAGAGTATATTTTTAATTGAGTTTTACACAATCTAATTTACACTTTTCATTTTGATAATTTGAAAACTTTCTTTTGTATTTTCCTTTAGAGACCCAAAATCCTAAACCACTTCTCAAGATCTGTACTGGGGTTTCTGTGCTAGGTATTTTTAGTTATTTAACCCTAAGAAGTTTAAAATTTGAAAACGAGACGGTTTCTCGGATAAGTCCCCTACTTTTCTGTTCGACACCTGACATTATTTTATGAACTTTCGGTATGTAAGAGATCTTATGTATCTCTTAAGAGGACTTTGAGGTGTTATTTTTTTTTTGAGTCGAAATTTTACCCGTTTTCTGTGTTTCTCTGTAAAATACTTTCTTCCATACTCTACCTTTTATGCGTGTACTCTTCTATAAGTCTGTGTGGTCAGTACTCTCTTTACGTTTAATCTTGTACGACTTCATAGTGATTCCACGTTTCCTTTTCGTTTTATTTTTCCTCACCGTTACTGACTTACGATCGTTCCTATGCCTGGCGAGCACGCAACGTCCTCCGGTCCATCCTCCCAGGCCGGCAAGACCTTTTCAGGTGTAGGGGATGCCTCTTCCGGACCGTTGACGCGAAGACAACTTCCGAACACCAAGTCAGTCATCTCTTAGGCGGGCGTCACGCCCTCTGGGTCCAAACTAGGGACTCAACCCTTCTAGGGGACCTCTTCCTCTACCGGTGGATGAGACCATGAGAACGGACCTCTTAGAGTACCTGTCTCCTCGGACCGCCTCCGGTGCCCCAGCGAAGACAAATCCGCCCGAAGACGGGGGACGAAGCCGTCTACGACCACGGTCCACCCTTGCCCTCGCCGGGTACCGGAGGCGACCGGGGAGGGACGTACCCTATACGTCCCCCACAGGGAGTGATGAGGGACGTCTCGGAGGCGCCAGTGACGTCCCTCCCGCGGGACAGTGGTGACCGCCCGCACCTTCAGGGCTCAGAGACGGTCCGGAGGAGGTTGTGGCCGGGTCACTCCTCCGTCCTTGTCGTGGTCCACACTTATGTTCGGGTCCGGGCGGCACCCAAGGGGGACTGGTGGGACGCCCCTGTCTTCCGAGTCGTCGTGTGAGCCGGAAGAGAGGGTGAAGAGACCCGTCGCCGTCCCCTCACCTGGACGGGTTCCGTCTGACCGTTCCGGCTTCGGGTCCGAGGGTGACCGAAAGGACTACCTCAGACACCCACGTCATAAACTACGTTATTTCACCGATAACCAATTCCGAGGAGACAGAACGCTCTGGTCGGGAGAACACCAGGAAACAGATCTTTCCTGTCCCAAAGAACTCCCGAGAGAGGAGACGCAGGTAACCGTGGACCCAAGGGTCGAAGAGACCGTGAGGCAGGTTGTGTAGACTCCACTCGTCTTTCGAGTCCCTCGGCTGGTGACGGTAAGAAGCCCAGGGGTTCAGGGATCCGTTAGACGGAAGACGTGAAGGGTATATTTTTCAAATATCTAAAATCGACATGACTCGCCCTTTTTTTTCGTGTAGATAAGGTAGAAAGGTCTTCGTTCCCAACTCTTCTAAGAAAATTGCCAGAAAGAAAGAGAAGGTGTCTGACTACTAGTCGTTTTATTCTAAGTTCCTAGTAATCGTGTATCTCTACGACCTCCTTCTTGTCTTTCTGGACGATGTCCTACCTTCCCCCTTCTTCTCTGCCTATTTAACGTTTGGCATGTGGTCGCAATCCTCACTTTTGTTCCTGGGACGGACGAGACGAGTCCCGTTTTCTATTGCCGAACCACTACCTCTACCGGTTTTTGACAGGTCCCGTTTCTCATCCTTCCGTTATGATTAAATTCTTTTTTTCCTCCTACTTTCAATATAATTATGTGTACCGGAATTCTATGTTTTTTGTGTTTTGGAAAAAATTCCAGAGTACAGTTGAAAATTACTTCGTCGAGATTTCTCTCTAAGAAGTATTACAATCGGTTTGTAGCGAGTCAAGGTAATCGACTTCTACTTTGGATTAACGACTCTTTTTTCCGTCTCTGTCTTCGAGGTTTAGTCGCTGACTGTAAGATTTCTGTGTGGCATTTAATGTCACCCCCTCTCTCCTACTCATTAATCGTGATGTGTTTAAAGTTATAGAACCGAAAAGCATATTAATCGTCTGTTCGTTAAATTTTCGGTGTCGGGACGCGACAATAAAAGGTTCCATTATCTGTTCTTAGGAACGTTCTTTACCAAATTTAGGGGAAGTGAGGGAGGTACTCCAAGATAATATTTTTGACCATTTTTTATCGATCTCCTCCTTTTCGTTCTTTTATTTTCTAAACAGAGTGTAATGTTAATAATATGAATTCTTGTACTCCTACATATAGGTAAAGTTCCAGAAGTTTCCTAAAAGTTTGATTCCCAAGTGAGTCGTGACAATAAGATTTGTACTTGACTTACATAGTAAGTATGGTACAATAAAGTCAAAAGAAATTCTTTAATGTTACCATTTATAATCTACAGAGGTTCAATAATCACAACCTGTGGGATCCCTTAGTCTTCGTTACTTTACGAGAAGGAAATGTCATTTAATGAAAGGATATTAATATAATATCAGAGATTTAAGTTATATACTAGATGATGTTATTAATGTCTTAGTTATTTAACCTTTCATTAATTTATATAAAAGAAAGTAATTAATTAAAAGATTTACGACAAAATCTTCAATGGTGGATGTTTCCCAATCTTTAAATCTGTTATTAATGTAACCTACGTTAGTAGAAACGAAAAACTTATTGGAATTCATGTCTTCTACTAAATTTCCTTCTCTCTTGTCATATGAGACACTCTCTTTCAGCCTGATATTAAAGTCTCGTGGTAGTAGTTTAGGACCCATTTCTCTTGTTCTTTATACATCTTTATCTATTTTCTAAAAAGTAGTGATGACCTACCAGTGTACCTAGACTCTTCTCTCCCCTGTCAGTTCCAGTGTACCTCCTTACATCTGAACTCGGTCCTGGTGTCACTTGTAGTCCACAATTCACTCGGGGAGCGTCTCTCTCCCCTCCTACACGTTCTCTCCCGGTCGTGAGGGAAGTCAAGTCAAGTCAGCGAGTCAGCACAGACTGAGAGACACTGGAATACCTGACGTCGTGTGAGTCGAAGGGACAGGTAGTGGTTGAGGGTTTCGAATGAGTTTGAGTACAGGTAGCGTAGCCACTACGGTAGGTTGGTAGAGTAGGAGGTAGTAGGGGAAGAGGAGGACGGAAGTTAGAAAGGGTCGTAGTCTCAAAAAAGGTTACTCAGTCAAGAAGCACAGTCCACCGGTTTTATAACCTGAAAGTCGAAGTCGTAGTCAGGAAGGTTACTTGTAAGTCCTGACTAAAGGAAATCCCAACTGACCGACCTAGAGGAACGTCAGGTTCCCTGAGAGTTCTCAGAAGAGGTTGTGGTGTCAAGTTTTCGTCGTTAAGAAGCCACGAGTCTAAAGAACTATCCGGTTGAGAATGTAGGTATGTACTGGTGACCTTTTTGGTATCGAAACTGATCTACCTGAAAACAACCGTTTCATTACAGAGACGAAAAATTATACGACAGATCCAACCAGTGTCGAAAAGAAGGTTCCTCGTTCACAGAAAATTAAAGTGCCGACATCAGTGGTAGACGTCACTAAAACCTCGGGTTCCTTTCTTTCAGACAGTGATATAGGTGACAAAGGGGTAGATAAACGGTACTTCACTACCCTGGTCTACGGTACTAGAAGCAAAGGACTTACAACTCAAAATTCGGTTGAAAAAGTGAGAGGAGAAAGTGAAAGTAGTTCTCCGAAAAATCAAGGAGAAGTGAAAGACGGTATACCCACCATAGTAGACTCATAGACTCCAATAACGATAAAGAGGGTCGTTAGAACTAAGGTCGAACACGAATTAGGTCGGACCGTAAATTAGACTACAGGAGACGTATATTCAATTTATTCGTCCCACTGTTATATGACGGAACTTCATGAGGAAAGGGCTAAACCTTGGTCAGACAACAAGGTACAGGTCAAAATTGACAACGAAGAAGTGGACGTATGTCTAAAGAGTCCTCCGTACAGTCCACCGGACCATAAGGGTAGACAAATTCTTAAAGTCGTGAAGATGATGCTACGTCGACAAATATTTCTATGTTACTCAAAGAGACGATAATAGGATGAAACTGAAGTAACTCGTAGGACCTACCTGTCCGATAACAAGCAGTTATTTAAAATCTGCAAAAGTCGGTGACAAAGACGTTTATAAAAAAAGAGAAGAGAGAGAGAGAGAGTATAAGGGTGAGACGTATACAACCACACAAATTATCAGGGGGTGCAAAGAGACTCGAGAGTAAAAGAAGTAAGAAACAAGAAAGACGAGAAATCGAACGTAGTTAAGTCAAGTCAGCGAGTCAGTACAGGCTGAGAAACACTGAGGTACCTTACGTCGTGCGGTCCGGAGGGACAGGTAACGTTTGAGGGCCTCAATGAGTTTGAGTAGAGGTAACTCAGCCACTACGGTAGGTCGGAAGAGTAGGAGACAGCAGGGGAAGAGGAAGGCGGAAGTTAGAAAGGGTCGTCATCCCAGAAAAGGTCACTCAGTGAAGAAACGTAGTCCACCGGTTTATGACCTCAAAGTCGAAGTCGTAGTCAGGAAGGTTACTTATAAGTCCTGACTAGAGGAAATCCTACCTGACCAACCTGCAGGGACGTCAGGTTCCCTGAGAGTTCTCAGAAGAGGTTGTGGTGTCAACTTTTCGTCGTTGAGAAACCACGAGTCGAAAGAAATATTAGGTCGAGAGTGTAGGTATGTACTGATGACCTTTTTGGTATCGAAACTGATCCTGAATGTTGTCCCTCCGGTTTGTTGTCCCTCCCTTGTATCGGGGTGTGTCGTTGTCTTGTAACCTCTATAAGACCCGACGGGTTTTTCGAGGAAACCAAAAATTCATTTTTATGTTCTGTATAAAAAGTAAAAGTGGTAGTTGAAATAACTGTATAAGTGTCAAAACAAGGTGGTTGAAACTGGTAAAAAGTTTTAAGTTCGTTGAAGTATTAAGGTAGAAGGGTTTTGAAAACGGACAAAAAAAAAACCAAAAAAAAAAAACTCGTCTCTTGACAAGACCACGAAAGATACTAGAAGATCCCTTAACTTTTGAAAAGGTACTTCTCCTAAAACATTTCTGACTTTAGTTACCTGTAGACTTCCATGTCATAGACCACTTGTGTCTCCTACTTAGCCTTAAAGGATCGGTTCAACATTGTCGAAAATGGACCAGTAGCTTCTTTGTACACCAGAACACAATAGGACTACCCTCTCAGGCGTAAAAGACAACTGATTAAGATCTGCAAAAAACAACACACAACGAAGTCAACCAGATTAGCCCTCGTCATAGACAACCTTAATTAACCAAAAGACCTTCTTCGAGTATTATTTCCTGAGGTAAGGTTAGGGTGGTATATGTGTTCTAGTGGAAGAAACCTACTTCTAGTCGGAAACCATATCAACCACCACCAAGTAAAACGAACAGCATACTGGCGAGGATATGGTGTAATAAAATGTCATGGGTGAAGAGTAACGAGTAGTGTCAAACAAAGAATCTTACCTTGTAAAATTCGTCTCTTAACGTACACCTTTATCTCAGTTCTTCCGCAAAAAAGTGAACTGAATACCCGAAAGGGTCACCGAGTCTCCACTTCTTAGACGGACGTTACGTCCTCACGTCCGTCTGGACCCAAGCTAGGGACCCAACCCTTTTAAGGGACCTCTTCTTTTACCGTTGGGTGAGGTCCATAGAACGGTCCTATTAGGGGACCTGTCTCCTTGGACCACCGGATGTCGCGTCTCCCAGTGCCTCAGTCTGTGCTGACTCGCACGTGTGTATATGTGATGCCACCTTGGGGTTGTAGTTTCACCACTCGTATTGGTTCGACCACGTTTACTAAAAGTCGTGAACTAAACCTATAAAACTCATACAGTCAATAGAAAACTCACCATATTGTAACTAACGAGAGTCAATTATAGAGTCAAAGTAGTGATAGTTGAAGTCGACGAGACGGGTTAGTACCTCGTAATAGATCTCTCTTTAGAGGTCGTGTTTTGAAGCGTTTGGTGAAAACTGGAAAACCTAGTCAGTGTGTGAAAAAGGTATGTGACGTGTTTAGAAAGAAAAAGACAAACAAAGTCAACTCAAAATGGAAACAACTTTACTATTTCTATTATACTACTTTTACAACGGAAAAAAGAGGGTAGAAGTTATAATTTTATAATTTTTAAATGACATTCCGAAAAAATTTGTGTACGACTATACTATTGACAGTGTTATGTTAGATTGTTTCACAAATTTTACTTCAATTTCTGTTAATTTACTGTAGAATACTCTTTTTTTTGAAAATCCGGTTGGGTTATTATGACATTTCTACAGTCAAGAAGGGTTTAAATTGAATATGAAAATTACATGAAGATCAGTTTTAGAAATTCATTTTTAACACTGGTAAGGTGACACTAAGACTTTGAGTAGACTTATTAATTCTCCGTTGTGATCGTGTGTTTTTTAAATTCATTAAGTCCATTGAACGTTATTGTTTGTAATTTCGTAGAAGGATACGTTTTTTCCGTCAATCATTTTCCTTGTGTTCCAGGATTTTTCTGTGTCTACCTGTCTGTCCGGAACTGCGTACCGATGTACGCACTAGATGTTCGTCGTAGTGTCTAGGCACGCCCTATGACACGATAAGTGTTTCTTATCGTCTGACAGTTATAGGGGGTCTTTGTTGTAGAGATATAATTCCATAGTATACCCTTTATGTAAGAGTGCAATTGTATTATATATTACGGTAGATTTTGAAATAAATATAAACAAGTAAATTAAATTTTTTCTGATGCTACTATCTTTTGTCCGTTTAGTGTGTGTCCGCGTACCTATGTTGATCTGCGATTCGTCGACTCTTGTGACCTCATCTTACGGTTCTGCGACGAAAACGGGCCGTTTGACTGTACACTAGATTTAGACGTTTTATGAGTCACGGCTCCTGTACATTTGATCTATGCACGTACGAGACTCTCACTCACACATTTGACCACGTGAAGATATTTCGTCCTGGTACGAAGTGTAATACATAGATACTTAACCCAGTTTTCGGCATTATAAAGGTATTACGAAACGTCTACCGTACTATACATGTACAACGTACCGTTTTTATATGGGAGACTAGGTCATTAAGGTTAAGATCTATGATAAGATCCTATTGTTCTTTGCTCTGGTCCTAAATATGAAAGTAGTAGTGTAGTCAATTTTATTGTGTTTTTAGCTCTGCCGTAGTAGTTTTACATAGGCTTCTTTTTGTCAATTTACTAAATCCCATGTATTTGTTTTATTTTATAGTAAGTCATTTTGATTTTATATAAAATTCGTATAAATTATTGTTCTTTAAGAGTGATAAATTACTAGTAAATTCCGTTTGTTGTTTTGACTCTTATGTCACTAATGTCACTAATGTTTACGTGTGTGTACACCCGCGTATATATATGTGTGAATTTTTGTCTTCTCCAGTCCCCTTCCTTTACATAGGTTGCCCTTCTCGTCAATGGCACAAGAGGAAATCTCGATCTTCCAACAAAAAAGAACTATGTCAGAATATAAAAGATCCAACAGATATTTCAAAATCTTAGTCTTGATTAACAAATTCCTTTTTTCCTTCAGTTTTTAGTAAACCCCAGAGACTTGTCTTTAATGTGAACGTTGACTTCAATAAATATGTTAGTAAATAAATTGCACAGAGGGGTGAGTCCATCTGCAATCTCGTCCTGGCTCTTGTCGCCACGAGTGTCGACACCAGACTCCCGGACCGTGCGACGTCCCTGCCTCTCTTTATACCTACCTACGTACTCGTCTGCCTTCCTTCCTCTCCCTCCGCCACGTCCGCCCTCTCCTCTTCGGCCCGGGCCCACTCGGACCGTCCGTTCGTCGGGGAGGTCGGCGATCGCAGAGTTCCTGCAGGAACGCCGTGCGCCCGCTGCCCGGAATCCTGTGTACGGTCTGTGGACGACTTTCTTACTCATCCGTCTGTTTGACGCTGAATGACGGGCTAACTCTGTTCTTGTTTGTGATGCACATCTCGGGTAAAAAGTGCAAGACTTGTGGCTCTCGTCTGCACTATCGTTGTGCGCGCCCACATGACCACAACCCGTTGGCTCCGGTGTGCCCAGTGGGGACTATTGTTAGACAAATAAAGAAAAGTTTTACAGTTTCGTGGTCTCGTGTAGGTAGAAGATGGAGAATAACACTTGTGATGACGGAGGAATATATCCAGGGACTTTTCTCCTCTCCCGCAGAATAAAAAACTCGATAGAGGTTGCAAACCGTCAAGATACTTTAAAGGTGTCATTTCATCCCCTCCAACAGATAGGGTCTCGTGTTATCTCGGACACTAAGTAAAAGTGAGGTTCCTTATCGGACTGGAGAAGTATAGGTTTCTGTAAGACTAAAG
Organism: Capra ibex; assembly: GCA_006410555.1. Classification (NCBI taxonomy): domain Eukaryota; kingdom Metazoa; phylum Chordata; class Mammalia; order Artiodactyla; family Bovidae; genus Capra; species Capra ibex. The sequence continues at coordinate 30,119,476 of SJYO01052794.1, forward strand.
TGCCGTAAAGATGAGACGATACACTAGTAGTATTTTGAATTCTTTTAAGCTCGGGGAAAAAAAAAAGAGGGAGTGTCCAGACTTTAAGTCTTTAAACATTAACCAAAAGTTTGTGTAAACTTAAATAAGTACAACTTTCCATTAAGATTCCATACTTTGTAATCAAATTAACAGACTCTCTTTAGCCACGTGAAGGACGATTTACTATTCTTTTACTCTCTCCACAAAAAGATAGTATTCAACTTCTTTAAAAGAGGGTTCATTAGAAGGAACTTCTCGTTTTAGTAGACTATGTAGACTCATAAAGACCACCGGTGTGCCTCAGACTGTTTCTTGGTACTCGGGTCACTTAACGGACACTTCCGTCTGATTTTGTAATCACGTGAAAAGAAGGACTTTACAAAACTCTGATGTGTAATCCTTTCCACAATGTATATACGTTTCATAATGAAGGTTTAATTTAAAAGAACCTTGAGTTTCTGTTCAGTATACCCAAAATAATTACATTTCAAATATGACCAGAACGTCACTTCTCACATTAGTTGAACTTTTATATAACCATACAATATGCCCCAATTTTGCTTCCACCTTAGAATGGTACTTCTGTACGAAAGGATGAAAGATTTGTTCTAACTGGAACACTACAAACGAACCACTAAATAGACATTTCAATGTGTTACTAGTGTATTAGGTTATAGTCATCTTGACGAGGTACTTTCTAAATAACCTAAAGCGAAATAGGATTTACGGTAGTTTCTGTGTCCGCTATTTCACCCGAATGAAAAAGTAAATGATACACATTTTAGACCTTCCCTTTGGTACACTCTAAATAATATTTTTGTTTTTATTTGCAAACGGTGATAGTAACTTGCCGTTGTCATTCGAAGTTCACCTAATGACATTAACACCCTTTTTTTTAGATAAATGAGTGTCGGGAGTCTTTTAATATCAATGTTATTTTTCTAGTTATAACATACTACGAACCCTGTATTCATATTGCACGGTAAATTAAGACCGAAGCACTGTGAGTGTGACCTTCGGGTAGGTCGGTCACAACCAATATTACGACCTCAGCACCGCTCTTGTGGTTGGTGACGGGACTGTCATTGGTTCGACAGACAGGGTCGACAGTAAGGGGTAGAAAAGGTTTCCAATCTAGACGATACCCAATATTTGGCATTTAGAGTAGAGTTTCGCATTAACGGTGACCCACGAAGAGGTTCCGTTATAAGATTCTTTACATACCTATATAAACGTTTTCGTAAACCGTTTTTATAAAACATCGAATTGAGTTTATGTTTTGTAAGTAAAGGTGCGTCTACTAGTTTTGTTCATAAAGATTTGACTTTTACAAAAACAAACGTTATCTTTGTGTACAAGACCGACAGTTTTGTAAAGATTCATTTTATACTAAAAATGTTTTCCATAAATTAAACTGTTTATGCACGGACACCTGTGTATCTGAGTTTCATTTTATTTTAATACATACCTAAGTAGTCTTTATTTTTGTCATTGGAGGTTAACAAACAAATAAGGTACCTTCTTTGACTCGTTTCCAAAATATACATAGTAGATTAAATTAGGAACAATAATAGTAATTTACTCTTTGTCTATTCTTTGAACTCTGGACCTCTTCACGACGCGGGTCAAAGTGTTATCATTTCTGCTACTATAACCTAAAGTGACTCCGTGTTCGTTCTTATTGGTGGCGTCTTTACAAGACGTCCTTTCCTCGAGGTCCTCGTCGGGTCGTCGAGTCGCTTCAGACATTCCTTCGGACGGGAGGTAGCAAGACACCGACGTTCCCTCCGACCCTTTGACTCCCGGCCCTCCTGGCGGCGAAAGAATCTCCTCCCCGACGTTTGTGCAAGACGTTTCGGGGCAAGTCACTTGTCGAGTCCCAAACGACCGGCACACAGAGACAGGGTCGATGGGTTGGGGAGACGGGCGCGTCTGCCTTTACTGGTGTCTGTTGTGTGTTTCCTTATCAAACGATATAAGGTTATTCTGGAGCAAATGTCTTTGTGGCTTGACTGCCCCGCACCGTCCCGTGCCTAGACGGGAACCGTCGACATCCGACGACTGGACAGAGTCTCTTTAGTACTAAGCCCAGTCCTTGCCTTCGTGCCTCGCGCCGGTAGAACTTGTTTCGGTACCGAGGGCCGGCTTTCGACGGGACTCGTCGTGTGTGTGTGCCTCGCTTCCGAGTCAGATCCGGGTCTCCCGCGGTGCCTGCGACGAAAGGTGGCGACAAACGAACACACACACAAAATCGAACAAAAGAAATGAAAAATTTTTTTGGTGACACTAAAAATAGTAAAATAGAGGTTGTTCTAGTGGAATCTTAGGGTCTTTCACTTGTGACTTTCTATGAAACGTATAATAGAAGTTACAGGACGGACGTTTCTAAGATCTTCTCCTTTGTCCAGACTTTTCGATCCAACTCCGTCCTCCGTGTACCCAGGGGGTGGGGGTACGGGGCCGGGGTCATTTCGTTAACCTCTAAAGTAAGAGGTGACTGACTTTGAGGTTCTTATCGTCCCGTCAATTCCCTCCTCCGACACGGGACGAGTCTGGTGAATAAAGAGTAAGGACTTCCGTCCTCTGGAGGGGTTGGTGTGTACACGTCTTTCCAAAGAACGTTCAGACAATTCCCTACAAGGGATAGGTCTGTGGAGAAACCATCCTAGGTGGAACCGACTCTCTACCCGCACATGTGTACCCTCCTAGGACTCTATATGGGACGTCCGGACACTCGGTCCGTTGGGTCTTACTACCCGGTGTCCTTTCACGTTCACCTTCGGCGAGTCACCCCAGGCTGTGAAACGCTGGGGTACCTGCCATGTCAGGTCCAATCTTACGACCTCTCCCAACGGCACGGGAGGAGGTCCCCGAGAAAGGTTGGGTCCCTAGCTTGGGTCCAGAGGGTGGAACGTCCGCCTAAAAAATAGGAGCCTCGGTGGCACCTGCGGGTCTCCTTTGGGAATTCTTTACGGGGCACATTCACTAAATTCGACGGTGTTCCCCGGTTGAGTGGGCACACGGATAGGTGTGCATGACACGAGAAAAAGGAGAATTATTTGTGTAGCGAACGAAGTGATGAAAGGTAGACACACCTTTAAGAAAAGACGTTTCGGCTTCCCGATCCCGGGAACAGTGACTGGTGACGAGACTACCGACCCTAGACCGCGAGAGGGGTGGTCCTCGGTCGGGTCGGAGACCGACCCTTGGGTTCCGACGGGCTCTAGTTTCACTGGAAGGTCTTCAGCGTGGGCTTCAATCCCCGTCTCTACTTTGGACAGGGACCTGAGGGGACGGGTGGCAGTGCTGACGAGGACGAAGATTCTTGTGGCTGTTGCCGTCACCGTTTCGTCCGCAGAGTCTCGTGGCTCCTGGGTGAAATGCCTCCCGGAGCAAGTAGGGAGCACTCTGGGAAGTCCTCCCCAGCTGGGACAGTGACGAGTCAGGGACAAGCGTCGTTCTCGACTTCGGGTTTCTAACTGGCCAGACGGTCTCCGGTGTGTCGGTCCTTGGCGACCCCGGTCTGACTCAGGTCCAGACTAAGAGTTCGGTGGCCCGACTTGGTCGACGTCAGAGGACACTCGGTGCAGCGAGAGGGCCTGCAACCTTTCCGTACATTTCGCGGATTCTTTGGGACTCCTTCGGAGCCGACAGGACGTCATCATTACTCTGCCAACCGAGACACACGTGTCGTGAGTCTCTCCCCAATCGTTGACCGACGTAGTGATGACGTGACTACCGGGAGTTCGAGAGCTACGTAGGTGACGGGACTTCCGCCAATTTTGTCAAAGACCTCGTCGAAGGGAAGACTCTAGGAAAGGACTGTTAGACACTTCGACGGTGTCGAGGGGAGAGTGAGGGAGCGAGATTCGCGAATGCTGCGTACACGACTGAGGTCCGGCACCTTCCTTCTCCTCCGGAGGCGTCTCGTAGACTTTGGTCTTTTGAAGTGACGCCTGTAGACTAAGAACATTTCGACGGGTTCACAGGTAAACTACGCAACACACATCGACGAATAAATCTAAATGTTTTTGGACGGTCTGCCAAGGATATCACTCACCGACATGGTAAAATGTAAGGGCGGGCGACACATACCTACTCACTATCGTCACAGGGGGTGAGGCGGGGTGGTTCGCGAAACTAGTCAGACTCCTTCCAGTTTCAGGGGGAGAGACACCGTCAACAACAGACCGAGGGACACGGAGGGCACGGGCTGACCCCGGACGAAGTGGGTGTGGGAGGAGGGGACTGACTGGAAGGACGAATGAACTGGGTCCGGGGTCGATCACTGACGAGAATAGTTTCGCCACCACTCCCCGGACGGGGAGATTGATCAAAGCACCATTGATTACTCGGGTGGACCGGAGTTAAGGGGATATTGACCCTTAGAGGAGGGGGTCCCTCGTTTCTGACGGACGTCCATGACAGGACGGTTGTGCCGTCCCACAGTGGGGTCCTGGAACGGAGGCCGTCCATTCAAGGGGGTAGGTAATGTGGCAACCGACGGAGACAACGACTGAGGCCCGAGAAGGGAACGAGAGGTTCGACCCACTATTTCCGGTCCGTCGGACAACACACGTCGGGTTGTTGACCACCTCGTCGGTCCTCTGGTTCCTTTTAGGGCACTTACGTCTCTACAGCCCTTTAGGTCCTGCCCCTTACCCTTCGACGCCCCCGACAGGTGATCGTCCGTCCCGGGCCTTCAGCGCCCACACTCGGACCCGCCGAGAGGTGATTGTGCACCCCGGGTCTCCAAAGGTCCCCACTAGAACTTTCACACACACACAACGCCCATCTTTCGAGAATCCTACGACCCGGAACACCACTGACAGGAACTATTACCACCGACGGTTCCGTAGAACGTTTGTTACCGAAGAGTGCAGAGACGACGACATAGTCTCACTCGGAAGACATTGACCAATCGATCGAAAGATCTTCGTAAACCCTAAAGAGGACACGGAAACTCTAATTTACTCGATGGACCAGAGAGACATCGAAATTAGAATGTACTAGAGATTCACTTTTCCTCTTCTTTTCTCGAAAATCCATTTGAGAATTATTAAAATCCATTAGGGATCTTCATTAATACAAAACCCTTACGAATAGATTTTATCGGAGAGAATCTAAAACCATTGAACTCTGATTTCAACTTTCACATTATCCCTTCTTTTGGAAAACGTAAACGAAGGTTTCACTTTCACTTTCACCGAGTCAGGACAGGCCGAGAAACACTGGGTCCGGTCTAAGAGGTCCGGTCTTATGACCTCGCCCATCGGAAAGAGAAGAGGTACACTAGAAACACTGGGTCCGGTCTAAGAGGTCCGGTCTTATGACCTCGTCCATCGGAAAGAGAAGAGGTGCACTAGAAGGGTTGGGTCCCCAACTTGGGTCCAGAGGGTGCAACGTCCGTCTAAGAAATGGTCGACTCGGTGTTCCCTTCGGGTTCTTATGACCTCACCCACCGGATAGGGAAGAGGTCGTCTAGAAGGGTTGGGTCCTTAACTTGGCCCCAGAGGACGTAACGTAAGATAAGGTTCAAGTAGTGATTTCCCTACAACGGATATTCGAGTTTAATATGTATTACCAGTAGAGACCCTTGGGACGAAGGGTCCCTTACTCGTAATTCGATTTTATGGACACAAATAGAGTGTCCTTTGGAGAGGTGATCCGGGTGAACACTTACCGACGCCCTCCTCCTTTAAGTGCTGGACGGGTCTCCGACTACCCTTGGTCCTTCACAAACTGAACTGAGGGAGGGGAAATCACGTCTTCCTCGGACTTAGATTGAGTCCGTTCTACCAAGAGACCCCCGTGTCCGACTGGTAGAAGAGTCAGACGACCGAAAGACCTACTTCAGTAAGAAGGAACGGGGTTGTTGAACAAAGAGTTAATGGTCGGACGGCACGACACTCGCCACACTCGAACCTGAGCCACTGTGGTCTTCTCTTAAGTACCCGGCAAAGTTTGTCCTGCCTTGCGACCTTATAATCAACGACCCACACCCAGATTCAAATAGATGAAAACGGACGAGTCCCCTCCTTCTCCTTTCGTAACGTAAAAGGCGAATCCTCTACGTGTTAAAGAACGAAGAACCTAAAACGGTCTGCAATTCCAAAAGTTCCCAATTCTAATATTAGTCAGTATTAAAAACGTGGGTACAAAGAAATAGTCAATATAGCACTATTGATACGAAAAAATTCAAAAAAACAGTAAATATCTGTCAAAAACGAAAGAAGACTAAGAAAACGTTTTCACGAAGTAGAAGTTCTTCTAAGTGTCCTTCCTGCAAAATTGTTCGTGCCTAGAGACCACTTAAAGTCTCGTGTGACGACTGGACCCATTCATCCTAAGATTACCCTTTGGGTTACCGAAGTCTGTTTCAATTGCTTTCCTAGCCAATGACTCTCTTGACCACTTACACCAATATTACCAGTGCCCAAAACAGACCCTACAATGACCAAAATTAGACACAAAAATACCCCTTCGGGAAGGGGAATCCAATTAATACTGAATGTCGTTAAACTATTTGATGTACACCTAACTTGACTTCGTGAAAAGGAAAGAGAGACTCACCAGAGGTCTCGACTCTGAGCACCCAAGACTCGTCGGAATCGTCCCTTACCCTTTCTGAGAGGGTAGGACACGTCCTTAGACTAGTAAACCCCTGGAGATTTTCTCTCTTTAGGTCTCCACCTCGGACGACTGGCCGGAGACCGTACCGAAAGGACCGGACCTCTCCGTAAAACCCTTAGGTCAGACGACAAGGAAGACTCCGCGAGGTAGTGTCGGTTAAACCTCCTCTGAAATACCGGTTAGCTGGTCTGAAAAAACTGTTTGTTTAATTAGAACGAAACCGACACAAACCACCTCCACGTACATTAAAATACTGTCATAATACAAAGTCACCTATAATTTAAGATCGTGACAAGTAACTCCATAAATACTTTCAATAACACAGTCGGTATGAAACCGGATCTACAAGACCAACCTTTCTGTTAGTAGATCACTCTGACAGCCGTAGTGATGAGGACTTTACGCTGTGACGGACGGAATTCAGACGACGATTTTCGTTTGCGTACCACGAACACACTGTTACCCGCATTCACTATTCTATTTTTCGGATATTTCACGAAGGAGTAATTGTACGGGACTCTAGACTAATCAAAAGAGAGTTGCACTTCCTGATTCGCTTGACATTACTTCCGGATCGTTAGTCCCCTGTACTGTCTTGGACCCCGTCACCTCGATTGTCCAACTCCTGTGTCGGAAACCCCTGTACGTACTTGACCGATCTTGGTCGATCCGGGGCCCACCGTCTGCCGAGATGGAGGTCGTCTGGAACTCGGAGTAGTGTCCGAGTAACATTACGTGGTCGTAGATTTACTGTATGGGTGGTCGTGGTACTGTGAAGGATCCGGTTTGTATTCTCCGAGGTTTTGACCCACTACCGGGTCAAAGACCTTTAGGGGAGGGAAAGGGGTTTTATCACTCTTATCGGGAGGGTGAGTAATCGGACTCTTCAAGGGGCCGGACACTTTTGACTAGCGGGGTCACGAACGGGAGACTCGACCGGGTGCGAGACGGACGTCTGAGGAAGAGGGAACCCACGAGAACGAAAGACTCTACTGGGGCCGACACCCCGACGGGAGTGGAAGACTCTGCCGGGCGCAAGACAGACACCTTACACAGAGGGAGATTTCTTTAGGTATGGAATGGACAGTGAAACAGGGAGCCAAGAAAGACACTACTCTGTATTTCTCGGACTTGAAGTGGCTCAGGGCTCTGGTCCGAACAGCGGAGTTAAGTCTCTCACCCAAGTGCAGGCTAGTGTCAGACCCGACACGGCACATCCGCCCTCGGCCGTGGGTCGTTACTCCCTGTCCATAAAATTAGTAGTTACGAAAGATAACTTTTCAAACACTAGTCTTCCCCTTTACCACCCCTTTTGGACGTACATAAGTCCGTACCCCTCCAGTAAAACCGAATAGGTGCCGAAGTGAATTTAAAATCACTCACCTCGCCGGACAAGACACCAGAAAGTCTACGCGTCTCATGTAGACGAAACCGGTGACTCTTTCCCTTATGTAAATTCAGTTCTACCTCATCGACACCAGTCTGTAGGTTCCATTTTGACCCACCGGCGACACCTGCACTAAAACCTGTACAGGAACGTAATGACTTTTGCCCTCAGAACATTTAACGTGGCGTCTGGTCCCGTCTTCGGCCTCCCCCCACACCGTAATAGAGGCTTACGAACATAAGACGGGTCAACAGTGGTAGAGGGCACTGCCGGTCAGTCCCCAGAGGGGAGCGCAGGGAACAGGCTCCCTCCTCGAGATAGACTCGTGGTCGCGGCCGAAGCGACACTCCAATCGTGTCGACGACGCAGGTGTCACTCTGCGACGGCACGAGGAGGCCCAAAGGAGGGGTCGTCGAAGGAGACCGCTGACACTGATGCACCCCTGATGACTGGGCCCTTCCTTTCCGAGAGGAGTAGAAGGGTAGGATAGAGGACCTGCACGAGTTGAGTACAGGTAGTTCAGCCCCTACGATAGGTTGGTAGAGTAGGAGACGGTGGGGGCAGAGGAGGACGGAAGTTAGAAAAGGGTCGAAGTCCCAGCAAAGGTTACTCAGCCGCGAAGTGTAGTCCACCGGTCTCATAACCTCGAGGTCGTAGTCGACTGAGAACTGAGTCGGTTACCTTGCAAAGAAAATCTCGGTCCCGGGCGGGGAGGGGCACCCCCACCGGACCGTCATAGACACCATAGGACCAACGTGGAAGGGGTCCCTATTCCGCCTTCTCCCCGTCTGGTTCCAACATTCCCCCCAAGTCCCATGCTCCCCCTCCGCATACACCAGTCCAGCAAGTCTACCGACAAGAGACCGAGGGACACGGAGACGGGCTGGCCCCGGACGAAGTGGGCGTGGGAGGAGGGGACTGACTGGAAGGACGAATGAACTGGGTCCGGGGTCGATCACTGACAAGAATGGTTTTCGCCCCACTCCCCGGACGGGAGATGACCCAAGGGACCAGTAAACTCGGGTGGACTGTAGTCAAGGGGATCCTGACCATTGGAGGCGGAAGGGAAACGTCACTGCTGGTGGACGGAGTAGGGCGGACGGTAGCCGGCGTGTCACCCCACAGCTGGGTCCTGAAACGAAGTCTTTCCATCCGAGGGGATAAGTAAGGTGGTGCCCAGAGACAACGACTGAGACCCGAACGAGAGCCCAGAATTTCGACCCGGTCACGTCCGGAGTATCCGGACACCCCACGTCGGGTTGTGGGCGATAAGGATCAACCGACTCTCAAAAATGGTCTCTATCCTCAACTTAAGACGGTTCGGAAGAAAGACGTGTAAAAAAAAGAAGAAATCTAATAACTCTTTCTACCTCATGTATCTGACTAAAAGTTTACAATTATGAACCTTATTTAGATCAGTACTATATATTAAAAAATATGTAATGAACTTAACTAAACGATTATAAAATCACTTCTTAAAAATACTGATTCACATACTTTCTAACCATATGTCACAATAAACGAAAATTTATGACATAAACTACAGTCATAGTTTCATTATGATAGGAGTATTTTTCTCGACCTAAAAGGAATTACAACGGTAGTATACACCAAAAGACAAGAAAATGAAAGTCGGGCGGGTACAGTAACGTGAATTTCGGTGAAAGAACATCGGTCTTTTGTCTGCCTGGGGCACGAATAATAAGTCAGATGTCTACCTGCAGCACCCGACACACACGCGGGATTCAGCGAAGTCAGTGCAGGCTGAGACGTTGGGATTCCCGATGTCGGGCGGTCCGAGGAGGCAGGTACCGTGACAGGTCCGTCCTTATGACCTCCCCCGACGGTGAGGAAGAGGTCCCGTAGAAGGACCGGGTCCCTAGCTTGGCCGTAGGAAGTTCAGAGGACGTGGCCGTCCCTCCTAGAAGTGGTCGTCGCGGTGGACCCTTCGGGTGCAGAATCTAGTGAAAGTAAATTATGCTGATAACTATGTGACCCCGAATTTAACCGGTCAAATGAAGAGACAAAGAAAGAAGACAATGAGACAAAGTGAAAAGAATAGAGGGACACCCAATAACTTTGTAAAGAATCCTTATATCACTAAATAAAGATCACAAAAAGTCATAGAACTTACTAAAGGAATGTCCGACTACATCCATGATATACGTATATGTTTTGAATGGTGAGATTTCAAATCTTTTGAATGAAGGTAAATCTAGGGAAATGGTAGAGGTGAAAATTTCTGCTCAACAAACTTCATAAAGGGGACGTATATGACTCGTGGTAAAGTCTACTCCGATATCAGAAACGAAGTTGGTAGTTCATACTAAATTCTGTAAGCTCTCTTCGTCTTATCAGATAGTTTAAGGGAGAAGAAAGATGCGTGAGGTCACAACGAAGGAAAGACTTCAAGATTCGGAAGAAAGACAATATAAGACAAATCTCTTAACGGAAATCGACGTGAAGGTCGTTGCTTAGTAGAATCAAAGAGCAGCGGACTCATACAGAACTAAAGGGAAAGAAGACTGCCTACAAAGGTGGTCTGTTTTAAAGGACAACTGTCAAGAAAAGATAGTCTCGAATTTGTATAATCCGGTTAAGGAAGTCGTGGGGTCTCAAAGTCGACTGACGACAGCGACCTTAAGTACAAGGGGACATCCATTACACAGTAAAGACTGATGAAAGTTCTGAAAGAGAAATCACAAGTCCTCAAATTAATGTTGTGCAGGCTCACACGAAAAGAAACGTAAATAGACCAAACCCCGAATGAGTGAAAAAATCCAAGAAAAGCCGGGTTAGACCCTACAAAAGTCTTCACTACAAAACGTTGGGAAAAGTCGGGGTGGAAGTGAGAGGAGAGGAAGACTCGGACCGTCGAGGACAGCGACGAATGTCCAGGGGCACCGGGACACGAGGGGTGACGGGGCGGGGTAAGATGTCCAAGTGCCTAAGTCAGGACGGGAAAGACGAGACGCTGGTGCAGGTAGGTCACTCAATAAATAAAACCAGTAGTAAAGAGGCAAGAAATTAAAGGTAAAACCAGGAAAAGACAACAAAGTTGAATGAACGATTCGAAAGGATCAAAAGATAAAATAAGGTAAATAAACTCCTCTCAATTATTGAGGAACAATTTCATGAAGACACTGACCGGGGAAATATTAGAAATGTCCATTAAGGTTGTAGACTAAATAGAGACCCAAGCACAGAGGACTGACTGAAAAGGGTGAGTTCAACACTAAAAGGACCAAGAATCATGTCATTCAGTAGAATCCAACACAGGATCTGTGAAACCTATCGTGCATTCCGAAACGTGGGGTGCAGCGAAAGTAAGGTCGTCCGTCAAGGTACTGACTGTACATGTAAACCGAAGTGTGACGACGGGGGTTGATAGGAGACCGTTTCCGTCCCGAGATTGAGGGTGTTGGAGAAAGGACTCACTCTCACCTCCAGTCGAGGGGCCACACGGGGGAGGGTGTCGGAGGTCCTCGCCCTCCACCCCCGCTGACGGAACAAAGACGTCACGCCCGACTTCGAGGGAGGGCGCCCCGGGTCTGCCTTGTTCACGACTCCCATGGACCCGGGTGGGGAGGACCGAGGAATCCCAGAGCACCGACGACTCAATTCCCGTGCGACGCGAGGTAGGGCCTCGGGTCCTTGTCGTGAGACCACCCCTCCCGAGTCTTGTGGTGAACACAGAGACCCACCTCCTACCTCCTAGTCGAGGGCGAGTCAGGACGGTTGTGGGGGGTTGCCCGTCTGTACTCGTGTTCGGACGAACCCACCCTACCCTGAACTCGACTTTGTAGTTGAAAGGGTCCTCCTCCTCGACCACCGCCCCTGCAAAAAGGATCAGGACAGACCGATCTCATCTTCTCCCAATGGTGTTCCCATTGTGAACACCTCTGAAGAGGGTCAGGAGACCCATCTTCGTTGTCAGAAAAAGCCCCCACTCCACCCCACACACAGACGCACATATACAGACACACGCACACACACACACACACAACGACCGAGTCTATTCTCAAAGACGTCGAGGAGCAGGCCCTGTGAGCCACTGTCACTCCTTCGAGCCCCTCGAGTGTTCGGGAACTAGGAAGTCGCGGGGTCAGGGTCGTCCCGACGGGGGAGAGGGTGCGAGTCTGTGGGACCCACGGAGACGACACGGTACACCCCATCGAAGTCAAGACTCCCCTCCCGGACCCTCGTCACCGCGAGGAGGTAGAACCGCCTTGGACTCCAGTCATTTAGGAACGACTTAACGATGACACTCGTCCGTACCCACTGAAAGGACAGGATTATTCGAGGGACTAGCGTTACTTGTCTGCTGGGCCTTTAGTGATACTGTCAAATACTGTTCGCGAGGAAATCCCGTAGCGTTTCAGGTGGATTGAGGTGTCTTTGGGATAGACTAAGAAGGTCGCACTGTGACAAAAATTGGCTCGAGTTTTCGTGCGACGAGAATTTTGATTCGCTCGTTAGTAAACAAATACTCGTCCATAGACCGTTCACGTCTCGCCCCCGACCCGGGACAACGTCCAGAATCCCTTTGTGTCCCTTGTCTTGTTCCTCTTCGGAGCGGGAGTGTCCGAGTGCACGATGATCTCCTCTGCTGAGTTGGAGGTGGCCTTCCGCCTCCTTCGGACTTTTCGACGCCGGGAAGCGAGTGAGCCAGTGAGTCACAGTCAGGGACGGTCGACCGCCGGCCGGACTTCCCGTGGCCAGGGTAACAGTCCAAACGGCGATCCCGATCTGTCCAGGGCCTGCGGACCAAGGCCCAGCAGAAGACGACGCACTTCTCTCGCCCGACGTCACGTCACCCGTCGCGCCTCGGCTCCTGTGCCCGCTCCCCTCTGCGTCTCCGGCCCCGCCAGCGACTCCGACCTCGGCTCTCGCACGTCACACGCGTCCCAGTCCCGCGAGCGACGCCGTCCGTGCACCTGCGACGGGGCTGCCGGGCCTCGTGTGCACGCGGAACCGCCCTCGTCACGGGAGCCAAGACAAAGCTTAGACTCATGTTGGCACACCCTAAATACTGTCGAAGTAGTACTTCTTCGGAGGAGGGGAAACCTTTTCAATTAAATGTTTAGTGTCTTTGACGGCGAAAGTTCTCTTCGCCAAAGCCGTAACGACATTTTCATACTCTTAGTACTGTTCCAAACACGAGGTCGAGACGACAAGTCACCTGGGACCCCATTCTAGGAAAGGAAGACCACTGAGTTAATACCGTGGACCCTCCACTCCTGTTAGAATAGATGGGCAAAACAGAAGTGTATCTCGACATCACTTTCCACGTTGACCAGATACTTAAAACAAATCATGAAAAATCGTAGTATTAGAAGTTCACTAGACTGTCCGTCCAGGAAATTTTAAGATTAGTTTGCAAATGGAAGTGACGAGATTCCGATGAATGTCAGACAAGAATCGGGTAAATCGGACAATGTCAGAGTGGCCGTCTCTGCACTTGTGCAAACTACCACGCTCCGAGGGTCGCAGGTGTGAACACCACAATCCATTATATGTGACGTACCTGACGATGCGAAGGTTTTTTCCTTTATAAATTTTGAGACTGAAGGTTTTATGTAGACCAGAGGTCCCCAAGTCTTTTTTTGGGGCACCTGGAGTTCTCTTCCCTCCTTTTTACAGAAACCCTGAAACTGAATAAGTAAGTTGTTTGGTAGACGATACAAACGGTGTAGAGTCCGAGACTGGTACCTTAGTGTTTCTCTCCCTGTGCTGGCTTGCTGACCGGACTGTCCGAGACAATGTCTATGACGTCCACGTTGTATCTTTTTCGTTTTGTCGTAAAACTCTATGGCAATAAGATTGCTATTCAGTATGGATATGTAATATTTCTCATTTGATATAATTCAGTAACTTCCTTTTTGACCTGTTGATCTGTCTTTGCGAAACTTTTTATCCGTAAAGGAGTACTTAAACTCTTGTGCGGATGGAAAAACTGAGTCGGTGTTGATCTGTCTTTGCGAAACTTTTTATCCGTAAAAGAGTACTTAAACTCTTGTACGGATGGAAAAACTGAGTCGGTAAGGAACCGTTTTGGGTTGTCAGTACACACGTCCTTATGGTCCTTATACATATTCCTATCAAATATTATCAGATTTTTCCTCTATTAAATTTTCAGATAATGCTGAGCTTACCTATTTGCTGGTACGACACACGTCTGTTACCTTGTAATTTTCCGTTACTTTTACTTGCAAGTGAAAAGATCTTGTTCGTACTTAAAGTATTATACAACAGACTTTCTCCAGCCTTGTGTCTTTCTTATTCTAAAGTAAATATATTTCAGATTTTGGATCCAATAACATGAACCCCCATGTGGATAATTGCTATAATTAGTATTGTTAAATATTTCTTAATGGTTGACCAAATGTGTGAATACTCAGTCCTGTCGACAAGGGAACTTCTGTTCGCCACCCTACCCCCTGTCCGTTCGCATTCGAAGAGCCTCCGACGTCACGCAAAGGACTGTAGCAAGGCTGTCCGTAAGGGAGACATCGTCATTGTCGACGTGCTGACACGATTTCGGCCAGCCTCTAAAACCTATTATTAGCCAGGTACCCTTCCGCGTGTATCTCGTTCGGAGACCGGGGGCAGTGGGTCAAGGGGGTGTCCTTCAGAATATATTGATAGCGTGTTCAAGTTGTCGTCTCATCGGACGTCGGACATAAATCTGAACGGTCAAAGTACGTTCGAATCGTACGTAAGTGGTGAACGCAATGGTGGCGGTGGCTCTGTGTCTCGACACGGTAGTGGTGCCTCCGGGAAGACGATTGGAGGTGTACGTGCAGGTGGGGAGCCGGGAGGTTTGAGAGGACCTCGGCGTTGAGGTCTGTTGCTGACCAGAAAGAGGTAGAGGTGTCGACGCGGCACAACTTTTGTAGTGTCTTTACTTTGGTATGTCCTGTCTTGGAAAACTCTGACCTATAAAAAGTGAGCCGTACTACAGGAACTCTAGGTGAGTTCGACGACGGACATATTTATCGAGTAGGGAAAAGTAACGACCCAATATAAGGTGCCAATACCACCTGGTGTCAACCAAATTAGTAAGTGGAGGACTTCCTGTTGAGCAAAACTAAGACTGAAAACCGACTAATGTTTCTTGACAGATGTTGAACCGATAATGTTTATTTCAACGTCAGAGACAAACATATGTGTAAAAACGAACTTGTGTCCACTAGTCAAGAGGTCTCATTCACGGGTTCATGGACACTAATAACCGACGACACTACAAACAAAAAAGGCAAAAAAAGGGCTCACCGACACAGTCAAATGTGTTGAGGGTCGTTGTGTTCACTAAGTCGAAGTGTAGAACTGTCGTAAACCATAACAGTGATGAAAATTAAAATCGACAAGACTATCCACATATTACTTTAGAGTAACACCAAACTTGATCGTAAAAGGATTACCGATTACTACAACGGTTGTACACGACCTAGTACCTTTTTCGTTCTCAAAGTCTTTTGGTAGATAAAGACGAAATAACTGATGCGGTTTCGGAAACTTACACACCTAGTGTTATTTGACCTTTTAAGACTTTCTATACCCTTATGGTCTGGTGGACTGGACGGAGAACTCTTTGGATATACGTCCAGTCCTTCGTTGTCAATCTTGACCTGTACCTTGTTGTCTGACCAAGGTTATCCTTTTCCTCATACAGTTCCGTCATATAACAGTGGGACAAATAAATTGAATATACGTCTCATGTAGTACTCTTTGCGACCCGACCTTCTTCGTGTTCGACCTTAGTCTAACCGACCTCTTTATAGTTATTGGAGTCTATACGTCTACTGTGGTGGGAATACCGTATTTCACTTCTCCTTGATCTTTCGGAGAACTACTTTCACTTTCTCCTCTCACTTTTTCAACCGAATTTCGAGTTTAAGTCTTTTGGTTCTAGTACCGTAGACCAGGGTAGTGATGTACCCTTTATCCACCCCTTTGTCACCTTTGTCACAGTCTCAAATGAAACCCCCCGAGGTTTTAGTGACGTCTACCACTGACGTCGGTACTTTAATTTTCTGCGAATGAGGAACCTTCCTTTCAATACTGATTGGATCTATTGTATAAGTTTTCGGTTCTATAATGAAACGGTTGTTTCCAGGTAGATCAGTTCCGATACCAAAAAGGTCACCAGTATATACCTACACTCTCAACCTGACACTTTTTTCGACTCGTGGTTTCTTAACCACGAAAAGTTGACACCACAACCTNATGTACCCTTTATCCACCCCTTTGTCACCTTTGTCACAGTCTCAAATGAAACCCCCCGAGGTTTTAGTGACGTCTACCACTGACGTCGGTACTTTAATTTTCTGCGAATGAGGAACCTTCCTTTCAATACTGATTGGATCTATTGTATAAGTTTTCGGTTCTATAATGAAACGGTTGTTTCCAGGTAGATCAGTTCCGATACCAAAAGGGTCACCAGTATATACCTACACTCTCAACCTGACACTTTTTTCGACTCGTGGTTTCTTAACTACGAAAACTTGACACCACANTCTGAGAACTCTCAGGGAACCTGACGTTCCTCTAGGTTGGTCAGGTAGGATTTCCTCTAGTCAGGACCCACAAGTAACCTTCCTGATTACGACTTCGACTTCGAGGTCATGAAACCGATGAAGTACACTTCTCCACTGAGTAACCTTTTCTGGGACTACGACCCTCCCTAACCCCCGTCCTCCTCTTCCCCGACTGTCTCCTACTCTACCGACCTACCGTAGTGGCTGAACTACCTGTACTCAAACTCACTTGAGACCTCAACCACTACCTGTCCCTCCGGACCACACGACGTTAAGTACCCCAGCGTTTCTTAGTCTGTGTTGACTCGCTGACTTGACTTACTACAACTGTCATAAAAATACCGAATAAACTGTAGACACATAGGAGATACCACTTTACGGATAAGTAAAGGAACTGAGAAAAGTATAGACCTAAAAAATTGACAATAAAGCTTTTAAGACATATATAAGGTCTATGTTCAGGAAGCTTTCCATACAATAAATGTTTATAACTATGAAAGACGGTCAGACATCCAATAGAAAAGTAGAAGAAGTGTTGTAGTAAGTGTAACGTTCGAAAGGTTAAAACTACTTTGGGTTAAAGACAAAAAAAAAAAAAAAAAAANAAAAAAAAAAAAAAAAAAAAAAAAAAAGGGGTAGATGCTCCGTACGGAAACCACGGTACAGATTCTTAAGAAGTGACGACCGTACGAAAGTCAAAAACAACAACAAGACCACACTTCAAGTCCAACTTCAAGTAAGAAAAGCGGATGTCTGTAGGTCAACCGGTTCGTGATAAACAACTTTACTAATAAGAAAGAGGTGACTTAACAAAAGAAATTTTAACGACAAGACATACATAAATTACCCGAAGGGACCACCGAGTCTACCATTTCTTAGACGGACGAATACATCCTCTGTGTTCAAGTTAGGGACCCAGCGTTTCTAGGGGACCTCCTCCTTTGCCGTTGGGCAACCTTATAGGAACGGACTCTTTAGAGCACCTGTCTCCTCGGGCACCCCAGCGTCTTCTCAGTCTGCTCTAACTCGTGTGCACGTACGTGAGTTATGTAATTGTTGCGACATGTCGGTCGTGGTGATAAAGAAAGAGTTTGTTTTGGTCGTAAATGCGAAAGGAGGGAACTGCACTTTTACTAGCGGGTGTGCATTTCCTCACTGATTCGGTCTCCGTCCCTTTCACCCGGGCTTCCCTTCGAGACACAACTGTCGTCGGGGAGACCGAGGGTGTCGTTCTGTCCTGGTGGAACTACGTAATCCTTTTATACTATAAGTCTTACTGTACTTTGTCTTTTTTTCGTTGTGTCTTATTCTGATGGGTGCCGTAGAGTATTGACTACACTTAGTTGAGTCTGCCCTTGTGCGGTCGTCCTGACCCCATACGGTCGTAGAAGTAAAACCTTACAAATTTGTAAACGAATATTTAATACTCCGCGTATTCTGAGAGGACACTCGACTACTCGTGGGATTTTTCTCGGCGGTGTGCTGTCGTGCACTGTGGTCCCCCTCTGGCTCCGAAGGAGGTCTCTTGATTGCGAACGGAGAGTAGAAGGACAGGTCGAGAATCGACGAAGGTACGTCCCTCACTCGGACAACTAACGTTTGGCGGGGTGACCCGAAACGATGACGCTGCGAAGTAAGAGTAAAGTGCGGAGGTAAGATAGTTCAGATCAGTTATAGGACAGGTATTCTACCACAAAACATCTATTTTTGTTAGCGGAAACCTTGAACAAAAGATTTTCCGAAACACACAGTGACTTTAAATCCCCGGTGACGGAAAATCAAACCAGTTTACGATCTTTTTTTAATAGAGTCATGAATTTCATGAATAAATGATAGTCATTTTCGACAGAGTCTCAGTTTCCTGTATATTTTTTAAAATAGGAAATTTTCACTATCCTTTTATTTATTCTCCTGTAGTAAACCTTAGGAAGTTTCTTTACAAATTTCTGCAGGGACGACGATGACGACGATTCAGTGAAGTCAGGACAGGCTGAGATACGTTGGGGTGTCTGTCGTCGGGTGGTCCGAGGGGACAGGGACCCTAAGAGGTCCGTTCTTGTGACCTCACCCAACGGTAAAGGAAGAGGTTACGTACTTTCACTTTTCACTTTCACTTCAATGAGTCAGCACAGACTGAGAATCGCTGGGGTACCTGACGTCGGATGGTCCGACGTCCGAGGAGGTAGGTACCCTAAAAGGTCCGTTCTCATGACCTCAGCCCACGGTAACGGAAGAGACTTTCTGTAGGGATCTTTTGTACAAATTGACAAAGTTCTCAACCTTCACTCACGAGTGGACGTGAGTGACAGGTGTCCCTCCCCGTCCAGGAACCGTGTCCCGGGCGCCCCCGCGGTCCCACGAGAGATTCGCGAAAGACTCACAAGAGTGAAGAGGTGTAGTACAGGAAGTGACTCCGTCAAGACCTCGGACATTTGCCCTAATGCAGACCTGAATTTGGGTCCGTGACCAAAGATCGAGCAGAGGGGAGAAGCAGACGTACAGGAGAAGACTACTACGGAGTCACAAAGAGGAGTTCTTAAGGGGTGATCTTCCGGCTGAAGTCCACCTCCACGAGTACAACCGGATAGAGGTTATTCCGGTTCTTGGTCCTCCGATAAAGTTCCAAAGCTCCCGACCCACCTCAGTTACTCGGGGAAACGATAGTGTCTTAGTCCACAGGCACCGTCGGAGTGCGGCACCTTTGCCCTGACCACACCGTCGATACGCTAAGAAACGGAAAGAATACTACAATTTGTCTGTAAATACAATTATGGGTCGTCCAGGTAAGATCCTTAAATTGAGCCACTCTTTTTCTAATACGAGTGCCCTTTTGGGTAAACACTGACAAAGATCATCCAAAAAAGTATTCACCGGGTTTGACCTTTACAGGGGTTACAGAAAGTTCGTCACTCATCTTATTATTCGACTCCACGTAGGTATATTACTCTGTAGGGAACCCTTATTTTTCCTTGGCTACGTCGTTGTCTCTGCTTCACGTCTACGCGACACGATCTACCTTCCCGGTCTCAACTTTCCCGTCTGTGACATCCTAAGGTAAAGGTACGGCAAGAACGTTCTAAGGTGTGGTGTCCTCGTCTTTTGTCTAGTCACTAACCATTCCTGACTCCTCACCCCTTCCCGAGTTTTGCTCCTGCAAGCCTCGCTGCTGTCACCGAATACAGGACCAACACCGCCCCCTAGTCTTTGGCGTGCAAACAGGCTTAAGTGATCTGACATGGGATTTTGCCCACCTGAAATATGGAATTAAAATTTTACTTCCCTTTTTTCTATGTTCGAGACCCATCCTTTCTGAGTCCATCCTTCCCCGACCCTCCTTCTGAAAGAGAAAGACGATCCATTGGTGCGGTGGAACGGAACATCGTCCTCCCGTGTCTAGAGGGCCCTTCCTTCGTCTCGGCGTAGTTCCCCTGGGCTAACCTTGGTCGTCGACGGCGGCTCCCGTCGAAAGGGTAGAGAGGGACGGGGGCGGACGGGGTCCGGAGGGTGGAGTACAGGAAAGAGGATAGGGGCGGGTCTGACGGGAAACGTCTTGACGGAGGAGGTGCGTCCCTCCGAGGAGACAGTAGGCCATTGAAGTGTCCTCCTACACGCCGAAAAAGGTTCTTTGTTGAGATGTCCGAATGTCACAGACCCAAAGGATCCTGTCGAAAGAAATTTCTGAGACTAATCGGTTCCCAGTCGCCACCTAATTAAAGAGGTAGTGGACGCTAGACTTTAGTCGACACGGGACTCCTTCCTCGGCACGTCAAGTGTGAACCGGGGGACCCAAGACGGGAAATCGTCCTTTACACTGGCACTCTGTAGAGGGTTTCTTTTCCAAGTAATACACAGTGGTTTGTCCTGAAAAAATTCAATATCCAAATTACCTGGAGCTCTGTCCCATTGGGTCTGTCTCTTTACTGTATTAATTGGTTTCCATTTCTTGGCTCTTTGGTGTTCTACACAAAGTTTTTATCGTTCACCGGACAAGACGGATTTCGGTGTTCTGAAAAACATCATCCTAATTCCTCTCTCTTCGGTCTACTCGAGTTTAGTTTATCTACAGATAGGAATCCCCGTCCCTGACCTCTGTGTCACTCTGTATGGTGTTGGACCTTTTCCGCCGGAGAAAGTCTTATTGTCACCATGCTCAACTGGGTTGACATGAGACGAGACTACCACCCCTCTTGTCCCACCCAGTCGTGCATGGGACCTTGTCTCTTCGACTTTCTTGTTTCTGAACCGACACAAAGAGTCGGGTCAGGTTCTTTCCTTCTCTGACTGGACCTACGGATGCTTTGGGGTCCATCTGACGACATTTCTGTCACAGATCGGAGTGGTGTCGAGTCTTATTTATAGACAATTTTGCCAGATCGAGGAAGACAGACGTGCCTTTTGTAAGACACTATGGTTGAATCGAAGGACCTAGAAGACCAGGACTTTTCTCCCGCTGGACTTTTGGTCTGTACTTAGATTTCCAGCGCCCTCACACGACGGGCGAATGACCTCCACTCACGAACCGTGTGGGTGGTGAGTCAGGGGTCCCGTGCGGGTCAAGGGTCTTAAGTCTGGTTTGCTTGGTAGCCTTCGGTCGGACCGCACACGCCTCGACTCCTGGAGCTAGACCTGCACCACTACTTGGGGGTACCCTCGGTCGACGAGAATGGACTACTCCACGGTTCAGAAGAACGATTTTGTTGTTGTCCAAAAAAAGACTCCTCAAAACTCATGGTTTTTTCTGTTTTCGGTTAGTATATACCTTATTCACTGTAACACCCCAAAAAAAAGAAATCAAGTTATATCTTAGTGGTCTCACTACATAACCCTTTCAAATGGACCACTCCACTTGACGTTCTATCTCCGTACTCCATTGCCGGTCCGTAGTCCATTATCGTCTTTGTTTCCCCACAGTTCCTTTCCTTCCTTCTTATACGTCCTAAACGGAAGTGCGGTGTCTGTTTTCAGTCGGCAGACATCCAATCCCCGGGGCACATTTTCCCCTTTGACATTCTCGGAGTCTCGGATCCTCCTGCGGTCGAACAGTATTTTGTCCTCCGCTCCGGAAGGAGTCCGTCTGTTTCCGTAGTTGGTATTTCCTTTTCTACGGCTTACATTGGTGCCGTTTTTGTTCTTTAGGAAGAGGAGCTGTCTGTGACGTGCCGCACTTTGCCGTTGGGCGTCCCTCCTCCTTTCATGGTGTCCGTCTCCTGAACGCGGGTCCCAGGGATTTCTCGAGGATGCTTGGTCAGTCCTTTTGCCGGTTGAGGTCTCCCTTCTGCCCGTCTTCCAGACTTCTGAGTTTGGCCGCGACGCACTCCCTCCCCTACGTTGACCGCTTGTGCGCATACTCTTGTGTGTTGTGTGTGCTTGCACGGATCGAATTAATTCACCACCCCTTTAACTTTGGTGAGACTATTCTGCCATGTGGACGATCACACCGTTTAGACTTTTTAGATTTATAACTACTTCTCCACCTCGAAAAAGAAGGAAATACTGTAAGTTGTCGTCACTTTTTATGTCACTTTGACTTCTGTCCGTGTCGGATACTGGGGTACGTGGTCTTCGTGCACGTTCCTGTGTGAGTCGCCCCCTACCACAGGCTCTGGGGGTCACCGGAACTTTCGACCCTCTGGCGCAGGATACGCGTAACACACCAGAGGACATATTTTTACGGGTACTGCTGTAAGTCGGATGTTCAATCGGTGTCGTCCTCTCATTGCTTTCGCTGACTATTACTTTGTCGACATTGTTATATGACACTGTCTTGAATGTATGCACACCAGAGGAGCTTTATGGAGTGACATGTCAAGAGTAGGGAGTAGAGTACACTCTTCCCTCCACTTGCCACAACCGTCGTATTGGGTCGCACTCCGATGGTAGTCGGAAGACTGCCGTGCAGTCCTCCTGCCGGTAGACGAAGTCACCAGACTCTGGGACTCGACCCTGTTGCAGGTGCGCACCTACAGTCCTCGTCTGCCGCGTCCACGGCCCCCGGAGTGGCACCACCCTGCCTCGTCGTATCACTCTCTGACGTCGTTCGTTGGCCGTTGACGAACGAAGACTCGGAAAGGTAAATTATCGAAACCCGGAGCCACCCGTTGACTTTGATATCTTTCACTTTGGCGTCTGTTCCCCCCGACACATGAGTGTCGTCCCGGCGGGTGACATCGGTATTAACGTTTGTTCTGATTACTGACCATTGGTGTCCTACCATTTGACACCGTACCTTTGGTGTCCCGTTGCTCGTACCCGCTCTGTGTCAATGTTTTTGTGCTCAGAGTTTTTGTATTCCGACTTCACTCTTTCGTTGTGTGTGTTCTTATGTAAGATAAACTAAGGTAAACATTTTTACGGAGGAGGGGGGTGTGGGGGGTGGTGGTTTCTTCGGTTTCTATGTTCGTCGTTTGACTTCTTGTTGTTCTTTCATAAACGTTTTTTTTTTTTTTCTTTTTCTTTTTCATAAACGTGTCTCCAGTTCAGAAGAGCCCAACCTTACCTCCCCACTGACCTTTCCCTGGGTGTCCTCCCAATGTCCAACACAAGTTTTGACCTTACTGTCCACGAGTACATCCACAAACGACTTATAGTACAAAATGAAATGTGCAAATACAAAACACGTGAAAAGGTGTAAATACATATAAAGTATTAATTTGTACCACCGGTAGTCAACTTTGTCCCTGTAATTATCGTGTCGGCCCGACCCCTTCTTCCATCTAAAGTTTCCTTGTTCTAGTCCCACTGCTACCAAGTAAGACATTTTACGCCCAGCCATGAATCAGTACGACTTCCTCTTTGTCTCTGTTTCTATTCCCTCAAGGTCATCCCTGACACGTACCAATGGAAAAAGAGAACTGACAACGTAACACAAATGGAATTAAGGTGTCCCTGCTAAAAGATTTTGTCGAATATATTTTAATTAGTCTATTCACTGTGAAATGTATACGACTAACAATTTTAGAGTTACGTTACACGGAAATATAGACTTGACTTTTGTGTTATCGCTCTCATAATCTAACTCCGAACTACTTAGTCATTTGGAATCCGAAGAAAGGGAGTGTACGGGGACGGGGTGTCAATTACGTTCCACGTACCGACAGTGTGACAGTCACCATGAACGCACGCGGACATAGAGACCACTGGTCTTAATGGTCGAGGACGCTCAGTCGATAAATATCTAAAAGTAAATCGGGGTCAAAAAGTTTTCCGATCGAAATTTTTCTAGTAAGATCCGGTTTTACAACCAGATGTAAAATGAACATATTTTTTCTTTATTCACTAAAATAGTAAAATTTATTGTCTTATTTATCCTCGACGTCTCAGGGTTTCTACGTAAAAAATATTATTATATCAGTATTATTTTAATGTAAACTTGTTGATATATTTAAAGTGTCTATAGATAAAGAGTTTACTCTTAGATGGGTACCAGTCCGGTCTTATTGGACCGTCTCATGTCTCTCTACGTGTCCTTTAACGTACACAGCATTAAGTAACCCTAAAAATAAAGAATATAGTAAATAAAGAGAAGATCCTCGTGTAATACTTTTTTTAGAGATGGTGTGTTAAAGGGTTTGATGTTCTCGTGGGTAAATTGTTTCGTGTTCAGGAATTTCTCTTTTCATTTAATTTTTGGGCGAAGTTGAGGTTCAAATTTCTCTCTCTCTCTCCACTAATACACCGAGTCCTGGTAGTCCACTCTCACTCTCACTCGTATGGATTGGGAAAGTAGGACGTCCTCGATTCTGTCCTTTCTTATTTGGTCAATGGAAGGGTGGCTGTGCCGCTTTGGTGCGACAGCGCGTCTAGAAAGTAGAGGTACGTACATGAAATTATCCGTTCCTACCTTCCTTTTAATTATAATCAGTATTTAGTTGTTTATGTGAGTTTGTTTAAGTTGACGAAGGACACGCGGTCCGCGACGTAATCCCGGACCCCTGCGTCCGTTGGCTGTGACGCCGGTAGGAGTGCTCGCGTGTCCGACAGCGGCGACTGCCCGGGTTGGCTCTCGCTTTGTGTCCTGGTGTGTCTGGAGCGGCGCGGACCCGAGTCGGTTCGCCGGACCCTTCACAAGAGTCTCCTTCTGCTGTACGTTTCGGTTCTTCCCCACTGGTCAGCCCCCTTACCGGAAGCTCCGTCACCTACCGCGCACACTCCAGGACGCTACCTCCCGGGTCGCGTCCCCCCGTCTCACAGGTGTGCCGACAGCGTGCCTCCCTGCCCCGTCCGTCCGCCGCGGCCCCCGTCCGCCGGCGGGCGGCCCTGCTGAGTCGTGTCCGAAGCAGCACTTTTGGTGTCTTTCGTGAGTACCTCCCGCGGGCGCCCTGGAGCACACCGGACGCCCCTCGCAGACGGGACGTCCCGTCTCCGACTGGCTCCTCCTGCTTTGACCTCGGGCCCTGCCAGTCCCAAGAGGCTCGTCGCGCGCGGGCGCCGGACTGCCGTCCACCACGACCCCCTCTTCCTCTTGCACTACTGGGGCCCCCGGCGCTCCCTCCGCTCCCGCCCTAGGCCCCTGCCGCCCTCGACCAGATCCAAGAGCCGGGAAGTGATCACGTCGGTCGACTCTTTGACGGAAGAAGTGATGTCTAGTCAGGTGCAGACGGCCATCTCTCTCCTTTCTGTTGTCCTGTCAGGGATAAAGTTTGCACTTATTTGGCAAATGGTGAATAGACTGGGAGTCCCGGTGATCTGTCTGACGTCCGACGGCTCCATGGCCGCAGTCTCTTCCCGGAGAAGAGGTGCCCAGCGGGACCCAGGACCTTGTTGGAGCCTTGTGGTGAAGGACGGCGGGAAACGACAGCGCAACACCGTCCCTCTTCCGCCCGTCCTGTTGAACAATACCCTACAGTTCGTGTTCGGTTCGAGGTAAGTAAGTAAGTCGGGTGTTTATAAGGAACTTATGGTTGTGCACACCCCGTGACGCGACACACGGTCACCACGCTTCCATTCCTTTTTGGTCAGTCAGGGAGGGAGTCTCTTAAGGTCGGATCGACCTGAACTCCTTCATCCCTAACCTTGTTTTCATTGTCGTCTTAATAAGTGATAAAAGCTACTGCATGGGTAAGTCTACTGAATAGGTAGCCCAGTTTCTCTCGCACGTTTTGAACGAGTTCACAAGGGGATCCACTCTGACGATCAGTAATTCACACCACGGTTCCCCGAGCCCGAAGCCCTACTCCTCCTCTCCTCCGACCTCGGACCGTCCCCACGTGTCTTTCCCACGGGTGCGGGCGTCCGGGCGTTGATGTCTCTTGAGGATGGACCTGGGACGAAGTGTCTCCTCCCCGGACTCGTGGTCAAGAGTGCTGACTCACTCTTTCAGGTAAGACAGGTCCTCTCCACATAGAAGGTAGATAAAGAGATGAAGGTACACTTCAGTCACTAGAGGTTCAATCAGTTTTCTTGGATGAGTTTCAATATTTCTAGAATTAGTAAGATAACCATACCGAGTATAGATAAGAAAGACTTTTACTGTGTGACAGGAAATTTCAGAGACGATAAAAAGTTTGTACCTCAATACATTCATTGTAAAAGACAAAGAACCTCCGTCACAAGGAAACAGACTCTCGGATTTCGTTCCACGATTCAACAATCTTGAGTACGTCTGAAGTAGATGTAGGAGTTCACACGTTTTTTTTTTTTTTTTCAAAGGGATCTTTCTCTAAGTTCGTATGGTCTTCGATCTAATATGGTGAAGATAAAAAGTTTAAATATTCGTGTTGTCGTTTCCGTAATTCTACTGGTATTATTTTACATGCATACTCGTCTCTCGTGTGCATAATCTGAAAGAGTAATATGAAGAAGTGCTGTACTGACCTCGACGGGACTCGACACCCCGTCAATCGTCGGACCGTGAAGAGTAATGTTGACGCCACTGATTCACACAGAGTCACCGCGTCGACCGTCCGTGGGGGCGGGCCGAGTGGAACGCAAAGTGGAGGGGAAGTTCCGTACACACAAAAACTGTTCGTAAGGTGGTTCTTCTTTCTTTTTGTAGAGGGACACCGTTTGATCCCTTCGAGTGACTCGATTAAAGTTGTCCATGCAAAGTCATTCGTAACTACGACAAGTCTGCCTCTTGTGTCGCCCTCTCTTTGGTCTTACGAACATTTTTCCCTACTCATCAATGTAGACACTCTGATTTGACTCTACGACCCCAGTCCCCTATAGAATTGTCGATTAAAAAGAGTGTAACTGTTACGGATCGTATGAGACCTTCGTATAGTGGAAGAAGGGTACCACTGTTGTTAGAGAATGGAACTTTGTACGAAACTTTTATTCAAGGCAAGTTGACTTTTATTCGGAGCGAATCGTTAATGTCCTATGAATCGATTCCAGTCTGAAGAAAAAGATGAAAGGGTCGAAGAAATTATCTACGTCTCGGAAACTGTGACCGTCCCTTTTGTATAT
Organism: Capra ibex; assembly: GCA_006410555.1. Classification (NCBI taxonomy): domain Eukaryota; kingdom Metazoa; phylum Chordata; class Mammalia; order Artiodactyla; family Bovidae; genus Capra; species Capra ibex. Next base: position 30,146,464 of record SJYO01052794.1, read on the forward strand.
TATGTCGTTTTAAATATTGCTGTCATCGGTATTTCTTGTCCAACCCACCGGTTGGTAGGAACAACGGGGCCCCTGAGCACCTGAAAGTCACGATTTGACCTTGTCAGGGTCCGTTTGGTCGTTCTCGGTCAATGGGACGGTCGGTGTGTGGGAAGGGGTCTGTACACCAGACTTGTTGACAAATAAAAGAGTCACATGGGTTACAAAACAACATGTTTAGGGAGCTAAGGTCGTATTTGAAGTTCTCCTCTTGAAGCGCCTTTTATTTGTTTTTGGTACCTTGTTCGGGGTTCAGTTCCTCTACACGATGTTTGTATTTAAGTTCAAGGGATTTATAAATTAAATTTTTAAGTTTCCTCTTTTTTTATGATACGCACTTTATTCGAAAGTAAAAAACTAATCAGGAGGATCTTAGTGGAGTAAACTTCTGTCTTTGTACCTACCAGTCCAGAGACGAGACCCTGTAAAATAAAGTAATGTTTAGAATAAGATTTTCACAGTGTTAGAATGAAGTTTAACCTGTTTAGTTTAAAAAAATGATAATATTTGTCTAAAATTTTATACCCTTATAAGCTCAGATACATAAATAATTATTATTAAATTTTATTAGATTAATACGTGAGGACGTTTCAGGTCTGACTTTAGTTTAAATACAGGATCGACAGACTATGCACATTCTACGTACGACATGTGTACACGTACGAGCAGGTATAAGTCTGTATACAAATGTGTACGATATGTACACAAGGTGTGTACGCACAGAGACACCTACACCCACACACTCGTGCGTGTGCGCACACTCGTCCTCTGTGTGGACCTCCTTTCTCCTAGGACTTTAGGCGGCGACGACCCGGCAGAGAGTCGTCTACTCGGTCGGGGTTATGACTCGGACGTCCGCAGAGCGGAGGTTCGCAGGGACAGTCGTGGGAAGAAGGAGTCCGGGTCATTTCTGTCGGACGGAGGACCACGGAAGTGGTAGAGCGATTTTATCCCGGAACTGTACCTGTCTGCCTGAGCGTCCCCCAACAGTCGTTGTCGACCAAAACAAGTAAAATCTTCATTCCTCGTTCCGTGCTGTTCCCCCTACCGTTTGTGATTAGGGGAACGAGGTTCGGAGTCGGACGCTTTGGAAGAGCCCGAAGGATAAAGGACGTTGACTTCTCCCGTAGAGGACCTCTCGTGGCCCTGAGTGGACTAGGACGGGGATGTGGCCGTCTCGAAGTAATGTCGAGTGGGTGTCCGAGACGGAGTGACGAGGAGGTCCTCAGGGTAGAGTGGATGACGAAAACTCTTAGACCTGACACCAAGTGTACTTCCTAATTCCTTTAGTGCAAGTGTGGAGGTCTACCCTACTTTCATTAGTCTTTATGTTTTACGTTAAAACGAAACGTTCTAAATGAACTTTCCTTGATTGTGACCCTCTTATGATGTTGGTAACGGAGGAGGAGATAAACTTTGGGAGTTTACTCATTAGTGTTGTTCTCTCCGTTCTTGGTGATTGTCAGAGTTATATATTGGGTCCTCGGTCCGTTCGGAAGATGCACTTACCCACGAACATGTCAGGGTACTTCACCCCTAATAACGAGAAGGTCGGTGTGTCTTCCCCTTGGACTTGGTGCCTCCTCGACTTATTACCAGTGTGTGGGTTTCAGTGTGTGGTAATTTACCGTCCTGGTCCCAGGCTTGAGTCTCGAGTGTAAGAATCGGTGGTGAAATGTAACGCAGAAAGATTCAACTTACATAATAGGAAGGATTGGTATGATTCTTGTCATTCTGTCGTCTTTTACGATTCTACCCCTGTTTGTAAAAAAATTCAAGAAAAACTTTGAAAATCAGTAATCTACGAAAAGTTTTAAAGGTAGCAACTCTGTCAAGGAATTAAAGTGGTACGCTAGTTTCTTGACTGATTTTAAATAGACTCCGGAAATGTTAAATAAATTTAAGTATGTCTCACACAATCTACTTTCGGTCCGTGACTTGTCTGTCTGTCAGGTGAGTGTTAGTCTCTGTTCGGCAGCTGTCCACCGGTCAAGACGGAAGGAGAGGTTGAAATTAATTGTGCTCACACCTAAGGGTAGGTAAAAGTGTCTGTTTTAAACATTTAAATTGATGTTAAATTAAGTTATTATAATTGGGTATGTGTCGTTGAAGTTTTGTCTGATAAAGAGGTGCATCTAGATCAAAATTTTAGTCTTTTCCACTCATTCCAACGACTGTCAGTCAGTCAGTACATCTCCGGTGCGGTGTTATGTCCAAAGTCCGTCTTCTGCTTCGAGGTGTCTCGAGTCCGTCCACCACTAGCAGTAGCCTCCGCCATTACTGAAGGGTCACTGAAAACACCTTACTTTCTGCACACAATTTTACCCATCTGAAGTGTGTCTGTTAAAGATTTATAGGTTCCAATGAGTCGTGTCCATTACGTGTTTTGACAGAGTACGTAACTTGAGATCTGAGTCTGACGTTGTTATTTCGTATGTGTAGCGTGTACATTGGAGTCCTGTATTAAATAGTTAGAACCTATATTGTCAAAAGAAGTAGAATATTACTTACCCGTGCAGAGCTGACGTCTTCCTTTCTACGTACGAGAGTTTCTATTTATTCAAGATGCCCGAGGAGGGGTAAACATTAGAAGGTTCCATTCTAAGGCAGTCGCCACTATCTCTATCTCGTGACTTTGTCGTTCCTTTTAGGGGGCCCACCTCGCACTCGGACGGCCCGTCCCGACAGAGGAGGGTCCGAAAGATTGGACAGGTGTCGTGTGACACAGGTGTCCCGGAGGGTTGACTACCGGTGCCGTCGCTCCTGTGACCTGGAGACGGGTTGTCGGGCGTCGCGACCCAGGTCGCCCACGTCCGAGACGGGCTCTCCACCCCCGTGGCACGAAGGGGAGAGGGGGGCCCAGGAGAAGACGGGTGCAACGGAAAGAGGAGGAGACGGCGCGATCACGAGAAGGACACTAGCGGAGGCGGGGAGGAGAGGAGGAGACGACGGGGTGGTGGGGGAGGAGTAACACAAACAGGACCTTAAGTCCCAGATAGGTGAGTCTGATGGACACCCGGGGTGAGTCCATTCTGTGAGAGAAGAACCACTAAGGGGCTGTAGTCGTCAGGACCGACGGACGAGGGAGGGACGACAGAGAAAGACACCCGTCGAATAAAGAGATTTACAACCGTAAGAGTCTCGACCGAAGAGAAGAAAAGATTGTAGAGAGAGGGGAAGAGTGTCAAAATTTATGGTGAAGATGTGACTATCTAAAGGTTAAAACACAGAATTCGAATCTATAAAGGAAACTCGAGGTCTGAAAACAGTAAGGTTGACAACTAGGTTTTCAACTAGAGACATGTGGCTAAACAGTGTCCACAGAGAGAGTTTGAATCGTCCTGGGGTTTGGTAAGAATATATCGTCAGTAACAAAGTCATTTAGTCTTTGTTCTTCGGATTGAGGTGTTACATGGGTTAACTAGAAATTCGGGTAACTCGGATGAACAAATTAGGAATAAAACAATAACGAATAAGTAAGATATGGACAACTAATATGAAACTTGGATGTCGAAATTAAGCATGTGAAAGGGGTAAACGAGACGGGACGGAATTAGGTTCGACGGTCACGACGTAAACGTTTATTCTACAAACGGTTTCGAAGGATTCTTAAGACAAAGGTGACAATGGTGGGTAAGAAGTGTTTCGTTTAGTCTAGTGCTGTGAGCGGCACGGAAAGGTGACGTGACTCTTGCTTTGGGTTCGAGAGAAGGTCCCGGTGCACTGCCCCGGGGTAGCAGGAGGCCCCATAGGGACGTGACAACGGGACGTCTGAGGAAAGTCCAGAGTCTGGTCGTCGAGAGGTGGTGGAGTCGAAGATGGTTGCCACCTGGGTCTTGTACGTCCAGGTGAAGAAGGACAGTGACCGAGGAGAGAGAAGTTTAAAACCAGATTTGCAATATAGGAACTTATCCCGACTAAGAGAACTACATAAACGAGTAAACGGGTAAAAAGTAGACAAATAGGAATGGTCTGAGATTTACGACACTCTTATCCCTGGGTACACTACAGTAGTGGACGGTCTCACAGACTGTGTTCCTTCGTCGACCGTTCACAAAGAGTTCCTTTGTTTCCGTGCAGAAATGGGTGTGTCTTGAATCGAGTTCTTTTAACGTTTTCCTTTTTTTTTTCCAGGTTCCTTTATAGATTACTATTAGTCACTTTCATTTTTTCTTCTAAGTTACTTTATAAATCACTAATAGTCAGTTTACATTTTTTTTTTTTTCTTTTTTTGACGTTTTTTCCTTTGTTTTTTGTTGAGTCATTTCTGATGTATCCCACAGTCCACAGTTTTTCAGTGTATGACACACTAAGGTAAATATACTTTACAGGTGTTGTTTGTTTACTTCTCCCTGTCTTTCCTCCGGTCGCAAACGGTCCCAGACCACTACCCCCGCCCCTCGCCCCACCACCACCACTCGATGTCTAAGACCCACACCGAAAGAAACCCACTACTTCTATGAGACAATCACTACCACTGACGGGTTGAGACGTATGTGAACTGGAAACTTGTTCCGTCCAAACTGAACGTGTCCCGGTGGGTACACACCTATCAAAAGTTCTCATTATAAAGGTCATCAGTACATACCTACACTTTCAACCTGGTATTTCTACCGACTCGTGACTTCTTGACTACGAAAGTTTTACACGACCTCTTCTGAGAACTCTCAGGGAACCTGTCGTTCCTCTAGTTTGGTCAGTTAGAGTTTCCTTTAGTTGAGACCTATAAGTAACGTTCCTGACTACACCTTCGAGGTTAGGAAACGGGTGGACTACTTTTCTCGGTTGAGTAAACTTTTCTAAGACTACGACCCTTTTCAACTTCCGTTTTTCTTCTCCCGTCGTCTCCTACTCTACCAACTTAACATAGTGGTTAAGTTACCTGTACTTGAACCCGTTTGAGACCCTCTGCCACTCCCGTCACTTCGGACCGTACGATGTCAGGTACCCCAAAACTTCTCAACCTGTACTGAACCGGTGACTTGTTTATGATGTCATGGTGTACCCCAGACACCAGTCTCCTTGACCTCTATGCTTCCCGACCGACATTCAATATACACCTAATTGGGGTTGTGACGAGTTCCCAGTTGACATATGATTTCTGGTGACTAGATATGTCAAGTTTTCTATATGAGAAAAAACATTCACTAATAAAAAATTTAAAAGTAAAAGACCGGTGTGACACGACGCACATCCTAGAGTCAAGGGACTAGGTGGTCCCTAACTTGGATATGGGGGACGTTACCTTTACGTCTCAGAATTGGTGACCTGACGGTTCCTTCAGGGTTTTCTATATAAGAAAATTTTCCTAATTACTATTAACTCAATGTAGAGTTATTTCGAAAAAAATAAAAATTATTTTCCTGTCATGTTCTACTTGATGCGACTTTACCGATGTTAAGTGAGTGATCTAACACTCGGAAAGACTCCGTCTTAGTGACATAACTAGAAAAATAGGGGTCTAGGATCGTGTCACGACTGACCACCTACCCGACTTACCTACTTCCTACTGGAACTCTAGTCACTGACAGTAAACCTACGTTTAAGAGGTCGTTAATCTAGATTGATCCGAAACGAACCTAGACTAATGTCGGTTTTTACTCGGGAGTACTCTTTTACTAAGGTGTAGTGTGTCTGCACTGTGAAACATTAAGTGTTTTCCAAGACTATAGACAATGAGATAGACTTATAGTGTGTGTTGTCATTGTAAGGACACTCCACCCGGCCGGCCAAATAGTAGTGAAAGCAAAAGGTCTACCTGTTTACCTCGGAGTGACTTCAATGTGTGGACGGATGTGCACCGTGACACCCCAGTCTCACCCACTCTTTACGGGTGACGTCCGGAGAACGTTTGGTGTCGGGAGGACCCGTTCGACTCCGGTGGAGACACCAGGTGTGAGTGTCCCGATTGGACCTGTCGTAGAAAGGCGACGAGTCGAGGTAGGGCCCGAGGTAGCGATTGCCTCTGAACTGGGATTTAGTGTCTCGATGAGAGAAGGGGGTCCGTCAGTAGGTGTTTTAACCACACTATTCTGAAGGAGATGAAAGAGCTGACCCTGCAGTACTTCTAAATCTCGCCAGAACGTCTTCCCTTGTCTCTATACGACCTGGGAGACGTCGTGGACGTTCCCGACGTGTAGTGAATGGGAGGGGGCGTCTTGAAGGAGGAGGGTCCTTGCGACCGAGGGAGGCGAGGAGGCGTCTCGGGGCCGGTGGTTCACCCGTCCTACTGTAAGTGTGCTGACCACACTGGGGTAAAGTACACACTTTTTCGATTCAGAGGTTTGTGATTGATCCGGACGGGTCTTAGTCCTTCACCAGTCTCATGTCGACTGAGAGTTTCAGCAGAGAAGAGACTTTTGGGTCTCACGACAGGTTTCGGGTGAGACGAGGGGTTTGAAGCGGACGTGTCTCCTGACGAGGACAACTGTAGACGGAAGGAGCTGGTGAAGGTATATGTCCTAGGGGTCCTGAGACCCCCCCGTGACGAGGGGCGGAGGACTTTCCGACGGAGAGAAGGGTGTTTCTCCCTTGGACCCCTGCGTCCGACGGTTGACCTGGTCGTGGAGGACGGTTCAAGTCGACCGGTGCCAGGGAGACACACTGGAAACCAGGAGAGGTACGGGGCGACGGGACTGGAGAGGGCAAGTGTCGAGGGGTCCCGGGGCCGGGATTCCACGTGCTCCCGGACCTTTCCTGTGTCGGACACTGAAAGAGAACCGAGATTCTTGTAGGAAAGGAAGGACCTCAAAGGAAGAGGAGGAGCAAACACACCCTCCTTGAGTCTGACCATTGGTAGCAAAGAAGGACTTCTGGACCCATTCTGGTCTGCACTCGTCCGAACGGTGTTATGTCTCGGGGGTTCACGCGCACATTCGGTGGCTTGGTGTGAGCCACCGACCGAGGGGTACGTGCACGTCCACCATCCGCAGGGTCTCGCAGTAGTCTTCGACGGGACCGTCCGTCCGGGACGCAGACCCAATGTCTACTTTATCGCAATGGTGCAGGAGAACTGAATAATTGAGGTCGTCCTAGACGACCGGACCCAGGTCTCGTATAAAGGAAGTGTCCCCTAAAGCACGAAGTCCTCACTGAGGGTACCTACGGCGGTTACGTTAATCCACGAAAATTTACTTGTCTATTCACTTACTCATTTACTGGGCCTAAATCCCTCTCACTGTGATTGTGGCTATTAGTTTTCCCTTCGATTATTTGCAGTGACGAAAAACTAACACATTATTTGGTATGTAATCCGCGTGTCCATCTTTACGGAGGGATCAATAGGTCGGTTGTCATTCTGACCGAATTTAAAGGGTGCCTACAAAATTCTTCCCCCGTGACCTCCTCCGTATACAGAAACATGAGAGACGATTTTCTCGGTAACTGGTTCCTGACTTTTAAGTAACCCTTTGTTGGATTTTTTAGGTATCAACGTTTACTCAACTACTAATCCTTCACCTGAGACTCATGACTACGTACGAAGAATTATCTTGACTCTCGTATTACTCGTCTCTCCCCTACCACTATTCTGGTGGTGCACTGCAAATGAGACGGCCTATCTTTCCCTAAAGTGTAGACATTAAGACAGGTGGTTTGGTTGTGAGGGGCCCTATTGAGGTTCTCACACCATCCCATCCATGGTACTAAAGTAAACCCTATAGGGTAGTGTAGCAGAGACAACCCTCATCAATTTTCAGAACGCGTTCCAGTGTGTCGAGGATTCCCTGCTTCGACTCTGTTTCTGGAAACAAAAGACTCAGGGTCGGATCACATCCGTCAGGGGGGTCGTACCCGGGTCTTACTCGGTTCAAGATAATAAATAAATAAATAAATACGTTCTTTATGAGAGGTAAGTAGGTTGTTTGTAATTGAAGAATCATACCGGTTTGTGACTCGATTCAACGACCCGGATGTTTCTGTTTCTTTATTAGGTTAATTTTTTACCCGCTTTCTGGACTTCTCTGTAAAAAGACTTCTTCTATAAGTCTCCCAGTTGTCCATGTGCTTTTCCACGAGTTTTTAGTGATTAGTGCTCTCTTTGCGTTTCATTTTGCTGTCACTCGATACTGGAATGTGGAGCGTCTTGCCGCTAAAAGTCTTCCTTTCACTGCTGGTCGCGATCACCCCTACACCTCTCTTTCCTAGGAGTGCGACAACCACCCTTACACTTGACCGTATCGACGATACCCTTTTTTAAACCTCCAAGGAGTTTTTTACTTTTTATCTGTAAAAACTGGGTCTTTAAGGTGGAGACACATGTATAGGTTTCCTTTACCTTAGTTATAGAGCTTTGCTATAGATATGAGGGTGGTACAAGTATTCTTGTAATAAATATTATCGGTTCTGCATCTTCGTTGGATTCACAAGTGACTACCTACTTGCACATATACTTATAATAAGTGGGTATTTTTTCTTCTATTTTAACTCCTTTAATACGATTCATTTCATTCACTTCATTCAGTCTCTCTCTGTGACATACTAGAGTAAATATACGTCTTAGATTTTGTGACTTGAGTATATGTCTCTCTTGTCTAACCGCCAATTGTCTCACCCCAGGATCCCCTCTCGTCCCCCGTCACCAGATCGATATTCCGTTCGTCCAGGACCCCTACACTACGTGTCGTACGATGTAATGTCACGACGACGACGACGATTCAGCGAGTCAGTGCAGACTGAGACGCTGGGGTACCTGACGTCGGGTGGTCCGAAGGGACAGGGACGAGGTCACGTACTTTCACTTTTCACTTTCACGTCAGCGAGTCAGCACAGGCTGAGAAGCGCTGGGGTACCTGACGTCGGGTGGGCCGAGGAGACGGGTACCCTTAAAGGTCCGTTCTCATGACCTCACCCCACGGTGACAATTCTGTCATCTATGATTCAAAAGTGGTGTTCTTTTTCGGAAATGGATACCCAACATGTCTTATAATTGATTTGAATAACACTATGTATATATAGTTTAGTACTACGACGGGTAGAATTTTATTATGTTACAGTGTGTAGTTATGTAGAGTCATTATGACATGAGCCCGCCCCACTCCCCACCCCTCTGTTTCTTTTTGAAAAGGGACGAAGATGTCTAATATTAATCATCGTTTGTTGGTTGAAATCCGTTCCCTCTGTCTGTCTGTCTACTGTTGGTATTCCTTTGTATAATAAATCACCATACATGACGGAGAACTCTTTGGATATACGTCCAGTCCTTCGTTGTCAACCTTGACCTGTACCTTGTTGTTTGACCAAGGTCTATCCTTTTCCTCATGCAGTTCCGACATGTAACGGTGGGACTAATAAATTGAATATACGTCTCATGTAGTACTCTTTGCGACCCGACCTCCGTCGTGTTCGATATTAGTTCTAGCGACCCTCTTTATAGTTATTGGAGTCTATACGTCTACTGTGATCGGAATACCGTCTTTCACTTCTCCTTGAGTTTTCGGAGAACTACTTTCACTTTCTCCTCGCACTTTTGCCACCGAATTTCGAGTTGTAAGTCTTTTGCTTCTAGTACCGTAGGCCAGGGTAGTGAAGTACCCTTTATCTACCTCTTTGTCACCTTTGTCACAGTCTGAAATAAAAAAACTCGAGGTTTTAGTGACGTCTACCACTGACGTCGGTACTTTAATTTTCTACGAATGAGGAACCTTCCTTTCAATACTGATTGAATCTATCGTATAAGTTTTCGTCTCTATAATCAAACGGTTGTTTCCAGGTAGATCAGTTCCGATACCAAAAAGGTCACTAGTACATACCTACACTCTCAACCTGACGCTTCTTTCGACTCGCGGCTTCTTAACAACGAAAACTTGACACCACAACCTCTTCTGAGAACTCTCAGGGAACCTGACGTTCCTCTAGGTTGGTCAGGTAGGATTTCCTCTAGTCAGGACCCATAAGTAACCTTCCTGACTACGACTTCGACGTTGAGGTTATGAAACCGGTGGAGTACGCTTCTCAACTGAGTAATCCCTTCTGGGACTACGACCCTCCCTAACCCCCATCCTCTTCTTCCCCTACTGTCTCCTACTCTACCGACCTACCGTAGTGACTGAGCTACCTGTACTCAAACTCACTTGAGGCCTCAACCACTACCTGTCCCTCCGGACCGCACGAAACTAAGTACCCCAGCGTTTCTCAGCCTGTGCTGACTCGCTGACGTGACTTGACTTGATTATTTACGTAAATTTTTACGGAGAACTAGTACCAACAACGGCAAAGTTTTGTTTTGCACCGATGTCTAAATTCTCGATTTTTTTTCTCGTTCCATACTAAGTTGGTTGTGTAAGGTCCGAACCGCTGAAGTCTTAAATCACAAGTAATTTTGACATAAAATTAATAGGATCAAAATTAATTTCATAATACATCTCGACCACTTTACGTTAATACACGTGGACTGAATTCTACATATTATCCGATTATAAACATTTCTTTACGTAATAACAGTGATCTAGACGAGTACCTTTTACTTCACCATAAAATAAAAGTTTACTTTTTAACCATGTATCTTATAATTTGAGAACGGTAATTTGTGATGTGACGGGTGAGTTTACCTTGGCTCATTGACATTCTACGGGTGTGGAAGTGGGTCCGATGAAGGAGACGTGTCCTTACCAGGAGACCGACACTGTACGGGACACAGGGTTGCGTCCCCGTGTCCCAGTCGACGGACGTGTACGGGTCCCTGGAAGTGGTAGACGTAGGACGACACCAATCTTGTTGGGGTTGTTTTTCTTCCGAGATCCGGGGTCTTTAGTCGCAAACCTTTCGGGTGCCTCGTTCGTGTCCTCCGGTTCCGCCGGCACGACACGGGACCCCGAGGTCGTGTGAGAGACGGGGCCCGGGGAGGACGGGTCGAATAAGATTCAGGGTCTTCCGTCGGTGTCGGTGTCGGCGCGCGAGTCGACGCACTCAATGAGTCCTGTGAAGGCTCCGTCCACGGTCCTGTCCTGACGACACACGCTACAGCGCACCCACTGTGTCTCATGGATGCCCGAAGTACAGGAACTCGTGGTCAACCAGTTACCGAAGAGTGGCCAATAGAGAAGTGATCAACCAGTCAGCGAAGAGTGACCAATAGAGAAGGGTGTGGGGAATGGTCGTGTATGGGTGGGACTGAGGAATGCTCATGTGGGTGTTCCTGGGTTGGCCCGGTCGGAGGACTTGACGTACTGGTCTGGGCAGCTCACCTCCCTGACCTACCTCGTCGGTTCCTCTCCTACTCTCCTACCCTCCACGGGTCTCGTGGGTGAAGGGGAACCAGGGGGTGGGTCCGCGAGAAGGTGGGGTGTCGGTATACCGGAAGACTGAGACGGTTTAACCTGGTGGGTAGTGAAGGAGGGTTATGTTGTATGTCTGTTGGTTTCGGTGGAGGGTGGACGTTTGGGAGGTGTGGGAACAAAGAGTCAGGGCACACTGTCCGATATATGAAGTAGGAAGAAACTTGGGTTGATGGAAGAGACGTTGACGTAGTCTTGGAGAGCCAAAACGACTGTGGCAGGTACTGGTGTCTCCACGCTGACGTGAGTCTACCCGGGGATTCAGATCGCACAACGAGCGAAACGACGACTGAGAGGTCTGTCGATAAATTATGGGAGTAAAGAGAGGAACACAGTGTGAAGTGAGACTTGAATGTTGAATAAGGGTCATAAGTGTCTGTTTTATTTCGAGTGTTCGTTCCGGAGCCGAAAGGTGTTCGTGCAGACGTCTGTCGTACGTAGGTACGAGGCACGCCTTCGAACTCACACGAGAGAGCCGGAGATGAGATCGGGACTTCCCCGGGGGTGTCGCAGCGCTTCGGTCACGTGGGGTGGTGCGACCCCGGGACGAAGGACACGACCACCATTCTGACACACACGACGGGACGGAGGAGGTCCTGAGACGGGGAGTGGGTGTGGAATGACGTAGGGGTGCAAGAGGAAGAGGTCCTCTCTTGTAGACATCGTGTGTTTGTAAGAGTCAATAAAGCGTAGAATTTGTGACCACGGTGGGGGAGTGATAGAGTGCCTATGAACGGTAAAGTGACGTCGGTAAGGGTTATTTTTACGGGGGTCTCAATAAAGTAGAACGATAGAAATGTCGGAAGAGACATAAAATTTATACGATTTTAACATTAATGACTTGTAAAGGATCAATCTCTTTTACTATTTTACGACTGGCTATAAAGATTGGAGGATGAAGGAGGACCCAAGTCATAGGGACAGGAGTTCGACCAGGAGTCGTCGAGAATGTCGTTTCAAGAGTCTTTGCATTTAAGAGGCAGACTTTTCCAGAAGGAAGGAGGGAATGGGAACCTATAATCGAGCCGACCTACACTTTCAGACACTGTTGGCGACGTCGGAGTCCATACTAGTAGAGACAGTAACGTCAGCTGACAGTAGATTGAGTACAAAACTCCTTTGGACTTAATGTACATGCCGACGAAAATTCCGGAGGAGAGACAGAAACTCCAAGATGTCCCTGTGACATTATTCAAATCTAAACCTAAATCAAAGTAGACAGAACGTTGGCAAAGACAAAGAACTGAGACTCCCAGGGAGTACAGTCCGTTGTGACGTCATCGAGAGATACTTACGGTGGACGGGGTGACCGGGGTAAGAAGGAAAGACCCCGAGAAGGATCTAAAGATGACTAACGCGGTAGGAGAGCCGGGCAGAAGACATGAAAGGTAGAAAAATACAGACACGAAACAAGGCTCATAAGAGGAAGTTAGATCGTTTTGTTATAATAAGGTAGGAGAGCCGGGCAGAAGACATGAAAGGTAGAAAATAAAGACACGAAATAAGACTCATAAAAGGAAGTTAGATCGTTTTGTTATAAAGAATGAAATCGACATTATGACAGACGAGAAAATGGGTAAGTTAACCAAAAATTCTCTTTACTAACATAAAAAGTGAAGTTCTTCAAATCAAAAAGACATAAACCGAGAAAAATTTCAGTCGTGTAATTTTCTACAAGTTGTAGTAATCGGTAATCCCTTTATGTTTAATTTTTTGTGTTCCTCAATATTAGTGTATGGGTAGTTCTACCGATCCTATTTTTTGTCACTGTTCTAACTTACGATCACTCCTTCGTTTCTGTGACCCAGTGAGTGTGTGGTGACCATCCTTTTGTTTTACCATGTCCGTGAGGTCTTTAGCAAACCTTAAAAGAATTTTTTTTTTTTTTTTCCGTTTATGGTCTGTGGGTCGACGACACAGGGACCCGCAAATAAGGTCTTTTTACTTCTGTACAAGTGTGTTTTGTATGTGTTCTTATAAATGTCGTCGGAATAAGTATCCCACTTTTGGAGCTATGTTGGGTTTACAGGAAGCGGTTCACTTACCCATATACCGACACTATACAGGTACGTTGCCTTTTGGTGTGTTATTGTCCCTTAGACCTATGTTGGGTTCACAGGAAGTGGTCCACTTGTCAATAGTTCGACACCATACAGGTGTGTTACCTTTTGGTGTGGTATTTTCCCTTAGCCCATGAGTCTGGACGTTATTGGACTTACTTAGTCTTGATACGACTCACTTTTTCAGTTAGGATTTTTCAATGTCTGACGCACTAAGGTAAATGTCTTGTAAGAGACTTACTATATTAATATCTTTGCCTCTGGTCTAAACACTGACAGTCCTAAATCCCATGCCTACTCCCAACCTCCTCTCCCCAACACTCAGTTGTCCGTTGCATCGCCTTGACAGGACACAAAACTCACATAGTTGAAGTTATAGGACCGACACTACGACGTGTTATCGGGATGTTCCGGAGTGTTGGAACACCCCTTGACCGATTTTCCGTATACCCTCGGGGGACATACTGAGGATTGGTGACGTATACTTAGGTGTTAAGTGGGTTTATGGTTCAGACTAATTTTTCCTCCTTTTTGGTTTATAATATACTAAAGTGAGTATACTCCCTGGATAACCGTAGTTTATAGTTATTGGAGTCTATATGTCTACTGTGGTGAGAATCCCGTCTTTCGCTTCTCCTTGATCCCTCGGAGAACTACTTCCACTTTCTCCTCTTACTTTTTCGACCGAATTTTGAGGTGTGAGTTTTTTGATTCTAGTACCGTAGACCAGGGTAGTGTAGTACCGTTCATCTACCCCTTTGTTACCTTTGTCGCTATCTGAAGTAAGAACCCGAGGTTTTAGTGACGTTTACCACTGACGTCGGTACTTTAATTTTCTACGAACGAGGTACCTTCTTTTCGATACTGTTTGGGTCTATCGTATAATTTTCGTCTCTGTAATGAAACGGTTGTTTCCAAACATATCAGTTTCGATACCAAAAAGGGTCATCAGTACATACCTACACTTTCCACCCGTTATTTTTTACGACTCGTGACTTCTTGACTACGGAAGTTTGACACCATGACGTCTTCTGAGAACTCTCAGGGAACCTGTCGTTCCTCTAGTTTAGTTAGTTAAGATTTCCTTTAGTTAAGACTTATAAGTAACCTTCCTGACTACGATTCCGACTTCGAGGTTGCCAAACCGGTGGACTACGGTTCTCGGCTGAGTAACCTTTTCTGGGACTACGACCCTTTTTAACTTCCGTCCTCCTCTTTCCCTACTGTCTCCTACTCTACCAACCTTCCGGTAGTGGTTCAGTTGCCTTTGCTTAAACTCGTTTAGGGTCCTCTATCACTTCCTGTCCCTTAGGACCACACGACGTCAGGTACCCCAACGTTTCTCGACCTGTACTGACTCGTTCATTTGTTGTCGACCGTAGTTTGAGAGTCTCTGTCTTCCATCTTCCCACCTACGGTCCCCGACCCCCCGCCCCTGCCTCTCAATTGGTACTTCCGTCTGTCACAAAGTCAAAATGTTCTACTTTCTCGAGGTTTCTACCCCACCACTACTACCGACGGGTCGTTATACTTATGTCAATTACTGTGAATTAGATGTCTCTTTTTATCAATTTCCATCTAAAGTACGATGTGTATAAAACGGTATTAATTTTTTTTTAAGGTTTTTATTTTTGGTGTTTGGGAAACTTTCCACATGATGACACGTACCTTAATTTGGGTCTGAGGAAGGGTTTAAGACCACGGAGGTCCTAGGGTACCGGGGAGAACCCGGGGAAGAGACAGGTGAGAGACAAGTGTTACGGGACTCGTGGTCTGGTGGCCAATCGTTTCCGCTGTCCGAAACATGACCGAAACGTACATACACTCGGGTGACGAGTCTTATAAACAGGAGATCTAGACACGTACCGACCGAGGAGGAGGAAGTCTGTCCTCGGGTTCCCACGTCACCCCGTGTCCCCGTTTCACACCCGAGTCGTGGCTGGTCGACAACCGGGGAGAGACAGTGACGAGGAAAGTCGTCTCACTGTTACTACAGTTATGTTGGGTGACCCGACGACACCCCGAAACCACTTAGTCATGTCTCTTTTGTGAAGTTGGTCACGGATCGTGAGTTTTTGATCTATTTTTGTTATGAATAGTTGTCGTGGAGTTTTTACAGTGTCTTTAGTACAGGTTACTTTCTTCCGTCTTTGTGTCTTAAAGTATAAGACACTAAGATAAATATTCGTTAAGATCTTATTCGTTTGATTGGAGACCATGATCTTACTCTAATCCCCCGTCTCACCCCGTCCCTGGTCCCCATTCTTAACAGGATCCGTAGAACTAATCCTCCCACTATTATAGGCACATATGTGAACGATTTTAAGTAGTTGGACACAGGAATTTTAGACATACAGGGCAACATACATTTAATGTTGAGTTGTTTCACCTAAAATTTGGGAGTGGACGTGTCTCCGCAGGAGCTGGTGTGGGGCGAGGACGAGTCGAGAGAGGGCGGGTGGAAAGATGCGCGGAGAAGTGAAAGTAGTAGGAGACCAATGAGGACACAAAGGTGTGACCTGGCTCTGAGGCACTCTCGTCTTCGAGGTTACAGGAGTCCGGGGATGGACCGGACTCGTCGACCTTGTCACGGACCGTGTCCTGTTTACGAGTCGTTCATGGATGATTCACGTCCTTCCTTCTTTCTCGTCCCCTCTCCGTCCAGACCGGGACTCGTAACGACCACGTCTGTGGTCTTTCCTGGAGTCTCCAGTGGCTGCTACGGCAGGAGTAAAAACTGTACTCTTTTACCTCCGTCTTCTCTCATTCAGTAGAAGGGTTCCAGTCTTAATTACCTCCTTCGTCCAGACCTCGAGTGCAGAGGATCAGATAAAATGAATATGTTTACACCGAGTTAAGTGTGTATATCTGTATGAGATATTTGTAGGTGTTTTACGGATATTTTGTATTATACTTTTTAAAATTTCGTATAATAAAACTTTCGGGTCAATTGATATTTTTATAATAATGTTGGTCTAGATGAAGTAAGTTCGTAATTCAACACTGAAGGTTATGTTCACGATTAAATTTATGTAGAAAGAACGTCGTGAACTTTACTTTACCATTATCCAATTACCTACAAGCTCATAAATTCGTACCTGTTAGTACTCAGTCTGACAAAAATTCAGTGGACCCTACGACAAAGGACGGGTATGAAGTGTTAAGTCGAGTAAGACTCGTTCAGCAGAGTGTTTTGACTGACGTCCAAACTTTATAAATCAGATATTTGGAGCATAAGGATCCTTTTGTGTACGGGTATATGAACGCGAATGTGTAAGGGCAGTCCATCCGATTCCCACGTCAAACTCGTATTTTTGGACGTTAATTCGTCTTCTTACCGGCACGTGTCTTGTTCGAAGACGCCGGATTAGACTATTGACGGTTGCACTTAATGGAGGGTCTCCATTCCCTCCGTGGCTTACTGTAGTCGTAAGTGTAAAGTATAAAACTCTTTATTTTCCTTTGTTTCTTGTATATAGATTCGACTTTATTGCGTCTTGTTAAGATAATAGTTTAATCTGATATGAATATTCTCTTCCGACATGAGTAGAGACTGCACGTTTCTATCGTTTGATTGACAAACCGAAGTCATTTAGTCTTTTTATATATTCGTGAAAAAAGTAGAAAAGTCTATTTATTTTGGATATTAATGGTTAAGTTTTAAGATTCATATAGAATAAGAGTCAAGAAAGTTTTATAACAAACGAAAAGGTTCTGTATAAAGCGGAAGCAATCGTGGTGAAAGAGGACTCCAAACACTACAGCGAGGGGCGACGGGGTGCAAAACCACTCCGACAAATACGACAGTGTCCTTAAAGGAAGTGTAGGAGTAAGTAAGGTGAAAAGGTCATAACGTAGAGACGAGACGTGTCGTGGTCCGGTTCGTCCCGCTATTCGTAGAATCTACCAGTCCTGGGTCCCCTCCACTTTTGGGGAACTCCTCTGTCGTAGGTGTGTGTGCCCTACCCCAGCACCGAGAGCGGTCGATTGCGGAGGTCCTCTCTACGACTTTCTTACTCACCGGTGTAGAGGCATCCGGCCCGTACCCCTGTCTGGGTTCTGTGAACGGAGGTCCACGCTGGGGATGGCAGGGTGACATGGTCAGGGGACACCTCGGGAGACGGAAGTCGGGGAAACGGGTATGCGTTGTCAACGTCCTTGACCCGGGACGTAGGGGAACCTTCCGGGACGAAGGCGAGGAGCCCGGAGTCCTCCTCGGGACCGACGGAGGTGCAGACGAAGTCGACCGGTCCGAGGCGTCAAGAGATTCGTGAGGGTGTGCACAGGAAACACGAGTCGGTCTCCGTAGGAGACACTGAACGTCGGTTCTCGTGGAATTGACTGTACCACCTCGAGAGACCCGAAACAAGTGACCGTACACACCGGGTATACGTGACACGTCGGATATCCGTTGTTGCGTCGTTGGTGGGGCTCCAACTGGTTCGAAGGAAACGATCGGAACTCACACCATATGTGTTGACAGGTTACTGGCGTAGGGGAACCGGTAGACGGTAGTACAGTGAGAATTGTTTCGGTAGGTTTTGTTTACAGATGTGGAGTTGACCTTCCGGCACAGACGGAAGAGAAACAGTTCTGAAAGACCTCTATCCCTGGTTGTCTGGGTTATGTCCCTCCTGTTCGTCGTGTGTATGTCCGCACGAGTGACGACTGCACCCGTACACTGACGCCCTCGGACCCCGAGTGCCGTTTGGGTCCGATTGGGTGTCATAAAGTCTAACTTTCGACGACAAGATTTTGTCCTCCGTTTTTTACTTTCGTCACACTCCTTTTTTATTTAGTTTTCGTGCTCCTTCCAAGTCGTTTTATTTCACTTTTCTTCTTAGCCGGACTACGTCTTCCCTCGAACTCTGCGTCTCAGTCGTCTGCACCCAGTCTCAGGGCCGAGACGGCGGCCGGTCGATACGCGGGAACCCACCCAGTAAATTGTTGAGGTCAGAAGTCAAGACTACCGATTAATATGGACAGAGTCATCCGTTGAGACTCCTAATCTCTTCTATACAAATTTCACATGAGTTATCGTCGACGACAATTATAATAATTATCTGATAAGTTGATTAAAAAGTTCAACTCTGTGTAGTCTGAGTGACAAAGGGAACTTTTACTTTTTTTTTTTCAGTAAATTAAAATTCAGATTTCGAGTGTAAAGATTCCAACACTCTATTACAATCTTGCACCGTCCCTTCCCCACCGTTCCACTCCGAGGAGGAAGGACGGGAAGTGCTTCCAGGTAGAGAAGGTACGCAATCCCACGACTGGGGTCCCTTAGTCCCATTTCCGACGACCTGTCCAAACTCGACAGAGTTATCCACACTTTGTGGAACTCGGTTTGCAAAGTAAAAATTTACTACGGAGAGTACCAGGTCTTCTCTAGATTACGGTAGACTCAAAACAGACGGTTGGTAGACCCGTCTCCGTTACGCATTCACGAGAACGTGGACTCCAGACTCGACCTGAAATAATCTTCGTATTTCATTATGTAGACACTTACTACGCATTTGAACACCTCTATTGATACGTTCACGACTAAATACTCAAGAACGTGTCGTCCATGAATTATTTATCTCCCCACTGCTACTCCACCTTTTACACTTTGATTTTCCGGAACTCTTTCACATTTATAGGTATTAGTCGGAGTAGAGGAGAGAAATTTTCTTTCTTCGGTAGTCCGTACAATGACATGACTCTGACCTCTAAATAGGTGGCGAAGTGCCACTATTCGCCTGACAGACGACGCTGTGATTCAATCTCGGGATACTCGTAGAAGACACAATAACCGAACGGTCCTTAATTCGTCAGAAGTCGTTCTTTAGTGCAATTTTTTTTCTTTTTTTGTTCGCGTGTTTTAATTCTCAACGATAAAGTAAGACGTAGGAAAACATGAACTTATTTACAACAGAGTCCTTGTATGATCTGTTACCTAATTGCTTACCCAATGACACATCAATAGACGATGACTCACTTTTATTAGGAGGTGGTGACTGGGATTAATCTTCGAGGTCGCAAACTCTCCTTCGGATTCAGCTGGGTCGGCGGGAAGGCTCCTGACTGAGGAAGGTGGACACGGGTCGGTGTGACACGAGTTGTGTCCTGGAAGGTCTTGTGACGTGTCCTTAGACAGAGTCGACGGAATAAGAGTCGGCGTGGTGGGAGATTCTCTTACTCTTTGACTAGGAAATAGACACAAGGTGGGGTTAAGGTATCCGTAAACAATATTAACCTTAGTTATATTTCCACCTATGGATTCGTTCAAAGTTATTTTGTGTCTTTTTCCTGTCTTCGATGGGGTAAAGGGTTCCATTAAATATAAAAATGATCTTGAAATTTTATGCCGAAAATGTATAAAGTCGTAAAACGGACAAAAGTTATAGGTCCTATCTTTGTAAACGATTTATTCGAATTCCTGACACGTCCGTGTTTGTCTCGAGACTGCGGGTCCGGCTTCTCGCCCCTAAGACCCGAATCCCCGTCCTATCTCACCTACCGGCTCATCCCTCTCTCGCGTAAACCTTTGGTAAGTCGTCTAAGGGAATGTGTGTGGGAAAGACCCCTTTTTTATTTTGGAAAAAGAAGAGTGTCCAAAAAAAAAAAAAAAAAAAAAAGACTCACGTTGGTAGACTACCGTATTTATAAACTGTAAATCGGGTTCTAATATCGTAAAGTACTAGGAAAGTCTTTGCAGGTAGGAGTTTTGGAAATATAAGTCATATAATAGAAATTTAATGTAACGTTTTATGGGTGAATACTTTATTTTGGCTTTACAAGAAAAATTAGTGAATTTCGAAGGTTTACGTCTTTGATAGAACGTACTCTATTTATAGAATTTACCCTCTACCCGTTCTTGTGGAACTTTATTACGAATAGATTAGTGTTTCGTTGACGAGACGTTATCTACCCACTTGGTGATTAATCTGTTTCCCTTTATTTTGACAGTACCACCCTATTTTCCTATTTCTCTTTATTCGTCATTAATGACAAAATAGTAGTCTCCTTCATCATAGTTTACGCCGAGTCATTTTTCTCCCTTTTGGGGATGTCGAGACATGATTTGTGGTCTCGAGTAGTTTAATCGCGAACCTCGAGTCGTGTCGAGTCCTCCTGGTGTAGAGTTTGTTCACGTAAGTCTTTTCCTTTTTTTTTTTGTATTCTCGACCGCTCCCACGAAATCAATCCCGTACACCACGTGACCCCTCATTGTGGTGCACCGCGAAAAGGATTTGGCGAATTTTTGAAGGTGCGGTCAGAATTTTATCGAGAACTAATCCCGAGCTCCATCGAGATGCTCTGGTCCAATGAGAAAGACTTCGAATTGACCACGTGAATTATACGTGTCACCGTGGCTGACCACAGGACTCTGCGCAAACTTGACGTCCCAAGCCTTGTTGAATGTAGGACGACGACCCCTATTAGAACACGGGCAGAGCCTTGGTGCAGTGGACCCCGGCCCCCGTCGACGACTACCCGCCGTTCGACTCCTGCCGACGCGCCGGAAGCCTCTGGTGAGCAGAGAGGAGACGTAGGCACTTTAGAGGGTATAGACATCTCCTTTTGGTCTGCAGATTCAAGGTCTTCTGAGAGAAACTCTCCCTCCCTCCAGTTTCTACCTGTGAGACAAAATACCGTTTCAGTGGCTGCAGCGGGACCACTTCGTCCCTTTGGTGTCTCCTCGCAAGGACGCCTACTCGCGTCCGACCCCCGCCCCTCTTCGCTCCCGTCCTCGGCGCCCGGAGGTCCCCCGGGTGTCCCACCACGTCGTCGCCCCGAGGTACCAGAAACACAACGATGACGTGGTCCTGCTCCTGTGCACGCGTCGGCTAAAATTATGACTGTAGAAACAACCTTTCGTAGGAGGACGACGTACTTCGTAAAGGGGTCTTCGCGACTCTTTTACGGAAGCCTACGGCTGGTCTAGAGACGTCGGGCAAGACGAGTCCGTCCGGACGAGTCGAAGCGGAGACAAAACCCCCACTTGCGAAGGACTTTCTTAGAGGGCCCTCTTCACAAAAAAGTTGGTAATCAAGTGAAAACCTCCCAAGAGATTTGGGGTACAATGACTGAAGTAAACCCCGTCCATCCAAGACAAGGGCAGAAACACGATGACCAAATCTCGTAAATTTTTTTATTCTAGAGTCCTTTTTTGGGTCTGTAATATTACACCCATATACACCGGTTAAAATTTTAATCATGGTGGACTTTCCAAACTTTTAAAAAGTATAATACTCATCGATGTCTATATACATATACGTGTACCTATACCTTAAGTATATGTAAACCTTCTCAGATATTTTCCAGAGAGTAGTTACTTAAACACTAAGTTTTGTTTCATAAATGATACAACGTTCGTCATAAATTATCAGATCCTTTGTCTACTTTGTTACTTTGTCTAATCCTATAAGTGTCAATATCCCTTTAAACAATAGTTTCTCTATCTCTTTAAACTCTATTTCAGATCGGGATCTCTATTTCCTATCGTTCTTTTTTTCGAGTTTTAATTTAAAATATTTGATCATGAATTATATAATATTATTTAAGATTCGAATAAGTTTATATAAAACTCACGACTGGAATTAAAAAATAAATACTTAACAAAAGTTAATAACTTATTTTCAAGACTTAATAAGACGTCTGTCCAAATCAACTCACTGAAGTGGTGGTGTTAAGTCTTTTTACTTCGGAAGGATCATTAATTTTGATTTGTGCATATCGTAGTCGTGGTATGTGTCAGTGATCATTAATGTCTCCTTTTCTTATTGATCTTTAATAAAATAAAATATGTCATTGTGACTTTTGACGTTCGAAATTGACCCCAGTTGTACTGTTCACTCTTTTATGGAAGTAGTAACCAACTGTACTGGGTCAAATCCTCGAGAAATCTCAAGAGATTTTAGATAATACTACGTAATTATGTGTTCAATTTTACTGTTGTGAAAAACGAAAGAAAATTTATTTCTCTGTAAAACCAGTATTTAAGTCTTATACTATTTCGGATGTCCGGTGAAATGTACCTGGGATGGGTAGTGTCTAAAACCTGATTTCATAATTATGATTTATAGTTATGACTTCATAATTTACGAAACTTGACCGGCTGAGGGGAGAGGTGGTAAGACGATTTGTGATGTGGTTTTAAGATCAGGGGACGCAAGACTATAGGGGAGACCAAAGAAAATTTTCAAAGTAAGAGGTTTTGCCAGACGGGTCATCAGGTCTTAACTCTGTACGATAGGTACATGAATCCGTCAACTTCCTAAAGATTTGTTTAGTAGTAACCTCTCTTGACTAATGCTTGTCTGTTTTAAAATAGACTCAAATTGAAAAAATAAAATTTTCGTAAACTTAGACTTATATTGTTTTCGATTCTCGTCGATTAAGCATTTTGCCTTCCGCAGAACGAGGAAAAAGGATAGGGGGTGCCACGGAATAGGGGACTTAACTTTCTGCCTCGCGAGTGGAGTGGTCGGGGTGGCAGTAGCAGCCTGGCCGACGTAAGATATAAATGAATAGAGAGTTCGTTAAAATCGTTAATAGGAGAAGGTTTATCTTGGGTTCTATCTGTGAGTTAAGGGTGGTACCAGTTTCCACTAAAACTAATCACACGGGTGTCTGTGACAAAATAAATTGTAAACATCTACAAAAGTTACACGTGTATGTACGCTGAACTTGAAGACTAGAAGAAACGTTCTCACGAGGGTAGGACAAAGCTTGTTACGTCGCCATCTTGGGTCGTAGGTCGGAAACGTTTCTACCTTATTGCATGGACGGTTGTCGTTTTTCGTCACAATTACCAACATATTGATGTGTCGGTCGGAACCGTAGGTTAGATCATATAAAACCATAGATCGTCGTTTTTATAAAATAAAAACCATTTGATTATAGATACGTGGGGAAACGGTTGGTTGTGCGAGTGACGTTGACGTCGAACAGACACTCCAATACATTGCCGACAAACAGAGAGGTCGATCCGACACCGATGGGGTACGTCGTTCCGAGACCTGGGCAGAACGAGTGGTGACACGGGGTACGGTAGTACGTCTGTGTAGTGAGTCTTACCGGACTTACTTTCTCTTGACGATTTTTCGACTTTTCGTAAGGTGAATTTGATCCGGAAAACTAAAAAAAATTGTAAGGGAAAGAGTCTTAAAGATTTTTAAGAAAGATCTTGACGTTGTCAGAATTGTACAATGCAGAGGACGTAGTTTCAAGTCTGTTACGTCCTACTCTGTGTCCAGAGTAAGTCCGTTTCGCTCTCCCTGAGGTCCCGTGTCGAGACGAGGGGTGTTTCTCGTCTGCGGAAGATCGTGGGAAGCGAAGTGTGTGGGCGGACAGAAGATGTGTATACCGGACTATAGTTGAAATTTTAGAAAGAACTAACTGATTTTCCAATAAAATAAACATAAAAGGTAAAGATACTAATATTTATTGACAAGGAGTTTAGTTACGGAAAGATTTTTCCAGTCATTTATAATATCCCCCCTTTTCCATCAATCTTCTATGACAAAGGTATTTTTCGGGACCAAAAAAATTATTAAGTCCCTAAATAAATAAAAACGATCCTCCTGTTAACGAAATGTTATAGCACAACCAAAGACGGTATGTAGTTGTACTCAGTCGGTATCCATATGGGTACAGGGGAGGGAAAACTCGGAGGGAGGGAGGAGGGGAGGGGAGGTAGGGTAGGGTGGGAAGATCCAACAGAGTCTCGTGACTGAAACTCAAGGGACATTGGGTTCTACAAAAATTCAGGTATTTGTTCGTCCTCTGTGTTCCCCCCTGGTGAACTCCACTCGTCGAGGTCTCGAGTTTGGAAAGTACGATGGACGACGATTTAACGAAGTCAACACAGGCTGAGTCATGCTGTGGTCTCTACCGTCGGATGGTCCGAGGGAGCAGGGACCCTAAGAGGTCCGTTCTTGTGACCTCACCCAACGGTAAAGGAAGAGGTTACGTACTCTCACTTTTCACTTTCACTTCAACGAGTCAGTACAGGCTGAAGCGCTAGGGTACCTGACGTCGGGTGGTCCGAGGAGGTAGGTACCCTAAAAGGTCCGTTCCCATGACCTCACCCCACGGTAACGGAAGAGGTATAAGCACGACGGATCGTCTTGTGTAAATTAACCAAAGATTCGATACAAGTGGTTCTTAGTTCTGAGCTCAATACCTACGAAGAATGTGTGCCCTCCCACGGTAGGATTCTTCCTCTGTCTCTCGGACTTGGGTCAGTTTATCCACGGATGAAAGGGGGTTTCTCTTCTGTGGTGTTACGATAGGAAAAGATTGTTCTACGAGATGACTATCTGGATCAATAGATCATTGTCCATGTCAGCTGAATTTTTATGGAGGAAAATGTTTCATATTAGTCTCTTTACGTTTTTTTTGTTGTTACTAGTCCATTTTCCGTGGTTCATTATACACGAAATAAACGAGTCAAGGATGTGTATGGAACTTTAGTGAATATAAGTTAATTAACGAGTAGAAAAATGAGTTCATACAGGTTCATCAGTTGGTCTTTTTCCTTGACGATCCGTATTAAAAATTCACTTATTTTGTAAACCTGTTATGTCCATTAAGTCATAATTCGTTTATAATTAGTTTCACACAAACGGGGGTTATTGGTAGTACTCTAGAATACCGTTCTAATTATTTTATAAAATACTTTTTTATGACGACTCGGAATCAGAAGTTTTAAAATAAGACATGACTTCTTACCAAGAAGAGTTTGTCTTTTAATTAATCACTTCTGTTAGTCTTGTTATGGTTTGACTTGTGTTTCTCAGTTACGGTAAATAAATTTAATGTTTAGTTCTGATCTTCTTACTCGTCGAAACTAATAATATATGATACTAATATTATTCCTCAAAACTCTAATCCAATTTTGTTTTAGTTCTTTTCAAAAACCTTTTCTTTATTGTTCAATGACCTCATGTATAAACTTTTTTATGTTCTTGTCAAAGTAGTGACGTTGAATTGGTGTAAATATGCTAACAATAATTATAAAACATAAAAACCTTATGGGACTTATGGAAAATATAAGAATACTTAAAGATATCATTAGGATACATGATTATGTGTTTTGGTCGTGACGAGAGTTTGTCCCTCTTCGTCTGTGTTTGACTTATAATCCGTATACGACGAAACATGACAGAGAACCAGATTACAGAGTGGTCCCTTTTCTTTATATGTTTTTTCAACGTTTCATAAGGTGGATTATGTCCTTAAGGATGTGTTTAATACAAGTGGGTTGTCTACCCTTATAAGTCGCGTTCGGATAACAAATGTTTGTATGTGAAAATTCGTCTCTTTCAAGGGACTGAGAAACATTCTTTCGTACTATTTTAGAATCGTGGTATACGGTGATTTTATATCTTTTACGAACGAGGGTAAAGTTTTTTCGTGTCGCCCCTTACAAACATAAGTGACAAAGTGCCGTCTTAGATGGTCTGGTTGTCTTGGAAAAGGTCCCGGTCAAGTAATAGTCCTCCTCGTTTAATTTCTTTTAGCTTGTGTTTTAGTGTTGTTTGGGTTCCCAACTTTACAAGAAAGGCCATACATCTTATGGAGCCGAGACTTGACGGCGAACTTCGCCCTTTGTCGCTGGTGGAGCCGAAGGAGATTCTTCGTCAAGATCCAGGTCGAGTCAGGACTGTTAACGAACGGATCGGGGTGGACCTGTCCTACCGACTGTGACAGACGGGTCCCAGCCGTGGCACAAGACACAAACCTCTCAAGAAACGAGACTCGGGGCCATCTCCGTCTCGGGAGGTGCTTGTCCCGTGTCCTTACTCTACCGCGTTTCGGGGACCTGTGTGTGTCAGGCCTGTAAGTCTGGACCCTGACCACTGTGTCCTCGTCCCTCCCTTCTCGCAGACGGGTCGTCGCGTCGTCGTCCCGTGTTTCCTCGGGCCCCAGTCCCCTCGTCCCGTCCACGGGTCACGGTCCGTCCCGTCACCGACATAACCACGTTGGTCCCGGGTCGTCGCGGTCGTCGACGTCCCGGGCTACCCCGACCGATACCCCCACTGAACCGAGACCTCCCGGGTGAAGGGAGACAAGAACGGGTTACAGTTCGGTCGGGACTCTGACACTCTCGTTCGGTTACTGGTCCAGTGTTGCAGGACATGAAGTCTCTCCCAAACTAACCGAACAGGACCTTGAGGGGTCTTACATCGACTGTATTAAAACCAACTTTTTTGCAGAATTCAATGATCCATGAGTATTACCAGTGTCTTTTTGGAGTTATTACGGAGTGACTTATTAGAGAAAAATTTTTTAGTGCCGAAGGACCCATTGGGGATTCTCAGTAATTCGCCATTTATCAGGGGTTCTTTGACTCTGACTAATTGTATAATACTCCTCAGAGGGATTGTTCTCGGTGAGTTTAAAATCTTTCACAGACTCTTTCATGACAGACGAAGTCGTGTCAACGACGACTCATCAATAAGGGTTGGTCTCAGTCTACGAGGTTCGTGTGTCCAGATGTCTCTGGGTAGTTCAAGTCTCATTGTGTTAGTGTAGGAGGAACACCTCTTCTTTTCGGCATGAAGAGGGAGATTACCGTCCCTGTATTGAGTTAGGTATTCTTTCTAAAAAGTATGGGTAAATCTATCCAAAAAAAAGAAAAAACCCCCGGATGCAAGTAAAATACGATGGTGTCTATTCTGATGAGGGTTGTTGAAATGAAAAAAAAATGTGACCATACCTTTATAGATAAAACGTACTTTTATTTGTTGGTTCAAGATATTATTTGAAAGGATAAACCCGGGTTTCAGGTCGGAATAAAAAAAAATTATAAACAAAAATAAATAAACCGACGAAACCCAGAAGTGACGTAGTCACCCTAGGGATCAACTCCGGACTCTTGCAAGTCAACGTGGTGCACCCTAGATCAAGAGACTGACCCGAAACCTGGACCCGGGGGACGTAACCCTCACGTCTCAGAACCGGGGACCTGGTCGTCCCTTCAGGAAGTAAGAAATTTCACAATTCTCTTTTTTTTTTGTTTTGTTTTGTTTTGTTTTGATTCGACAAATATAGGAAGAACCTTGATTGAGTAAAGATAAAAACCTTTGTTCTACTGTTTATTAACATAAAAGTTAAAGTAAAAATTTTTAAAGAATAAACTTTGAAATTTTATGTCGTTGTCAGTTTTCACCTTACTCAGATATCAAATAAAAAAGGAGCTCATTTATCACTTTACTTTCTAGGTCTGACTTTGAACAATTCTTTCTCTACCTGGGTTTTAAAACTTCGTAACCGGTCGAGTGATTATACAGGATCTGTAATTGCCAATGCAAAACTTAAGGAAAGTTCTCAATTAGCCATACTTCAATTTCATTTGTCGTATTATTTCTACCTTCAATCAGTTACCCTTGTAATATAGGAGTTTTTAAGAGATTAGACTTAAAACAAATGAATTTTTGAACATAATTTAACTTTCTCCGTTGTCTGTCCAGGGAAGACCCTAACCCGATCCTTCGTGGAAACACAGACAGTACGACAAACTCTTGTACTTAGACCCCTGATGTTCTTGGGGTCTCTTGTTCGCCTACGCTCATAGGTGTCTGATCATTGACACACACTTGACATAAGTGCATGTGTCTGGTCATTGACGCACACTTGACACATAAGTGCATATTTTTGGTTAAGTTCTAAAGTTCTCAATTGTGACTTTTCAAGGTTTTATGGAAGAAGACCCTAACACCAAAACACTAAAAGAGATTACCCTTGTAACAAAACTCTAGTGAGGAAGTAGGTAAGGATCGAAGTCCGTAGTTTGTTCCCTGTCTTTTCGTCTTTAAGTGTAATACCCTTTATGCCTGTGTGCCAACTTTTATCAGACGGTCTATACACTAATCCTCTTTTGTGGAGAGTTTACTCCTTCTTGTCTCGGAGTCTTTAGAAACACTTTCTGGAGCCCCAAAAAAATCTCGATTTATAGGAAATGTGGTAGACAAATGAATTAAGAAATAAAAAGGTCCAAGAGATCTCTGTAATTTTTTAGATTCTGGCAATATACTTCCCAATTTTATACTCCTCTTTACAGTCAAGGATGTGTGAGTTTAACTAGGTGTGGTTTGTGTTACCTTTCTCTTGGATCCGATAATTCACAATGTTATAATCGTAATCACTTAATCTTTGTTTAATTTTTCGAAAGTGAGCTGAGCAACCTTCGTAAACAGCTGTTAATACATGTGTGAACAAACCAGTAAGACCAATTTGAAGAATCTAAACTGTTACTACTAATCTACTTGCTCCCTTTACCTTAATTAACAGATTTAGGTTTAGTTGAGGTCATTCTTGAAGATTTTCAAGTTACTATTAAAACGAAGTCTTTAAGAGACCTTTCTTAGTATAGACGATACTGGTGTGCCTCAACTTTTCTATCAGTTAATTTTAGTCTTTATTTATATTTGTTATGTGTTGACCCGTCCTCCTTATATTCGGAGCACTGTGCGTTAATTGTAATCTCTAGTTTTGGTTTGTTCCGTCGTGTCTGAGTGCGGTTCTTTCGGAACCTTAGGTTGCACCCCACGAGACCCTACCCCTACTCTCGCCAGACGGGTGAAAGTGGACGGTCTCGAATATGTGTCTAACTGTTTTCCTGGACTACGGAATCCTTGCTCTTGAAGTAAATAATTAAGGTCCCGAAATTTATATCGAAACATTATATCTTCTTTCCGGTTTTAATCCGACTTTCGAAATGTGGATCACGGGTCGGTAAGTGTAGAACCCGAGGTCCTTTATTCTTTCGATGGGGTTCGTAATTCTCAGACTCTAATATTCCCCAAGACGAATGAAATCAGTTTCACCCGTTCTGACTAAACAAGTATACTTGGTTTTGTATTGGGTGACACCAAAGACCCTCGATCCGTCGAGTGTCTCCCGTCACTTGGTCCTCCTTCCTGGTCTTTGTTCCAGCCCTTTGACCTTTGGACCTCTGAGTCGGGGCACACCCCTTTGTGTCCACCCCGAATGGGAGTCAAACCGATCAACCACTGTTTTGGTTGACCGATATGAAGTGAATTCTTTTGTCTGGAAAGGACTACTCATCCCCTGGGGCGTCTAATTCTTGTTCTGTTTTCTGAGACAATCGGAAACTGGACGAAGCAAAACATGAGGTTCCGGTTTGAACGGACAATGAGGTCCATCAAGAACTGAAGGATGAAAACGTAAGGTCAGGGGATATTACTTTTCCTGTAGAAAAAACCCACAATCAAGATCTTCCAGAACATCCAGAAGTGTCTTGGTAAGTTGAAGTCGAAGATATCGTAATGACGAGACCCGTATCTGAACCTAATGACACTATAACTTACTAAACGGAACCTTTGTCTCTAGTAAGACAACAAAAACTCTGATGTAGGTTCATGACGTAAAGTCTGAGAAAACAACTGATACTACCAATGAGGTAAAGAAGATGCCCTAAGAACGGGTGTCAACATCTATGTTACCAGTAGACTCAAGTTAAGTGGGTAAGGTCAGGTAAAGTCAAGTGACTAAGGATTTTACAACTACAAGTGAGAATTGGTAGAAGACAAACTGGTGAAGGTTAAACGGAACTAAGTACCTGGATTGGAAGGTCCAAGGATACGTTATAACGAGAAATGTCGTAGTCTGAAATGAAGGTAGTGGTCAGTGTAGATGTCGACCCACAACAAAAACGAAACCGAGAGAGGAGTAAGAAAGACCTCAATAAAGAGGTGACTAGAGGTCACCATATAACCCGTGGATGGTTGGACCCCTCAAGTAGAAAGTCACAGGATAGAAAAACGGAAAAGTATGACAAGTACCCCAAGAGTTCCGTTCTTATGACTTCACCAAACGGTAAGGGAAGAGGTCACCTGGTGCAAAACAGTCTTGAGATGTGGTACTGGGCAGACAGAATCCACCGGGATGTGTCGTACCGAGTATCAAAGTGACTCAATCTGTTCCGACACCAGGTACACTAGTCAAACCAATCAAAAGACACTAACACCAAAAGTAAGACAGCCGGGAAACTACCTCTTCCTGTTCTCCGAATACCTTCGAAGGACTATCCTCTCTGACTGACTCTCCCTTTGACCCAGAACAAGACTACTCACTCCGGTACGAGTCATTTAGAAATTAGGTTAGAAGATAACTGCCCACCCCGACACAAGGGAGGACAACAAACTGGACTCCGGTTTGATACCGCCTCCATTCTTTCTATTACCTCTGACGGAAGGTTTCCAGGGTGCGTTCGGGACACCGCGAGTCACGGGGGCTGGGACGTCGTTCGGTGACGGCTGTGTGTCGAGGTGACCTCTGAGGACCTGTGAGTACCCGTTCAGACCCAGTCAGACAACACCCCAATGACGAGGAAAGAGGACCCAGGACCACGTTATGTTCCAAAACAAAGACGGAAGCTTCTCAGACAAAGGGGTTAGGAGATATGCCAGTCGCTTTTGTTCTGGTCCTCGACTGATACCGAGTCTACTACTTGAGGAAGGAATTACTGTTGAAGTCTGAAAATAACTTCTTTCATCCCTTTTGGTGATCGGGGAAGTCCATACTGGATTTAGTTTATAGAATACTAATATGGCACCTTCACTGTTTATCTAAGTTCCCTAATCTGGGTTATCTGTCTCACGGACTTCTTGACGTCTACCTCCAAGTGCTGTGGCATGTTCTCCGTCACTAGTTCTGGTAGTGGTTCTTTTTCTTTACGTTTTTCCGTTTTACCAACAGACTCCTCCGGAATGTTTATCGACTCTTTTCTTCTCTTCACTTTCCGTTTCCTCTTTTCCTTTCTATATGGGTAAACTTACGTCTCAAGGTTTCTTCTCGTTCCTCTCTATTCTCTCGGAAGGAGTCACTAGTTACGTTTGTTTATCTACTTTTATTATCTTACTCTTTCTGATCGCTAAAGAAGTTCTTTTAATATTTATGGTTCCCTTGTAAAGTACGTTTCTATCCGTGTTATTTCCTTTCCTTACCATACATGGATTGTCTTCGTCTTCTGTAATTCTTCTCCACCGTTATTATTATCATCTTAATATGTTTTTTTCTAGAAGTACTGGGTCTATTGGTGCTACCACACTAGTGAGTCGATCTCGGTCTGTACGATCTTACGTTTCAGTTCACCCACAATCCTTCGTAGTGATGTTTGTTTCGATCACCTTCACTGTCTTAAGGTCGACTCGATAAAGTTTAGAATTTTCTACTACGACACTTTCACGACGTGAGTTATACGGTCGATTAAACCTTTTGAATTGTCACCGGTGTCCTGACCTTTTTCAGTCAAAAACAAGGTTAGGGTTTCTTTCCGTTACGGTTTCTTACGAGTTTGATGGCATGTTAACCACGAGTAGAGTGTGTGATCGTTTCGCCGCGAGTTTTAAGAGGTTTGGTCCGAAGTTGTTATGTACTTGACAGTTGAAGGTCCACAAGTTCGACCAAAATCTTTTCCGTCTCCTTGGTCTCTAGTTTAACGGTTGTAGGCGACCTAGTACCTTTTTCGTTCTCTCAAGGTCTTTTTGTAGATAACGACGAAATAACTGATACGGTTTCGGAAACTGACACACCTAGTGTTGTTTGACACTTTTTAAGAAGTTCTCTACCCTTATGATCTGGTGGACTGAACGGAGGACTCTTTAAACAAACGGCCAGTTCTTCGTTGTCAATCTTGACCTGTACCTTTTTGTCTGACCAAGGTTTATCCTTTTCCTCATACAGTTTCGACATATAACAGTGGGACGAATAAATTGAAGATACGTCTCATGTAGTACTCTTTGCGACCTGACCTTCTTTGTGTTCGACCTTAGTTCTAACGACCCTCTTTATAGTTATTGGAGTCTATAAGTCTACTGTGGTGGGAATACCGTCTTTCACTTCTCCTTGAGTTTTCGGAGAACTACTTTCACTTTCTCCTCTCACTTTTTCAACCGAATTTTGAGTTGTAAGTCTTTTGCTTCTAGTACCGTAGACCAGGGTAGTGAAGTACCCTTTATCTACCCCTTTGTCACCTTTGTCACAGTCTGAAATAAAAGAACCCGAGGTTTTAGTGACGTCTACCACTACCGTCGATACTTAAATTTTCTGCGAACGAGGAACCCTCTTTTCGTTACTAGTTGGATCTTTCGTATAATTTTTCGTCTCTGTTGGATCTTGGATAATATGTCTCACTTCTCTCAGTCTTCCTCTTTCTATTTGTAGCATAAGATTGTGTATATATGCCTTAGATCTTCTTACCATGACTTCTCGAACAAATGTCCCGTCGTTACCTCTCTGTCCCTTATCTGAAGACCTGGACCCCTCTCCCCTCCTCTCCCACGCTACATACCTTTCCCATTGCACCTTTGGATGTAATGGCGTACATTTTATCTGTCGGTTGTCCCTAAGAGACATGTCGAGTCCTTTGAGTTTCACCCCGAGACACAGTTGGATCTCCCCACCGTACCCCTCTCTCTACCCTCCCTCCAAGTTTTCCCTCCCCTATACACATATCGATACCGACTCCTCTAAGTTGGTCAGGTAAGACTTCCTCTGGTCGGGACCCTAAAGAAACCTTCCTTACTACGACTTCGACTTTGAGATCATGAAACCGGTGGAGTATACTTCTCAATTGAGTAACCTTTTCTGAGACTACGACCCTCCCTAACCCCCGTCCTCCTCTTCCCCTGCTGTCTCCTACTCTACCGACCTACCGTAGTGACTGAGCTACCTGCACTCAGACTCACTTGAGACCCTCAACCACTACCTGTCCCTCCAGACCACACGACGCTAAGTACCCCAGCGTTTCTCAGCCTGTGTTGACTCGCTGACTTGACTTGACTTGACTACCGACTGATTACAACTTCAAACTGTCTTTTGTTGTTTTAAGACATTTCGTGAATAGGAAGGTTTTTTTTATTCAATTAAATTTTTTTTCGTCTCTGTAATAAAACGGTTGTTTCCAGTCAGATAAGTTTCGATACCAAAAAGGTCATCAGTACATACCTACACTCTCAACCTGATATTTCTTTCGACTCGTGACTCCTTGACTACGAAGACTTGACACCACAACCTCTTCTGAGAACTCTCAGGGAACCTGACGTACCTCTAGGTTATTTAGTTAGGATTTCCTCTAGTCAGAACTTATAAGGAACCCTCCTGATTACAACTTCGACTTTGAGGTTATAAAACCGGTGGACTACTCTTCTCGACTGAGTAACCTTTTCTGGAACTACGACCCTTTCTAACTTCCGTCCTCATCTTCCCCTGTTGTCTCCTACTCTACCAACCTACCGTAGGGACTGACTTACCCGTACCCAAACCCACCTGAGGCTCAACCACTACCTGTCCCTTCGGACCGCACGACGTCAGGTACCCCAGTGTCTCAGCCTGTGCTGAATCGATGACTTGACTTGACTTTTATTGTTTGTCCGTCTCCTCAGATTGAGTACTGAATCACTACTTCACGATAGAACCCCACAATTTGGATTTCCCATACCGGTCCGTTAGTTAGTTAGACCCTCTCAGACTGTACCGTCGTTATGACAAAAATCTGTGCACCTGTACCGTATAGACAGGAAAATAAACTCAGAAGAAAATCCTTTGAATCCGTTACGAAATATCAAAAATCACATTTTTAGAACGTTTGTGGAACAGTTTAAGTAGAGATTCTAAAAAATTCTATAAAATTTTTTATAAAATAAAATGTTTTATTTACAATATATAAAATATTTTTAGTATTTAGAATTATTTAACGTCTGATAAGAAAAGATCATATGTTTTTATATTCACTGAACATACCAGTAGACATCGAAGAGACTATCAAGTCAACCATTTCTTAGGTGGACGTTACGTCCTCTGGGGCCAAGTTAAGGACCCAGTCCTTCTAGGGGCCCTCTTCCCTGTCACATGGGTGAGGTCCTAAGAACCCGAAGGGACCACCGAGACGACCATCTCTGAGACGGACGTTACGCCCCCTGGACCCAAACTAGGGACCCAACCCTTCTAGGGGACCTCTTCCCTTTTCGGTGGGTGAGGTCATAAGACCGGACCTCTTAAGGTACCTGACACATAAGGTACCCCGACGTTTCTCAGCCTGTGCTGACTCTCGGAAAGTGAAAGTGTACGAGTAGATCATAGGACGACGACGACGACGACGACGATTCAGTGAAGTCAGCACAGGCTGAGACACACTGGGGTATCCGGGGTGGTCCGAGGGGGTAGGGACCCTAAGAGGTCCGTTCTTGTGACCTCACCCAACGGTAAAGGAAGAGGTTGCGTACTTTCACTTTTCACTTTCACTTCAGCGAGTCAGCACAGGCTGAGGATCGCTGGGGTACCTGACGTCGGGTGGTCCGAGGAGGTAGGTCCCCTAAAAGGCCCGTTCTCATGACCTCACCCCACGGTAACGGAAGAGGTATAGGTCATAGGATATTGTGACGATTTGTGTACACTTAAAGTCGTCAAAAAATTTTCTGCTATAATGCAAAAGATGTTAGTACACTGGAAGTCATTTAAATGTATAGGAGAATGTTAGATCTACGAAAAAGAAAGAAAAAGAATAATATGACCGATCATTGAGGTAATAACCCTAGACGAGTCAAAGAACGTAACTACTCAAACATCAAAAGTAGTTTACGTTTGTAAAAACTTATAATAAATAAGTCTATGAAATGGTGGGGCAGAACTCATAGGTTGAATATGTATATAATCCGGTACACTACAAGAGGACATTAGTGACTACCAGAAAAGTAACACAAGTAAAAAAGATAGAAAGTAAAAATAAGTAAATAAATAAGAACTGTCTCGACGTGCCGTGTATCCTGGAACCAAGGGACTGGTCACTAGTTTGGACGTAGGGCACGTAGTCTTTGTGTCTTAGAATCGGTGACCTGACGGTCCGTTCAGGGACGGAAAGCAGAACTCGTCAACGCGACGAGATAAAAATTCAAATGCTTATAAGACCTCACACATCGGGTAGGGAAGAGGTCCGCTTGAAGGGCTGGGTCCTTAGTTCGGACCCAGAGGACGTAACGTCCACCTAAGAACTAGTCGACCCGATGGGCGCTCGGGTAATGTAACGACACAAAAATTCAAGTGATCATATAAGAGGACGTCACGGACTAGACGACTCTCAGAGTGGGTAACACGAAAAGTAGAGTCTACGATGCCCGGAAGTAGGAATATTTATAGAAGACGGAAAATCATAGAAAGTACAGAGATGAAACTAGTGTACCTTATGTCAATGGCACAAAGTTATGGTGAGAGACGATTAAGTTTGTAGACACAGTCGAAACCAAACCAAAACCAGCTAACTAGAAAGAGTAAAACCAAGTACGAAAGGACTGAGAAATGTAGGGATTATTAGAGACTGACCTAAGGTCTGTGACACTTAAGATGGGACGAACCACTACCCTAAATAAACCACGATAAACACAGAAGAATATTTATGAGGACTCGAAACAAGTGGTGACGACGTTTCTATGAATCTTTGTCAAACTAGGAAAGACCAGAAAATTCTAAGGAGTCCGTCCTGGTCTCGACATCAACCAGGTCCCAATCATTAAGGGGTGATGTCTGGGTTCTGGGAAGACAATGGGATAGGTTATTACGACACTTAATACTCCAAAAAGTCAAACCGACGACTCTTTTCCGTGAGTTGGGTCGGGACACACTCGGACCCCTGATGACGGAGGTGAAGAACCCATAGACCAAAGGACCTGAACCCGTCAGAGGAATGTACTTACACGACCGCTTATTAGACGATTTATGAGTCTTTTTCTTGGAGACGTCTAGAGGTCTCGAGCGAACGAGAGACGTGCCGAGAGAGGGGAGGTCAGGAGAAACGTGTCGAGAGAGGGGAGGTCAGGAGACGGAACTAGAGAGCGTTGAGAGCCGACGGGAGTCGAGTCCCGAGCCACGGAGGGCCGAAGTGGACACAAGAGGGAGAGACACGGTGTCGGACCTTCAAGAGAGTCCCGTCGCTCAGCCCGCTAGTCTCCCGAGTGGCACAGCCAAAAGGTAAGGAGTCCATAGTGTGGAAGTCAACGGACTCCGGGTCATAGGACTTTTGTTAGTAAGGCATATGAAACAGGTCGAAATACCAACAAATCGAAAGGATAGATCTTAAGTGGGAATATCGAGAGTCACTCCAAAAGATAAAAAGAAGTATGAGATGAGTAAAGGATATTTCAATAAGGGTCCGTAAATAATTTAAAATAACTATAACATCTTAAAAACAGGGAAATATCCTGTATTCTTTTTCATTGAAAGGGGAATTGGTAAGGATAAGAAATCACTTTGCTTTTTATTTATAGGTAGTTTAAAGATGACAAATATGACATTATCTTCTATCTAGTGCTTTCCTCTGATATTCTAAAAGTCGTTTCATAGGTCAATAAGGAGGACGACCTCACGGATCGTGATCTTTAAAACCCGTATGTATGTATGTATGTATGTATGTATATATGTATATATATATATATATATGTGTGTGTATGTGTGTGTGTGTGTATAAAACTTATATTAATGTTTTTTTCAGAAATAAGGTTTTCGTCTTTTTTATTAAATGTCATTTATAAAAGACCCTCTTTTTTGTTATGATTAGACGGATACTGTGAGTCCGTCGGAACAAACTAGTGACTTGACGAGAGTAAAAGGGTCGCATCGGTGTGGACACGAATTTGTATCTCGGTTCGTAGTCATGCTAATTGCCTTGTAAACTTTGAGTGGCTTTAAGTAGGACGTCAAACACTGTGTTCGTCGTTGTTTTCACGATAAAAATCGGTTCTACCTGTTCGAGTCAAATATAATAAACGAAACAAATCCCAATCATAAAAGTAACAGGTGTGGTTTCCCACCTCACCTCCTCTTTCTCCCGGAGTTACGATCCATCCTTATGTCGAGGGTAAAGTATCTCGTAGGTACAAAAAGTTAAACTCTGAATGTAGTCGGAGTACTTCCGATTGTATACTGTCGGCTTCCACGAATGACCTTCCTTCGTCTATTTTCTCAGTAAACTTTTTTATCGGATCCTGAAAATCTGTCCAAAATATAGGACTTTTTTTACTACTGTTTTATGTTACCTAGGAACTATTGGGTAGAGTCACAGACTTCGGGAGTCACGTTTCTTATATTAAGTAGTGCAGATTGGATTTGGCAAAAACGAAGTCTTATTGGGTAAAGAAGAATTGCTCAAAGACCACCTTACCATCACTTCGTAGATGAAATAAAGTTACCACGTATATATTACTTGGTCTATATTTATATTTTACTTAGGACGAAGTTATGTTCGTTGTCGCGAAACAGAAGGACCCCTAATAGGTCCCACACAGTCCGATTGTCCATTTCAACGACGACGTTTCTCGGTACGTTTTTCGAATCAGAGGAGCGCATAAAAATTCAACTGTGGTTTCTACAAGAGAGTATCTCTTCAAATTTATCAACGTGTATATTATTACAGTGTCACATACAAAACCGTAAAATTTTATTTTGACAGTGTGTCAAAATTTTCATAGGTTACCTTAAATTTATTATAATAAAACTATAGGTGTTATAAATAAAGAATTTTTACTTGTCTGTCTTGAGAGTATATCAAAGAAAAATGAGAAACTTGAACTCATGATTTAGACGAGTGGGGTGTCTTAAAAGAAGATTACACTGTACACAGGTATGCACTTTCTATGAGTAGTAAATAATAGGTTGTATGAAGAGACTTTATTTTTATATGTTCATTTACTATTGAAATTTTCTTATAGGAAACTGGTTTTATAAGATTCGTGAATTTTTTAGAAGTACACCTAATGTACAACTAACATTAATAACAATGATATGTCGATTAGATTTGTTGTATATACATAATGTTTAAAACTTTTTAGTAGTAACTTGTCATTTTAACATCTTTCTTCTATACGAAGAACTCACTTTCACCAAAAAGGAGGGTGTTAATGAAATGTAAAATCACTCACCTTTCAATAAATAGTCTTACTTGTCTTGACCTATCTTTAATTGATGTTTTTCTTTTCAATAACTGGTGTATAGACGTATGTCAATTAAATTTAGATTACTCTTGTGTCTCTCTGTTTGTGCATCGTTTCTCCGGCTACGTCTGGTCGTTCGTTTCGTGTGACTCCGTTATGTTTACTTGAACCTGAACCTTCTCGTTTACTATGGAAAGAGGTTTTCAATTACTTTCACAGAAGGTTTACTTACTCTTTTATATTTCGTAGTTGAAAGGATATCACGCACCAGAAAGATGTAGTTCTCCCTTGTGACTAAACTTCTTTTATTTGTCTTGAAATGTGTGTGCGTGTGTGTGAGCGGGAGTAACGCTAGACGGTGACTCCGGAACGGTTCGAGAAGAGGAAAGACCCATCCACTTTACCTCTGTTCACATGAAGTCTCTTCTCATAAAGAGTCGTCTGCAAAAGAAAGACTTTTTAGAACTTTTGACATTAAGATAGAACACAATTACACATTCGGTGTCTCGACCTACGATTCAAACGTCGGGCCTATGTTATTCCGTGGACCGGACGCCACAAAGAACGTCTACAGAGGGACGAAACAAGAGTAGTTGTAAGGAACTCCGTGTTATATATGAAACTACTACCGACCTCTTACCTTTTCCCTTCCCACAAGTGTTCTTTTACCATGGTAAGAACGACTGGTGGATGTCTGTAGGCTTAATCCTTTTAGGGTTCTCACCCGTTCTCTGGGGTAACAATCACGGTGTGAGACGGGAACTTTCTTCATGCATATCGCTCTTCCGTTCTTCGAGGCCCCCTACAAATTTTCTCCGAAGAAGCTCGGGCGATAAAACAAAATGAAAAATTATTAATAAATAAACCACTCGGTCCAGAACCACCGTCGTGCACCCTAAACACTAGAAGCAACGTCGCACGTCTTAGAATCCACGTCGTGTACGCTAGACCAAGGGACTGGTCCCTAGATTGACCTCCGAGGGACGTGACCCTCAAGCCTCAGGATTAGAGACCTGGTGGTCCCTTCAGGGTTCGGGTTCCAAAATTTGACACGATCAGAACACGCGATTTCTACGCCAAAGTGTCTTCTAAGTTTGACCCTTTCCCCACGCGACAAGACACTTCACCTTCTCTATTACGTTTCGTCCATGTTTTTCTCTTGCCGTCCGTGGTAGTGTCTCCACGTAAGAGTCCGTCGACGTGACTGCGCGGACGCCTTTGACTTCCAGGTACCGTATAGGGGGTCAAAGTTCTGGTGATAATACCTAGTGGGTGTAGTGATGAAGAAAAGTACTCCTTTTTGTTCTACCTAAGAAACTTTGGAGTGAAGGAAAAAGGACCCCGTAGACTTTGTAGTATAGTGAATTAAAAATACTCTTGGGAGATCCCACCCAAAATAATATGGGTAAAATGTCTACCCTTTTCTAGTTTGACCCAATCTATTGAACAGGTTTCTATCATTCAACTTATCATCATGAACTTGGGTTCAGTAGACGGCAGTTTCGAGTATTGTCGAGAGTAAGGATTCAAGTGACAAAGAAAAGACGAAAGATATGGGGGAAGGTTATTTGGTTCGGGACACAGTATAATGTTGTTTTATATTACAACGGATGTTAAATAGTGGACAACGAACACCCGGTCTTTCATACGGCAAAGTGTATGTACTCTCGGACAGTTACGAGTGTGGTGGTGCCTGCTCCGAACTAGTGGGGGTAAAACGTCCAATAACTTTCACCCCGATTGTCTGTCGAACAAGTTTCATTATGGCGATTACATTGACCACCACTCGTCTCTAAGCTTGGATCCAGACAAACTGAAGTTGTACGGGAATTGACAGCACTAGTTAACGAGAGTCTTGTCGTCCAGGAGAGTGTCATGTCTAGCTTACTACTCTCCTCCTGTGTCCGAGGAGACAGGTGTGTCCCGTCGACCTGTGGTCCCGGCGTGTCTCGTTCACCCCACAATGTCCCACCCCTGGTCTCGCACGACTCTTTACCTACAGGGACGGCCGTGCGTCGCGGCACGGCGGATCGTGGACGAAGACACACGTGGGCCCTCGGGTTCAGACGATTAACAAGGTCTCCCGGGTTTTTCGTCTTAAAATACACTTTAGAATATTCACAATTTACGACCGTTAGTTGACTCCTTGTTTATGCCCAACATATATGTGTGTGTATATATATAGAATTGACTATAAATTTTATTCACGAGGTGTAAGATCCATCCGACTGACACCAAGGACCTGGTGGTACAATATAGAAGACCCCATTTCTCATGTGCCACCCGATACGGGGGACACCTCTTCGAGTAATGAGATGGACTTTGTGGATCCAGAAGTTAAGAGAAAGAATAGAGGGAATTAATTCTCGTCGTGGTGACTGGGGACGACCGAAGCCCCGGAGATCCTTACAGACCGTCAGTCATTAAGAGGTAGGGTGAATCTAGACATGGGTCGTGGTCGGGGTGTCTCTTGTCCCCCACCCTTCGGTGTGGAGTTCTGGAGTTCGCGGCGGTCCTCCAGGGTTCCGACCCTTCGACCGGGTGTGCGAAGGACCTCTTCGACGTGGAGTCTGGACTAGAGGTCGAAGGGGGAGCGTCAGGGGGGTTGTACGGGTGGGGTCGGGGGAGAGTCAGGGGACATGACCCAGGGGGACTGTAGGAGTGGGGACCGGGAGAGTCAGGAGACATGTCCCAGGGGGAGTTGTACGGGTGGGGCCGGGGGAGAGTCAGGGGACATGACCCAGGGGGACTGTAGGAGTGGGGACCGGGAGAGTCAGGAGACATGTCCCAGGGGGAGTTGTACGGGTGGGGCCGGGGGAGAGTCAGGGGACATGACCCAGGNGGAGAGTCAGGGGACATGACTCGTGGGGGCTGTGGGAGTGGGGTAGGGGAGAGTCAGGAGACAAGACCCAGGGGGGCTGTGGGGGTGGGACCGGGGTCAGGTCGCTACGAGTGAAAACGACTGATATGCGACACGAGTACGGGTGGGAGGGTCTCAAGGTAGACACGGGCGGGGTCGAGACTGTCAGTCGGTCCCGTCAGAACAACCGTCGGTCTCGAGGTCTTCGAGACTGGACATCTTTCGACACTACGAGAGATCCGTCCTTGTTATGACCACCCGTCCTGACAACGGAGTCCTACCGTTCAAAGTAGTCGACTTCGACAATAAACGTAAGGAGACATTGATGTGGAAGAAAACCAGACCATTAAAGTGATTCCCCGAATGAGAATGTTTATATTACTGTCTGAAGGATTCACATTTATGTTGGACACAACCTTATCATTTAGTGTGAGACTAATGTACAAGTTTATATAAGGGAATTAGGAATTACGTAATGGTTACGTTAGGTTATAAGGGGGGTGGGGCGCGCTAGTGCCGGTTATTCCGTTTATGAGACTTATATGGTGACACTTTACATTAGAATAAAAGTTCCTTAGTTAATGAATATAAGCGACCACATCCACCACTCGAGTGACAGCAACACGCAGGTGAACTTGAGGTTTCCGGTCGAGGGAAGGCGTTCCGTTCACTCGTGCTCCGCCAAGGGAAGGTCCACCTAGACACCTTCCGGACCGAGACAAAATTTCATACCGTGTTGCAGTAGACTCTGTAATTTCTCTTTCCTCTCTCTTTCCCTTTTTTTGACTTACCTCATGTGCTCTTACCCTAAGTAGGTTAATTAGTTAGTGAAATAGATTTCTGGATTAAAATTTTTCATCTTTGCCGTCGGTAAACCGGGTTAATTCATCGTTTAATAGGAAGTGGGGGATCTTAGGACGTAAGGGGATCCATTGTAAAGTTTTCCGACTACAAGATACTGTCCTGGTAGAATTTCGTGGACCGTTCGATTAGATAAAGGTAAGCACTAATTGTGAATAGTGTGTAGTTCGTTAGAGACGACTACGTTCGGAAACAAAATTGTACCGCAATATGAGAGTTTCACCCGAAGGGACCACCGAGTCACTATTTCTTAGGTGGACGGTTGCGTCCTTTGAGCCCAAGGTAGGGACCCAGCCTTTCTCGGGAACCTCTTCGTTTACAGTTGGGTGAGGTCGGAAGAACAGCCCCTTTAGGGTCCCTGTCTCCTCGGACCGCCCGATGTCAGGTACCCCAGCGTCTTGTGAGCCTGTGCTGAGTTACTGATTTGTAGTGTGAGAGTTTCATACTGGTAGTTCCAATATATGAAACCAAGATGTTCTTTTTGTATTGGAAGTGAATCAACTTTTTTTCTCATCCTATTCGTTGTAATTGGATGTCTGCGTTTACGGTACTCAGAGTTAGGTCGAAAGTGGAGTGTGTGTGCGACGTAGAGTGCCACTGTAAGTCCCCGATAGTGCGGCCTTTGGGCACACATAAGTGTGTCCTTGTCGAGCGTCGTTGACACTGCTTGGGTAATGACGGTATGTGTTGGGTGCTGCGGTGCCTACCTGGAGTGTCTGTGTGCGCGTCACTCTCTTCGGTCAGCCCTTTCCTACTGTCGTGCGAAGGTACGTCTTCAAGTACTTCAAGTTCGGGTCCGTCTCGACCAGACGCCACGACCCCCACTCGTCTCCATTCCACGGGGACCCCCTCCCCACGCCCCGCCGCCCGCGTCGCCCCGTCGTCGCCGTTCGTGCGGGTCCGCACCCCTGTGTCCCCGCGGGTGACACTCCTGAGCCTTTCAGTAAGACAGACTGAACCCGTTAAAAACATACTACGAAGTAATTAAACCTTTTTTTGGGTGTCCTCTGAACGAAGGTCACGATCGAGGACTGAGAGACACTAGGCCTAGTCCTGTGCACCTAAAAGCACAGAAGTAGTCATTTTGTGCATCTTACCTGCTGGAGAGTAAAAAGATTGTCCTCGGGACCCCGTGTCGGCGTGTCAGACAGGAAGTCCGGAGGATGGCGGAACTGAGTCCCTGCGTGTGGGCCGTGTAAGACGGTTTGAGAACTTGATCTTCTTCGGGGAAGACAGAGCCCCCCGGAAAGTAC
The DNA here is from genome assembly GCA_006410555.1 of Capra ibex. Taxonomy (NCBI): domain Eukaryota; kingdom Metazoa; phylum Chordata; class Mammalia; order Artiodactyla; family Bovidae; genus Capra; species Capra ibex. Next base: position 30,189,748 of record SJYO01052794.1, read on the forward strand.
GAGGAAGGGGTAGGACCCATGAGGGGAGTCGGAGGACGTTCGACTACTTAAGGGTAGGAGGTCCAAGTGTCTCGAGGAGGGTGGGTGTACGGGCTTGTTTGGGACTGAATTTGAGTCGTCTAAGGGGACGGGACATAATTAGTGCAGTCTCAAGACTCTGGTTACGGTCCTTTTTTCATATTTATAAACGAGTTACTTATTTATATTATTGTTACGTTTATTGTCGTTGTCGATCCGAACTGAATCACAGGTGACACGACCTCTGACGAGGTTCACCAAATATATGCAATGGACTAAATTAGGAGTGTCTTCGGGAGATTTTATCTGTAGCAGTAATATGGGTGAAATTTTTACACATTTCTCTCCGTCTCCCTTTGACTAAACAAGTGCCGGTGGCTCTACCATACACCGTTTTACTACTAAATTTGGGGTCCGTTAGACAAGGTCCCCGAAGGTTGTACCGTGGTCACCATTGCTTTGGGCGGACGGCTACGGCCCCTGCGTTCTCCGTATCCAAACGACTCAGTCCTTCTAAGGGACCTCCTCCCGTACCGTCGGCAGGAGGGGTCACAAGAACAGACCTCTCAGAGACCGTCCGATGTCAGGTACCCCAGCGTTTCTTAGTCTGTGCGTACGTTAGACAAGGTCTTAGGTCGATGAGACATATAGTATTGAGATTTATAGAGTCTAAAGAGTTATCTCTTTGGAAGAGTTCTTAGGGATAGTATTGAAGTTTATAAACTATTTAAACATCTTAATGTTTTGACTTGAAAATTTAATGACATACAAAGTTTATTTCGTAGTCAAGTCAAGTTAACGAGTCAGCACAGGTTGAGAAACGTTGGGGTACTTAACGTCGTGTGGTCCGGAGGGACAGGTAGTGGTTGAGGGCCTCAAGTGAGTCTGAGTGCAGGTAGCTCAGTCACTACGGTAGGTCGGTAGAGTAGGAGACAGCAGGGGAAGAGGAGGACGGGGGTCAGCGAGGGTCGTAGTCTCAGAAAAGGTCACTCAGTTGAGAAGTAAACTCCACCGGTTTCATGACCTCAAAGTCGAAATCGTAGTCAGGAAGGTTTCTTGTGGGTCTTGACTAGAAGAAATGTGACCTGACTAACCTAGAGAAACGTCAGGTTCCCTGAGAGTTCTCATGTACCTTGTTGTCTGACCAAGGTTTATCCTTTGCCTCATGCAGTTCCGACAGATAACAGTGGGACGAATAAATTGAAGATACGTCTCATCTAGTACTCTTTGCGACCCGACCTTCTTCGTGTTCGACCTTAGTTCTAACGGTCCTCTTTATAGTTATTGAAGTCTATACGTCTTCTGTAGTGGAAATACCGTCTTTCACTTCTTCTTGATTTTTCGGAGAACTACTTTCACTTTCTCCTCTCACTTTTTCAACCGAATTTCGAGTTGTAAGTCCTTTGCTTCTAGTACCGTAGACCAGGGTAGTGGAGTACCCTTTATCTACCCCTTTGTCACCCTTGTCACAGTCTGTTTCGTATTATTTATAGTTTATCGTGTAGTTGTCACGATTTGGACTCTCATATTCACATGTAATTTAACACATTCAAATCGGCAAAAGAAGACATGATTCATATATTTAAATTTATGTGTCTCAAATAAAACGGTAACACGGTTGGTGACATGGGGTATTGACCATATAACCATTATGTTATGATGGTCAAAGAATGATCATAACTAAGTTTATTTACTTACGATTTAACGTAGTCACTCTGTCACTCTACGGTCCGTCCTCGATTGTCAACTTTCCAGTCATCAAAAGTTTATGAGTCTGTTGTGCACGTTTCCGGCACACCGCCGTCGTCCGTGCCGTCCGCGGCGCTCTTTCGTGTCTCTCACCGATTTGCTGATTGCGAAAAAGTGTTTATACGGACATGATAAATGTTTGGCCCAACCTATGACACTAGATCATCTTTTTTAAAAAAACTTTTCTTATCAAAGTTTGTCGACCCTTCGCCCTTGGAACACTAGATTTACGGATGTTAATGTCAATCGTGTCTGAGATTGTAAATAACATCCTTCTTCCCATCATTGATACAGTCACAATACCTTTTGACTTACAGATTAAAATTTAATAATTAATGTTCATAAAATGGTATCCAATCGGTTACACGTCTTATTAGAAAGACTTGGATCTTGATAGATCGTGACTTCATATCTCTCATCTAACACTTCAATTCTCCCAAATTTCCATTGTTTTGTATTTTCGAGACCCTCTCTTTCTCTTCGCCTTCCCAATCATAAGTCCAGACGAGTCTAGGGATGTTTTCAGACACTAGAAATATATGAAATTTACCTCGTCTTTCTCAGACTTTTCTAGGTATTTCTGTTTGCACTAACTCAATGGACTCTATTCTAATAGTCTGACTGGACCCCTTTACAGTCCCGAGACGGACCACGACCCACACACACACACACACACACACACACACACACTGACACATTCACACACACACTCACACACACACATACACACTCACACACTCACATTCACACACACACACACACACTCACACACACACACACAAAAGGGTCCATTACTGATTGTCTAGAGAGGAGGAAGTCCTTCTTACTCGTCTTTAGTTCATACGAAGACATAAGTAAGTTACTTGTAAGTATCTTAGGAGTCACTTAATGATTCTTTTTGACACTATAAAGGTAAAAGTGTATGCTACTTTATCTTATGTTTAGTGACTCCTCTCTCGCTCGGAGTAGACGGACCTATTATGTGTAAATTCCAGGTAGGTCTCCCTTCCTTACCTGTATTACGAGAGAGTTCTGTTGTAGAACCAAAATACTACATCTTCAGTAAAGGGATTTACCTGGAATTTCCAAAAGACTATTTTACATTTGCCTAAATGGAAATGGATAGGTTATGTTTCTGGTAGAAGACAAGTAGATCTTCCCTTGGCACTGGTACACGGAGGCACCCTCAGTAAAGGTACCCCTTCGGTCTCCGACTCTACGAGACTTCCCCTCGGTACAGGACATCAAGGTCCATCGGAGGGCACACCTTCCCCCGGAGCCGCACCCAAATTAATAGACGAAGGGCACCTTATACCTCCTAGATCATGGTCTGTGAAAGTACCGTCTTACCTACCCTTAGTCGATAGTCCCCGATTCTTTCAGTCTGAAGTCCACTAAGAACGTTGCGACGGGTACTCTCTTAAAGTCGGTGCTGGTGGTGATTAACATTGGACAAACCATTGAAGGGAAGAGACAAAATTTCACTATTACCCATTTCTTTAACGTTATTAGTGGAAGGTGAATCACCTCCTTAGTTGGACGGTGTTTGTTCCCCCAAGACTTCGTCTCCTCGGGGGACACGAGACACTACCTCTTGCATACTTCGCCACCATTAGTCGGGACGGTCAGTCCACCCTCACGTCACCCTTCTAATCCTTAGAGTCACACTCCCTCGTTAGTCGACCTCGTCCTGGACCGCAATGACGTGAGCCGAAAGAGCTGTCGACTTAAAGGGTCCCGCTGATTAGAAAACGAAATTTGGTGATTAGAAGGAAAGTTTTGAAGAAAATATAGTTTAAGTTTGTAAAAGTACGGGGTTCGAATACTTAAATGGTGATTGTCTTTCAAAATAAAAAGTTTGGGTCACTCTTTGTATTCGTGTCCCGCATTACGTAGTAAACACTTGTCGATGAGTCTTTTTATACCCATCTTCTGAGAAAGGGTATTTATGTCAGTAAGTCTAAAGTCGACGGGCGTCCAGTGATGTATGTGGATAGCTTCGGCCATTAAATTAGAGTGTGGTGCAACACGAAAAAAGTATTATCATCATAATTAGAAAAATTTTGTTGACAACACGTAAAATTTACATAAAGATTCCATTTGAAATTCATATACTAATCTATGCCAGAGGATGTCAATTTAGACGTTTATACCTTTCCAGTGCGTTGTTACATCTTTCTACTAGGATATTCTATTGACAGAGTCCTTTTTCAGGAGATACACAAAATTCTGATCGACAAAGTTGGACGTGAAAGACACTGGTAGATCACGATTCGAATCTACTTCTTCCTTTCCTCGTGTCTCTCTTCTTTCTCCTTCTCTGTGACCGAGACGGTAGGGTCGATTAAGAGCCCGGAGAATGAAGATGGAATAGTCTTTCTTTGTAAAAGGTCACTGTCTGAAAGTTTAGATCATCCTATCTGGTAGTGTAAGACACCGATTTTTTCAATCGGTTGAAGAGACGTACGGTGAAGTGTACAAAGGTGGAGACGGAACATTTTACCTACTTATAGTGTTTGAAGTCCCGCTTTCCATCGAAGTTGACTTGTTCATAGCTGTCAAGACTAAAGTTTATACTATTCGGCTTGGATAGCCCTACCGGTGCTCTGTGTCCTTAGCCCACAAGAGTGTGGCAGTGAGAGAGGATTCACGAAGACTACCCCGTCCTGACCTCCAACTTGACATTCGGTCTGAAGGTGGGGGGTTGGGGCGTGTCGTCGTAGAGCCTAGGTGTCGTCGGTCTGGGAGTGGGGAAGGACCAGACCCGTCTCGAAACGTGTCTTCCCCGAGGACCGGGTGCAGTGTGGAGTAGTAGTGGAGTGGTGAGGAGTCGACGACTCGCCGAGGACCGACGGGTTGCTGTGTCGAGTAGGGACGGGACTCCTCAGTACCCGGCCTCTCGTTCTCCGACCAGTCGTGCGGTTCCCGCTGTCTCCTCCACTCGGTGTTGGTGCTCGACCCCGGGCTCTGCCGGGCGTCACGCCAAGTCCCGGCGTCTGGGAGGGACCGACTCCCCAGGTCGCAGGTCTCGTTGGACTGTCTGGGCCTGAGGAGTCCCCGACTCCAGGTACCGGCCTGCCTTGGTTCTCCGAGCCCAGGTCGAGTGACGCGACGAGATCGATGTGCCACCGAGGGTTTCCGAAGACCTCCGAACAATCTCTGGACAGAGTAGGCAATACTGTTTACTCTTAGCAAGACCATACCGTGTGGAGGTAGGGTCGATTCCCTTGAACGTACTCGGTAAACATGCAGACCCGGACCTGGGTCGAGACTTTCCACCCGTCCCGCGTCAGGAGCACGGGGACCTCTCCGGGGACTCCTACTTCTCCTGTCCGGACCCCCCATCGTCACCAACGATTCGAACCGACCCCTGTCCCGAACCCTTGGTCGCCGGTCCTGTCGACTCGCGTGATGCTCCTCCTCCGGTCCCGGCCGACGACTGACAGGAGACCCTCGCGACTTTAGTCGTCCTCTTTCGTCTAGTTTGCCAGTGGCGCATGTGGAGCTAAAGTTCCATCTCAGTAGTAAAAGACAAGTTTTCGAGTAGATCTTTCTCGCGCCGCCACAAGGAAACCTCGAACCTTGACACACACGCGTTTGCCCTTTCGTCCTCCCCGGAGGCTCTAAAGGTAATTTGTCGTGACCCTCGTCGAACGGCTGCGTCAGTCAGTCCCCCTCAGTTCGACCAATAGAGACAAAAGAGATTTTAGCTACGCTTAATTGTCGTATAAATTCCCCTGAGTACCCCATTTTGATGGGAAGGTTACAGAAGGGGATTCTTCGGTAAGTTCGAAAGTGACTCTAATTAGATGTCACTTCGACTACCATTTTGTGTTTACCGACATAAATACATGACCAAACTAGGACGTGACACGATTAGATCAAGTCGTATATTTAATTATTATTCTCCGTCACCCTATTTTTGTTAAAGGGATAAAGAGATTTGACGTTATTCGAAGGTCGAGAGGTCATAAAATAAAGTTTCATCTTAACGTGATTTAAGAGTAAAGATACCAGACGCCATATTTTCATACTGGTTGGTTTCATTCTCCTGCCAATAGTCTTTCTTGGTTGTAAAAAGAACTTGTACCATATTATAAAGAAAGGTTATAAAAAAGTTTATTAGGGTTTTGAGGTTTAGTTTCCGGTTTTCCAGGTTCTTTTCTTTGAGTCCACGCTAAATAGAAAGAGACTAATTACGTCTGACCACTCGTGGATAGTGTTCACTTGACTGCATTTTGACCCTGAGCCTTCTCTGGATTTACCACTTCCAATTTAAAATCTGGTTCTTTTAATGTACCCTTTTCTGGAAGAATTCTTATAGGTTTATGTTCATCTGTTACGGATAACTAAAGTCGTTTCAGTATTTGTCATTCCCCAAGAGTTTCTCTTCATGAACATAAGTATGTAGTATCGACGAATCTCGTTCCTGAGTCCTCCGTCTGGTGGTGTCAAGTTTAGGGTGGTCGAGACACTCGAACCCATTGAGTTGAAGGATGAGACCTCAGAAGATCAGTCGTTTTATTACTCTAATAGAGTTTTACATTGAACTTTGTTTACGTGACAATTCTATTACTTATACTTTCGGTGTCTCACCGTCCTTTATAAGACCAATGTACATAGAATTTTTGTGAACTTCAGTCTAATATACACGTACGGATGATGAGTTACTATTGTGTTTCGTTCACATTTATTTTACTCGTTTTCAGAACTTGTGTGCGAAGTGTCTCCTTCTTTATGGGTCTCGATCGTTCGTGAGTCCTTCCACGAGTTACGGTAGACTTTAATCCCTACTATTACCGATTTGACGTTTTCTGTCTGTAGTGACTTACACCCGTTTATGTACAGCGTCGATATTGTAGGAGGAGTCACCGACCACTCTCACATTTTTGTCATGTCGGTAGACTCTTTTTCTAGACCGCTAGAGGATGGTTTAATTTGTGGATAAGTTACTTGGTTTTTAAAGTCCGGAGATATAAAGAAACTCTCTTTTCTTACAGGTGTGTGTATTAAAATGTCCTTATCAGTGTCACCGCACTTAATACTGTGGGATTCAACTTTTGTTGTCTCTACTGTAACTATATTTACTTCTTTGGTTATTGAGTTGTGTTCCCTCCTCAAAGTGTCTGTAGTACGACCCACTTTCTTTTTGACAGGTATGACATACTAAGGGAAGTATACTTTAAATTTGTGTCCGTTTGGATTGGATACACTTTTCTTTAGTCTTTTTACCAACGTCTGTCACTATCGCTAACTGACCTTACCTGTACCTCTTTGCACTAACTCACTGTCTTCACAAGATAAAGGTCTGATTCCACCACTGACGTACTTAAATATGTAAACGGTTTTGAGTGACTTAACATGTGAATTATAGACACTTAGAGTGATAAATGTTTAGAATGGAGTTAGTTTTCAGGAATTCCGTCTGGAGATCGGCAACGGAGTCTTTGTCTCTGTGAGGAAAGAGTCGGTGACGAGGTCGACGAAGTCTAGCTATCGAGCACAGACGAGTGGACCAGTGACCATAAAGTTCCGAGAGAGAAGGGGTGGTAATACGATTACTCTGACGGGTATGTCAAGACTGAATCTTGATAGGAAAGAACGGTACCTATGTTTGAAATGATTTCGTCCTTGACCATGAAAAGTATTAGTAATAGAGATTTGTATTCGCGTTAAAAGAACAGTTATGTAAATTCGACTATCCGCGTTGCATCCTTTGTATTCTCTACCCCCGAGTTACAAACCCAGCTTCTAGGGGACCTCTTCTTTTGCCGTTCGGCGAGGTCATAAGGACGGACCTCTTTGGGTACCTGTCTCATCGGACCGCCCGATGTCCAGGTCTCCCAGTGTTTCTCTGGGCTGCCTCCCGCGGTGTGTGTGTTTTTACGAGTTGTCGTCAGTAATGTTTTTAGTTTTAGTGCAACTCTATTGGATAGGGTTGGTGGTAGTACTGCCGAAAATGTTTCTTCTGTTTATTCTTGTTCACAACCGTTCCTGTACCTCTTTGACATTGGGAGTATGTAACGACTACCCTGGTATTTCACCTTTGTCAGATAGTCAGGGAGTCTCGTAGTTTGTATCTTAATCGTGCACTGGTTCTTTAAGGTGAGGATCCATGTACAGGTGCTCTTTACTTTTGTGCACAGGTGTATTTTTGAGTGCGTACGTATGAGTGCCGTCGTGAGCAGTATTGTCGGCTTTCCGCCTGTGTGGTGTTCGCAGAAAGTTCTGTACCGCCTATTTGTTATACACCCACCTATGTGTTGCATTATAATAAGTCGTCATTTTGCTTTTTGTCTACTTGGAAATTTAGTGGCACGACTCTCACCAATAGTGTTTCTTAGCACGCCAAATGCTCACGTAGTTATACTTACGGGTCTTACTCCGGTTAGATATCTGTTTCGTCTAGTCTCCGGTGGACCCCTTTCCGTTCGTCTCGTCTTTCTCCCCTCTCCTGCCGTTCTCTGACGGTCGTCCCTGTCCCAAATAGACCCTCGGAGTTTTAATCACACATCACTACCGACCTGTTGGGACATTTGTGTCCTTCTTGAAACTTAAATATGAAGTTTGCCCACCTAAAGTACTGGAATTTGATAGAGTCATTGCGACAATTTCATCGGACAAATCCTTTACTGTTATCGTCGATCGCGCGATTCGTACGATTCATGATAATGCAAGCGCCGAAATGTCTACTCCTTGGACTCCGTACGCCCCAGTTCCTACACGGGCGCCGAGTGTCACCCCTTCACCGTCTCGACCTGGTCCCTTGGAGTACGTTTCAAACTCTTGGACGAACCGGAGCACAGGAGAACTTTTCTTGACCAAAGACAGACACCCATAGTCGTCGCCAGTCACTCGTCCTCCTTCCCCGCCCTCTGACCTCCCCGTGCCCTCTCCCGTGCCCTCTTCCGACCCTCCTGTCAGCCGAACTCAGGTCTGTATGTACGACCTTCCAATTTTCGTAGAGGGGACCCCCGACCACCGGGAGAAAACCTGGTCTAGAACCCGTTCCGACTACCTAAAGTAAACTCTTATTCTTCCTTTTGGTACTACTCTTTCAGAAGTTCAGAAGAAGTTATTATTATTATTAGTACAAGATTTGCTCGTCTTAATGTATTTTTACTCGACTCATGGAAGACTCGGAGATTCCAGGGACTCATTTATTTCGTTCCAACTTCCTTTCCGCATCGACTGAGCGCTAGTAACGGGTGACCCTCGTGCACGACAAGGACTGGAAACCCCGTTTTCTTCCCTCCCTACCGGACTACCCCTGCCGGGTATGACAGGGGCACAGGGGGTGTGGGCTGTCCCTCCGGGTCCCGTCGTCGACGGCCCCTCTTTGTCGACTTCCGTTCACGGAGAAAGTTTTCGGGACTCCACGACTCTTGTTTCGCAATGATGTGTCCATAGCTCTGTATTCGGAATTCTGCCCATTCTGAAGAGTTTAATCCCGGATCTGGGATCGGACGGCAGTGTCTACGACTCGGTCGACTTGGTGCGAGGGGCGTCTCCGGCTCCGTCCGGGTCCGTCCGGGTCGCCGTCGCGACGGAAGGTTGTCGCAGAGTCCCCCTCAGGAGCGAGGGGACCGTGGACCCCGTTGTCTGCGCTCCAGTGAGTCGGGGTGACCGGTGAAAGGTGGAAGTAGGCTCCCTATGTCTGTTCGTTACTCCATCTCAGGACCGCGGTTTGGTCGATCGCAAAGCCTTCCTATGTCACTTGTACGGGGGTTTGCCGGTCCATTCTGTTCATTCTCCACCGCTAGGTTCGACGCAGAGCTCAGCGCACACCGGTTCGAGAAGAGACAGATTTCGTCACTACAAGTGGGTGTGTCCCGAGGGTGTCCCCCTCGCGTGTTCGAGGGGGTCAGACGACCGTGTTGTGTTTCCGTCCCCTTCCTTTCAGACCATCGTCATGTCTTTCCTTTCTCTTATGGTTCTGTTCATTTGCCTCCTATCTTCGATCGACCTCTCTTTTATTCATTCGAAGTGACCTGTCTTAAGTAGTCGTCGTTGTGTGTCTGTCGTAGTGATTTTACAGCGTTCCTACTGGTCCTCCGTCTCTCTGTCTTTCCCGTCACTCACCTCGATGTTAATAGACCCGATAATTTTCTGACTTTTACCTTCCTTCCGTCAAGGAGTCTAAACGTTTCGAACTTGGCACCTGACGAGGAGGAGTAAAACGTTCCTAAGACAATAAGAATTTACAAACGTACATTCCCTCTCTCCCCTCCCTACCGTTAATATAAATTTTACCGTACATTAAAAAAGTGCTGTCTATCGACTGTAAAATGTCATTCTGTAGTAAAACTAAAGTCTGACAACCCACTAAGAATATTACTGAACTCCTCGAGATTCCTTTATTTCATAGTCGTCCACCGGTCAGTTTATGATTCTTTAAGGAGTGAGGTGTCCGTCATTAGTCCAGTTTTATGAAGGGGGTAATGAAGGTTTTTATCTCGGCTATCACTATGTGTCTGGAAGGGTCGAAGTTTTGGTATTAAAGGTGTTTACCATTTTTGTGTAAGTAAGCAAAGACATACTTTGGTAGTTATCTGAGCAACCTTAGACACAGTCCCGAAGATTCTTTTTATCGAAACCCCTCTTTCAAATAAATTTAGTAACGGAGAGGTTGAAACTTGGGGTTTAAACTATGGTTTAGACTAGGACTATACGGATGTTTTCAACCTCTGAGTGGGTGAGTTTCCAAATGTAAAATTTTTACTTGAAGGACAAAGTTCCAAAAAAAAAAAAAAAAAATTGATTACATACATGTGGTGTCGCACGGGTGCACACCCACGTATGCGTCAGTGTGTGAGTACGGATGGGTGGGGTCTCCCAGTGCGTCGTCGACACCGGAGTAGTGGCAGCGATTGGGAAAGAAGTAGGTGGTCACGTGTCATCCGCAGGACTTTTAAGATGGCTCTTTATGTGTGGTTTTTCTGTAGGCCACGTACAAGAAAGCTCCCTCCTACGCGGTCGGTAATGGCATCAAACAAAAGGACTTACAGTCCGACTCGTCGGTCACGTTTTATGAAGAAATTAAAATACTGAAAGTGTTGCACGGGTTACGGTTCCGGAGACCCGTTTGTGTATTTCCTGTAGGTCTTTCCTTAATTATTGTCCTTCCGGAGGGGATCCACCGGTCACTAGGAGGGGCACAGTTAGTCTACTTTCATGACTTAATTGTCGGTCCAGGACGGTATCGGACGTCCGGGTCTTGTCAAATTTTTCCCAGATGACCCTCCAAAGTTTTTGAATCCAGGACCGTGAGTCATAATCCTACGACGTTTTCCTTTTCCCATTAGAAATGTCATTGACGGTAGACTCTCTCTTTTGGCAGTTCCTATTTCCAGTTCGAAGACTTAACGGACATTCAACTAGACTCGATGGAAGGAGTTTTAAAATGTTGAGATTTCAGTTTTACAATTTTATGTCTCTAGATTAAAATTTTTTTTCGTTTACACTAATTTCTGACTAATATTATGTTGATAGATACCAAGAATTGTAACCTTCGTGTAATCTGAGAGGACCCCTCAAAATGTTTTACGAATGTGGGTCCGGTATGAGGTCTTGTTACTTTAGACTTACAGACCCTCGCCTCGGGTCCGTAGTCATAAAAAGTTCGAAAGAAATACTGAAGTGACACGTCGACTCTTGTTCTTGGTAAATTTCATTGACTTCCCATAGTGTGTGTCAATAGACTGCTATCGTTAGAACGGGTTTTATACAAATCTGAAATTTAAAATTAATTGTCTTGAGAGAACGTATTTCATCCTCTAATGATACTAAATCACTAAAGTTTGAATAAACATAAGTGAAAGATCTTCGATTTGTCTCATAAAATTTAACAGTTAAGTGAAAAAGTAATTTAAACAAACGAAGTAATCTAAAGTAATTTACAATGTATTAAATTTTTATTATTTAGAAGGGACTCAAACTAAAAGGTCAAATGGGTATCGGACGGAAGAGACAACACAAAGTAGACATTCGTAACGAGTAAATGTGAAGTTAGGGTTCTTTTCGTTTCCTTTGTCCTTGTCCTTTCCTCCGACTTGTAGATTTAACTAGGGAGGGGAATGGAGGGTACAAAAAATTTCTGAAGTTTGGTCGGTCTTAAGTTCTTTCTGATAAAGATGAAGTTTAGGTGATTGTAAGTTGAAAATGAGTCCCCCTGCGTATTGTCTACCTCCCTTTCGTGGCCACGGGAGACGTAGGACCCTCGTCTCAGTCTTCGGCGGACCACACTCGTCCCGCCGGTCGAAGGCCGAGCGGCGACAACGCGTCAGCGGGTCGACACGCTGAGAGACGTGGGGTACGTGTCGTCGTGAGGTCCGAAGGGACGGGGAGTGGTGGACGGTCGCAATCGGGTTCGAGTGCAGGTGACGCAGCCACTACGGTGGGTAGGTAGAGTAGGAGACAGCGGGAGAAGAGAAAAGCGGGAGTCAGAAAGGGTCGTAGTCCCAGAGAAGGTTACTCGGCCGACAAACGTAGTCCACCGGTTCCATAGTCTCGAAGTCGACTTCACCAGTCGAAATCAAAACTTAAAATATTTGGGTGTGTATCGAATAAACGGGAGGTAGGGTATAAATATAAGTGTGGTTGTACTTCTGTTTGGAAGGGAGGGGTAGTGAAAACACATATAGACTGTACCGTGGTGTCCTGATCAGGTCCCTCGTACATGAAGACCAATTCGCCCCTGACACTACTCGTGTTTCTGACTCCCACACCTGCTAGGCTCCTCAGGTAAATAGGTCTTGAAAAGCTTAACGAGTTTATCATACGGAATAGGGACCACCCGATGTCAGCTGCCCCAGTGTTTCTCGATCTATCCTGACTTCGTTGAATCGTGGTGATACGGAATAAGTTCTCTAAGAATCCGTTTACTATAGTGTAACAGAAGGTTTGGGTCACCAGTGTCGTCGGTTGTAACTATTGTGTGTACTTTTGATCTGTTGCCACGGGACCGACGCCCGTACCGGTTCTCCCCAGGTCTGCGGCTACGGGGCCCCTGTGTGAGTGACACACTCGTTCTGCCGTGGGACCGACGCCCGTACCGGTTCTCCCCAGGTCTGCGACTACGGGGTCCCTGCGTGATTGACACACTCGTTCAGACAAATAGGGAACACAGAGATCTAGACGTTTTACCCGATTGTTAAAGGTCGGACGTCTCGACACTCTTAATTTACTCCATTATAGACATGGTGTTGACAGTCACTCATAGTTATGTCTAATTGAGGACGGGAAGTGTAGGCTAAGTGACAAGGGACAGTCCTTTGATTTTAGGGTTTACTTTTCCTTCGGAGAAGACATCATTTACTGTTGAAGTTTTAGTAAAAACTGTTCGTCTTCAGTACACTTTTACTGATACTTCTCTTTCCACTCGTTTACTTTACGTGCGACACTAAGAAAATAACGAAACCAAACCTAGTAGGTTTTATCACTAGGTTCCTCGACACCAAAAAAGAGTTCAAGGAGAGTAGATTATTCAATGAAGTAAGATCTTGTGTCGTTCTTCTTTGATTTAGTTGGGTTATGTCTACAGCTAGTTTGGACTAGTTAAAATTTACTTATGAAGTTAGTCACTCCACAGGTTTCCCAAAGTGATTTGGAGAGAGTTGCAGAAAGAGTGTGAATTGCAATTCGGTGTTGGAGTTCCTAAAGGTGGTGGTGTTACCTCTTGGGTCCTCGTGCACAAGTTGGGTTCGGTGACCTCTTTTTGGGTCGTGCAACACAGTCCCCGGAAAATGTTCACTTCAACAATCCGGTCTCGAAACCGACGAACATATAAGAAAACAAATATAATTGGACGATATTTTACCTTTTGTTAAGTTATATCTTAAGTGAGTAATCACATATTGTCTTTATTGCGAAATTGACTTTAGATGATTTATAGACGTCTGATTACTATTTATGACGACCTTAATACTATAATAATTAGATTACACAATTTGGGGTACCGACCTGAAGACTCGACGAGGAATGGATTTTTTAGCCATGTGAACTGAAATTCCTTGTAACATAAACCGGTCGTATAGTCTAACGTTGTTCTGTGAAATAGAGAGATGTCTAGTCGAAGGAATAGGTACTCCTTTCTGAGAACCTAAGGGTTTCTAACTGGATTCTAAGGAAATTTACAACTTCTAGAGAACATGGAAACTTTATTCTAAGTTAAATGTTTCTTAACTAAATGGGTGTCGAGAAGTTCTCGTTAAGATATAACCGTATCTGTATTCAAATAACCTAGTTACTTCGTAGGTTGTGTAAAAATAACTTGTGAATCATGTACCTTTCGTGACGCGGCCGACGTCTCTTATGACTCCTCCTCTGGCCCTGAGGCGAGGTCCCCTCGAGCACGGATTGGGCCTGCACCTCCCGACTGCACGGGGGGACGCTTCGTTCCCGAGGTGGGTTCCTTACGGTCCCCCCTTACGCTGCCAGTGAAAGCACACGGTCGGAGGACCCAGTTTCCGGAGGGTCTGCCGATCAATTTGACAATCCCAGAAACCCCTCCTTCACTCGCAAACTTAGCCATCTGACTCATTCGTGCCGGGAAGAGTGTCACCCACTCCTGGTGGGTCAGGTGCCCCCGGACTTGTCTTGGATGCCGGGAAGAGTGTCATCCACTCCTGGTGGGTCAGGTACCTCCGGACTTGTCTCGGATGCCGGGAAGAGCACCACCCACTCCTGGTGGGTCAGGTGCCCCCGGACTTGTCTTGGATGCCGGGAAGAGCACCACCCACTCCTGGTGGGTCAGGTGCCCCCGGACTTGTCTCGGATGCCGGGAAGAGCACCACCCACTCCTGGTGGGTCAGGTGCCCCCGGACTTGTCGCGAATGCCGGGAAGAGTGCCACCCACTCCTGGTGGGTCAGGTACCTCCGGACTTGTCTCGGATGCCGGGAAGAGTGACAAACACTCCTGGTGGGTCAGGTGCCCCCGGACTTGTCTCGGATGCCGGGAAGAGTGCCACCCACTCCTGGCAGGGCAGGTGCCCCCGGACTTGTCTTGGATGCCGGGAAGAGTGCCACCCACTCCTGGCAGGGTAGGTGCCCCCGGACTTGTCTTGGTCGCCCTTCTCCTGACGGCCTGAGTGAGAGAGAGACGGCTGACGACTCGGCCTGTGTCTGACCTTAGGTGTCGTGGTCGGGAGTCCGAAAGTCCGACGAGGTGGTCGGAAGGGCCCGAAGGTCGGACGTCCACCGTCCACACCCTACAGAGTCGGCGGTAGGTGTCTAGAGCGAGAGAGGACAACGGGGAGCGACCAAGACGAAGATGCTTCTCGAGATTGTGGTCGTCGTCTACGACCTTCAGAGTGTGGGGCATCTGGGGGAGACTGGGAAGTAGGAGTAGTGGAGGGGAGACTCGAACCGTAGTCAGACTGACGATTTAAGAGTCAGTAGAGGAGGTGGAAGGATCCAGGGACTCGTCTCAAACACAGACCTGGGTACCGGTCGGGAAGGTTGTACTAAAGTATATTCCGGTACGGGTGCTACCCTTGGGGTGTGGAGACGTGACTCGGGGTGGGAGAGGAGGCGGAGAAGAAGGAAGAGGATGATGTCGATCGTCGAAACAGTTGACGAAGTGATGTTCCGGTCGATTGATAAACCTGGGAGCGACGAAATTTTTATTGAGAGGATGCCTTAGGAATAGTGTGACGGGGAGAGTGTTGAAGGGTCGTGTACACCGGAGAGACGTCTTCCCCGGCGCAGAGACGGAGGTGACTCACGAGGGGACAACGGACGTGTTTGTAATTCTTTAGGGGGACTACCTGTCTACTGTCGATTCCAGTGAGACAGGAACCTGTGGCGTTATAGTCACAGATATCACACCCTTTAGGTTTAGGGAGGAGTTAAAACGACGATTAGGGACTCTCTGCCCGATGGTTCCAGTGTCGTCGACCCGTCCGAACGAGGACGAGTGTCAACGACCGGGTGCCGACCCAAGACGTCTAGGTACGACTGGGTCCTCTTGCACCGGGGGAAAAAAAGTCATACTGAACTTAGGAAGGAGAGCGCTGAGGTAGAACAGACTCTATGACCCGGTTCCACGAGTGGCGAGTGGGTTCCACTCGGGGCGAGTGAAGTGACTCTCATTCACGTCGTCTCGGCACCGAGGTCGGCGAGAGGTAGGGGTCACTGAGCCCGGAGAGAGGACCCGGTCAGGGTTGGGGTCTCAGTCAAGGGGGGTGGAACGAGTCGTGTCGTTGATCGAGAGTCAACACCTCGGGTATAGACGTATAGGCTTTCAAGTAAGAATAGAGTAGACTCTGGTTCTCGGTGTGTGAGACAAAGGAAATTCCTGCTCTTTTACCTCCTCCGGGACGTTACAGTCAGAAGGGAAATTATCGAGTCCGCGGTTAGAGACTTCCACTTCTCTTTGTCCATAAATAAAGGGGTCACCGCTTTGGCGTGGTGTAGAAATCTCCGTTTGCACCGACACTGGACAAAACACGAGGCAAGCGAAAAGGGTAAAGTAGATAGAACGGGAAGGGACTTGGGTCTACAGAGAAGATCGTGGTGGGAGGGAGGCGGTTTGGTTTGAAGGTCGGCGTCGCGGTGGTACCGTCACGGGTGTCGGGGAGGCGATTCGTACTCAGGGGACGCGACACGGAGGGACTCGGGTCCCGGACTGGGTGGAGGACGGTACTCCTGCGACGAGGAGTCTCAAGAGTCACCGACGTGTGAGGTAGGAGCGAAGGCGCAGTGGGGAAAGAGCTCTCGAGGGGCAAGAGAGGGGAAGGTGCGGTTCCGTCGGGTGGGGGAGAAAGAGACGAGCGTGGGTGGGTGTACGTCGAATGTGGTGAAGCAAAAACAGTCAGTAGGGACTCTCTGGAGGGGGGTTCAGGAATACGGAGCGAGGAGATCGGAGTCAGGACTCAGTCGAGTCGTCGACGGACGCCCGTGCGGCACGGGAAGGGCAGGAGGGGTGACAAGCAGACCTCGTGACTCTCTACCAGTAGGAACGACGGGGTCGGGTCGGGCAGGTCGGTACTGTGACAGAGGGGCTCACTCGGGACACTTGCGACGAGCACTTCGGAGTTGTCTTTGTCCTAAGACGGAAACGGGTCCGAGAGGCCTTTCGTCTCGGACTCCGTTCCTAATTCGCGACTGTGAGATGAACCCTTCGTGTTCGATCCCGTCTCGAATTCCCGACCCCGCAGGCCTACGACACTACCGTGTCTGAGTCTCTGGGAGTCGAGTGGACCGTTACGCAGGTCCGTGTCCACCGAAGAGACTCTTCAAGAGTCCTCTTCGGTCGTCTCTCTGCCTCGTGCCCTTTAGGTGGCCGGGTCGAGGGGGTTAAGGATACCTAACTCTAAGTGGAGAACCTTTCAATTAGGGGGTCTTTCAGACCCGACGTAGTGGGTGGGGAGCCGGCGGAGTAGTCCTTACGGGAGTCCTCCGTAAAATGGACGCAGGTCCTCACCTCCCCGTTGACTTAGTCTTACCTCGAGTCTCCTCCGCCCCGTCCGTCTCGAAACTCAATTTGACCCGTCCCTTGTGCCCCGTCTGTCGTGGACTCCGCCTTCCTCCGCCGTCGGTTCCTTCAGGGTTCCCCCGTGGGCCAACCACAGGGTGAGTCCGAATACCAGGTCCTGTAAACTTTTCCGTGTTTTACGTAGTGGTAGGTCTTCCAGTGTCTCGTGTAGTTTCCGTGACGTGTCAGAATATCCTTTCCGTTTCTTGGGGGAAAAAAAAGGATTGTTGTGAGATTAGACCGAAGTTTTTTGTATGAAACCTTTTTAATAAGTTTAGTTAAATGAAAAGGACGAGATATTTAAGATCTTTGAAGAGATAGTAGTCGACGGAGTCTGGCCGTAAACCAAGGAGGATCTACTACTTTATACCGACCGCAGACTGGGGTCCAGCCTCAAGATCGGATAACGCACTATGTGACGACTGTGGGTCGGGAGTGAAGGCGGACCTGCGGGGTCCCGAGTGTCTGCGAAAGGGCAGGTGTCACGCGGGACCTTGCGGACGGGGCGAGGGACAGAGGACGGATTCAGACGCCGTGTCTGCGGTGGAGAGGTCCGCCGAGGAGACTGGACGCGTGACACGGAGAGTCTTCCGTGAACCTGAGAGGCGGAGAGCGAGATCGTGATCGAAGTAAAGGGAGGGTTTCACATGTCCGAGTTCCCGGTCTCTTACCAACACAGAATAAGTAAAGACATAGAATTCCTCTTGGGACTCACCTCCCGGAACGTGTTTCATCACTGAGTCACTCACTTCGTCTATATGCACGATATTTGACCTGTCCTTGTCGGAGAGTTTCTGTATTTATGCCTGCACTTATAGTCACAAAATTTCCGGAGCGTATAAAGGTCGTTCCCTGACGGCTGAGAGGAACACAAAATTTTGACAAGATTGTCTTAGAATAAAGTTTCATTTATTTTATAAGAAATTCTTAGTCAGTGGAAATTCTCGTTGAACCGTGTTCTCCTTTCGAAGATTCATCATTGTATTGTTTGACTTTTACACAAATGACTCTTCCGCCAAAGGAGGGGCTTTCTACCTCTTACGATACAATCTCATTCCTGACAGTCTAGATGTACGAGTTTCCGTACGGACTATTCGGACTACTCTGGCTCTCGGCATTTGTTCCAGCGCGACTATGCTCCGGGCACACCGACGGCAGCTCCGGATTTTACCTTCTCTATCGGTCTCCGGACCTCCTACAAAAGTGGTCAGACAGGTGTCAGAGGTCGACCTCAAAGAAATAGTTTTATGGGAAGGGTGGTGGCGTGGGGTGGCAGAGGAATACCGGTTGTCTCTCCCTGGAACCCTGTTGGTGGAGTCCGAACCTGTAAGGATGTACATGTGGGTGGTGAGTGCGACGACGATTCAGTGAAGTCAGCACAGGTTGAGATGCCTGGTATCCGGTGGTTCGAGAGACAGGCACCCGAAGAGGTCCGTTCTTGTGACCTCACCCAACGGTACCGGGTGAGGTCCCCTAGAAGGGCTGGGTCCCTAGCTCGGGCGCGGAGAAGACAGAGAACGCAATCACCCGTCCGAGGAAGGATTATCGCGGCGGACCCTTCGGGCGGTGCCGGGCCCGTGTACGAAATGAGCGGCGGTACTAGGAGGTGTCCACACAGAAAGGGAGGTTGTGGTGACCCCGGGATTTCTTATTTCAGGAACGGTACGTATCCGGTGTCGGTTTACCTCTACTCTTTGACCTTTTGTGCCCTTCGCCCGACCTGATCTCTTCCCGGACCGACGCTTCAGTATTGTTCCTAACCTTGTCTTCCTGACCGGAACTATGACGAAAGTGTCTCGGAGGGAAAATCCCCCTTTGTTACGTTTGAAGTCCCTTTTTTTGTCTGTTCTACTTAGTTTTTCCCCCGTCCCCTACCCTTTCGTTTCTTAGAGCGGCGGGGAAAGAGGAGAGGTGTTCCACTTACTGGTCGAGAGGACGAACGAGAAGGAGACTAGGAAGAGACATAGAGCTCCAACGGAAATTTGACGTAATTAATTCCGTAAGTGACGTTCGGAGAAACAACATACTTGTATAATCCCCAGCGGACCCTTGTACCTTTTACTCCTTTAATGTCAGAAACGGGAGTGCTTCGAACATTGTACCAACCTCCTGTTATGTTCGTTTACTTTTGAATTGCGCTCGGTCCGGGGAGTAAACATTTGACCCCTTACGAAAGGAGGGTCCCGACGACGTTCCTGCTTTAAGAGTCGAATGAAGTGAGAGTCAATTGTCTGTGTCTTTCGAGAATCGTGTCCCAGACTGTGTCTCTACCGATTTGTTGACGTTTTGCCCTCTGAAGGGACCCCCAAGGTCCTCCCTCCCCTCGGGGGCTCTCCTGGAGGACGTGTCTTCCCACGTGCGCCCCGGCGTCGGTCCTTTCGGAGCTGTGGACCTGGACGACCAGCCCCGGGTGCCCGACCCGGGGGATGGAAGGGCCGGAGGAGGAGACTTTCTACCTCGTCTGCTGGTCGGGTCCTCGAGACGACAGTGGTGGTGCCAACAATGACCCTGTCTTCCAAGTGTCCCTTCGTGTCCCTTTCCGGTACGGTTCGACCGGGCACCCCCACCGCCCCCCAGGTTCTGAGGTCTGTGTCCTCCGACCTGAGCCGCGTCTCACCCGAGTCTCCGTCTGGTCCGGGGTCCCCTTAGTACACGCCGGGCAGAGACGCTACACCTGACCTGTGGTCCTGAGCGTAGTCCTCCACTGATGTCCCGTGACTCCTTTCTGGTCCTTCAGACAGACGCCGCTCCTGCCCGTGTGTCTGCGTGTGACTCAGACGGGAGGCGAGTCCGCGGGCGGTCGACGGGCGACAAAGGGTCTCCGTCCACATCCATCAGGGGCGTTTGTCGTCGGCGGAAACCGAAACGTCTCCGATGAATGTAGCGGATCCAAGTGTGGAAGGTGGTCTTAGTTCCTTCGTAGTTCTTGTTTTGCGTCTTCGAGATCAAAGACCCCGTCAGTTCTTTGCGATAAAAATCAACCAAGTGTCCCCGATTGTGTAGTTGTGTCGGTGTATGGGACGTGTATCAAGTGTGCCCATAGTCACTACAGAGGACGGGGTCTCCTTTGACCGTCTTGACTAATGCTGAACGAGAAAGATCGTTCAATTTCTATGACCGACGAAATGGCTTCATGTTGGTTTCATAAGTTCACTCCTTCAATAAACGACCTGTCGACTTCCGTACCACGGTGCTGGGTCCACTCAAGGGAGGTTCCGGTGGTAGGATTCAGTGGTCCCTGGAAGGCGACCGAAGGACCGCCGGTGACCCCGCAGAGACGAGGGACGAGAGACTGAACGAGTGTCCAGGGACTTCTTCCACGTCCGAAAGAGATTGGTCCGTCGCACGTCGAATGAACGAGGGCCACGGGTGTCGACCAAGTCTCAGTCTCGGTTCACAGACCACGTTGGAGTCTTCGGGAGTGGACCCCGTCCGGTGGTGGCTGAGACATTTGTTGCCACTGGGGTTCCCTGGCTGTTCCCGCCCTCCCTACCTGTTTTTTCTCTTCAGACTTATCGTGTCGTCGTCGTAGGATGTAAAGAGGATTACCAGGCGCTCTCTAGGTCTCGTGTTGGCCAAACTACCTTTTAAGACAGCTCTCAACCTTTACCGTTGTCTCGACAGAGATTAATGTTGAGACTGAGACGAGACTTTCCATTTCAGTCTAAACACTAAAAGGAGTAGAAAGGGGAAAGAAAAGAGAAGCGGAAACTTGTATCAGGTCCATTTGTTTGTGTAAGTATTCTCTTCGTCCTTGTGACTTAGTGACGACTGGCCCTGTGTGCCCCTCCCTGCGTCTATCTACTTTTCGAAGTAGAGGATAAAGAGACCCGATAAGTACCCGGAGTGAGACCTCGAACGTGGAAATTATTTTTTACTTATTATCTAAATGTCGGAGGAGACCAGACATTGTTCTGTTTACGATAACACAAAACCCAAAGTTACTATGTACTATCTGACCCTTAGAACGAAAATTAAGTAAGGGTATTGAAATTTCTTGTTTCCTTCGAATTATAGAAACTTACGATAATTATTCAACTAGGGGGTTTGACAGAGATTTGTCTCGATGACGGAAATACTTCTACCGGGGAAACTTCAAGAATGAATTACCTTAAAATATCAAACAGAGATGTAAATGAAAAGAACGAGTACTTTTTTTTTCGATCGACTTTAGTGACAAATATCGGATACACCCACAAAAGGGGGAAAACTTTTAACTATTTACATAAGAAGATCGAATTTATTTGTATAGTTTACTCTACGAGGATTCCTGGTCTCCGAAGACAACGGGGTTTGAAGGATACAATTTCAGGATTGTAGGTCACACTACCACAGACCTCTAGTCCGGAGACCCTCCACTGCTGTTACTCTAATTCAGTGCTCTTACCTCCACCGCGGGATCTTCTTCTGCGGACCCCCAGACGTGAGAGAGAGACGGGTGGTGCTCCTGTGACGTTCTTCCACCGGTAGTCGTTCGGTCCTTCTCTTGAGAGTGGCCCTTGGTCGCACCGGTCGTGGAACTAGACCTAAACAGAAGACTCTCCATTTCCCCGAGGAGGACGCACATTCCGTCACTATTGAGTGTGTCGGACCTCCCCCGATCTTCCTCGTGGAACCTTGTACTGAGGAGTCGTGAATCTCCACGGTTCGCCGAGGTTGTACTGTCGAGTGTGAGTCTACAAAAGATATTAAGTCTCTTTCGCGAAAAGTACAATAATTAAACACTCCGACTATTGAGGCCTAGAAGAATTAGTACTTTACTTAAGAATAAGTAAAGTCATCTGAATGAGAAGTTGCAAGAAAACGGAAAGTAGTGTACGAGGAAGTAAGTCAAATCATTGACCAGACGAAGTGTAGAAATTCCCTTGACAAAAGGAAGGCTAAAAATCCTCCGGCCTGTCACGTCCAACGTAGTCGAGGAAGTAGTCTACGGAAACGACGCACCTCACACACACACCTCCCCCTGCCGTGTGTTCCCTTACCCGGAGAACAAACGTTTACCACCCCGGGATCCAGATCCCAGACCCGACACCCTTCCTTCTCTTAGAAGGGTCCAAGTATGTGAGAGTCCTTGTCGTACGACCGGGATGACCAAGGAATTTGTGTCCAAGGTGGTGGTCAATTGTCGTCTTTAAATGTTTGGTGCAGTTTAGTCCCTGGTGTCTCTCAGAAGAAACTTTTCTGTCGACTCGGGAGTGTCACTTCGGCTCAGATAGTTCAAATGAGTAGTTTCATCTGATAATCCTCAGAACGTTGTGTGGGATAGAAGTCTTGCGGTTGAGACGTTTCTTACTGTGGATTTTATGTCGGGCAGAAATCATTTATAAGTCATTTACGTACATCTTAACTACTTCGACAGTCCTTTTCGTTTCTATTCTTTGTCGCAGATCCAGACTCGAATAGTGTGTAAGTCGAAAGGAAGGGAAAGGAGGAAGACGCAGAGAAGAAGGAATTACTCGTGACCTTGCTCACTCACCTTTTACCTCTCTCGGCACCCCGGACTGACGAGGGGTCGACGGAATCTCTTTTTCCTTCTCGTCTCTAGTCACAGACCACCGGTGTCGCTGGTGTTTCGTCGGCCCAAGGGCCTTTCAGAAACCAAAAGGGCAAGTCGACACCGGGACTCGATTAGGTCTACTCCGTGCTCGGGACCCCTTCCTCGTAAACGAATGATAAGAATGAGTCTCCAAAGGGTCCGCCGGGTCACCATTTCTTAGACGGACCGTCACGTCCTCTGAGTCCTCTGGGTCCAAGCTAGGGACCCAGTCCTTCTAGGAGACTTCTTCCGTTCCGTTGGGTGAGGTCCCAAGAACGACCTCTTACCGATTCGGACGAAAGATGAGTCTCCGACCGAGACCTCCTTTACGAGCAAATGGTCCACGACCCACCCTGACTCTGAGTGACACCGGTGTTGAGAGGGTCCGACATGTATGTCACTTACGAGGGTAAGGCACCACCTGTCGACCAGATGACACCAGGTCACTGGGACCGAAGGATTACGGTCGGGAAGAGACCCGAGTCGGGAGTTCACTTGTCTAGGTGGGTAAAGGGTAACGACTCTCATATGTCGTGGGGTTCTGACTGGGGTAGTCTTCTGAGGCGACTCAGAGTCGAGACAGGTGACCGGTGTGGAGACACCCTAATAAACGGAAGAAGACGGGAGGACCAGTGTCGACCAGCCGCAGTCGGGGACCGGATGAAGGTCGGGATCAAGACGGTAACGGGGACCGGGACGTCGTTGAGGTGGTCGGGTTTGGTAAGAGGGGAAACTCTGGTCTCTTTAAAAAGATTCACAAAAGAGTCTAGGGTCGTCATAAATTAGACATCGAGGGTCTGACGACACCCTATTTCAGGTCCGTGGAAGGCTCGTTCGATCTCCGTGACGGGTTCGTCTCGGGTACACCCGGGTCTGGGCCCGACACCGGGGTCTGGGCCCGACGTGGGGCTCAAGGACCCCCGAGACATGGAGAGAGGGAAGACCTACCGGTGACACCTGCGACGGAGACGTCCTTGTCCCAAGGGGAGTGGGGGATGAGAATGGTTGACGGTGGGTGGAAGGTCGGTCTTGTGGGGAAGGTTTCCCTTAAGAAGGACGTGGACGAGAAGTTTTCTTGTGTGCGGTCGACGTACGACATGAGGTGATGGCAGTGTGTGCGACAAACCGGGCACGTGAGCCGTAGGGGGTGTTCAAGGTCCCCCGTTACTCAACCAGGTAGATCAAGTGTCACCTTAGGAGACATGGATCACGGGACGTACAGTGTAGTGTCCACGACTACTTTTCGATAGAAGTGTCTCCTTGTAAGTAGTATTTTTTTCTTCTTCTTGTCTTTGGTGCTAAATGACTCGGTACTCCGTTACACGCTCCGGGAAGGTGTAGCAACCTGGACACCAGAAAGACCGTGTAAGGACGACAGAGGGGTCCGAGGTAGGCACCGGACACGTGGAGTGTCTCGTGCGTCTCTACAGTGAGGGCAGTCTGGACTACAGATGTGGTTCGGGTCCAGAACTACGGGTGGTACGGGTATTAGAACGGGAGACTCCCAGATCTTCTAGGATTAGGATGTATCCGAGGTGTAGGAGAGGTTACTCCGTAAAAACGGATCCTAACAGTAATTTTTAGAGAAGAAGTGTTTTTATGTACTTTATGGTAATTTGTTGAATTATTTGTCTTTGCAGTAAATTTGACCTCAGTCCCCTCGTGGTCCTCTCGAGAGTGTGGGCTGAGGAGGAGCTGTAGTGTAAACGTAGAGGTTGTCCTTCTTCCGATGGTGAGTCGTCCACCTTTCCTCTTAAAGAGGGACGGATCGTTGTCGGGTCGGTTACTCTCTGACAGTGTTGATCCGGGGGAAGAGGTGATATTTTCTGACAAGGAGAAGAAACAGAGATGTGAACGGACACCAAGGGGTTTCTAGTGCACAGGAACTGACGTCAAGAAAAGACAAGGACTTATTTGGGTAAAACGACTATTTTTATGGACCGAGAAAATAACAAAATCCAACTACTTAAGATCGTTTCATTATCTTTTTTCGTTCTTGTCTTCAATGAAATTTATTGTCTGCTAACTGAATAATCAGCAGAATAATAGGTATTATCAAACTTGTATCATTCATAGATCATTTATGGACAGTTTAACTTATTTTTTTTTAATCAGTAAAGGACGACTAGTTTCCAAATGGAATTACCTAATTCAAAGGACAGAAACTACCAATCCGTAACCATCAATCGGTTATTTAGGATACATGAATCTATCAGTTGTTCATCTAAAACTTCTAAAAGGATTATCCTATCGTTCTTTCATTCCACTCATTCTCCTCCCTCATTGTCCTACTCTTCTTTCTTACTGACGACTGAAGAAATTCCCGACCCGTCTCCGAATGGTTAGTCGAATTTTTCGAGTCTGTTGTCTAAATTAAGTTGTAATTCTTCTGGCCAGCCTTTTTTTCTCTGTCTTCTGTCCAGTGAAATGTAAAGGAGTATTGAGTAAGATCTTAATGATTAGGTTCAATTTTTTGACCTAGGATAAGAGACCAATGGTTCTTACGATATAAGTCACTCGAGGAATGTCAAGAGTTTCGACTAAATTTTATCCCCAAAATCACTTGGTTATAAAAAGTTTTCTATACTTGAATCCTTAAGGGAATATTGTTTGAGATTTTGTTTTTCGATGAAGTAATTGTTGTTTCTATCGGATGTTCTTTCTTACTATGGTAGTTTTGGTTTTAAAACGTCTAGTCATTTCATAGATTTTATTCGAATATATAGATATTTGTATATATCTCTATCTCTATGACGTCGTTAATGAAAATTCATTTATTAGGTGAAGTTGGTGGGTTTACATTTAATTTAACGTACTGTATCTTACGAATTAACCTTAAAATTTTTATTTGTAAAGTTACTCTTCTAGGATTAAAGTAATTTATTTATATAAACTCTTTTTATATTTTGTAATCGAGGGACCCCTTTACATTTTGTTTACTCACATGACATTCATGTTTATAGAGTCGTGTATAAGACTGTCTCTTTAAGTATGATGTCTGCCATTTGTGTATTTAGTGGTGTCTAATTTCTTCGTACGTAATTTTCGTTTGCTCGTTTGACACTAATATTACTTGAGATTCGTAAATACATCACTGCTTTTAGTGACTTGTTTTATTTCTCGTAATTAAACACAATTTTATTTCGTGAGACACCCCGTTCCGCACGTCACGGAAGGCCCTGGGCGCCCACGTGAGTTGACGTCAAGAGCGCACGGCACCGTGCGGCGCGTCGTCCCTGCCGGTCCGGTGACGGTGGACGCCGATACTGTACTCGACTACTGGCACGACAACGTTTATTTTGATGGTGATCTGTTGTTTTTGATAGGGTCTATTCTGTCTCAAACTCTCTAGGAGAGTTCTCGCTACTTAAGTCACTCTTAGGAACGACTTGTCACTCTCCGTCTCTTGTCAAAGCCCTTTGTCTTAGTAATTAATTCACTGTGACTCCCGTGTTTTTCCCTTTTTGTCGACCTCCTAAGAGGGTTTGGTTGGCCTTGGTCCGTCAAGTCAAGTCAGTGAGTCAGTACAGACTGGGAAACGTTGGGGTACCTGACGTCGTACGGTCCGGAGGGACAGGTAGTGGTTGAGGGCCTCAGATGAGTTTGAGTACAGGTAGTGCAGCCACTACGGTAGGTTGGTAGAGTAGGAGAGAGCAGGGGAAGAGGAGGGCGGAAGTTAGAAAGGGTCGTAGTGCCAGAAAAGTTTACTGAGTCAAGAAACGTAGTCCACCGGTTTCATAACCTTGAAGTCGAAGTCGTAGTCAGGAAGGTTACTTATAAGTCCTGACTAGAGGAAATCCTACCTGACCAATCTAAAGGAACGTCAGGTTCCCTGAGAGTTCTCAGAAGAGGTTGTGGTGTCAACTTTTCGTAGTTAAGAAGCCGCGAGTCGAAAGAAGTCAGGTTGAGAGTATGGGTATGTACTGGTGACCTTTTTGGTATCGGAACTGATCTGTCTGGAAACGACCGTTTCGTTACAGAGTCGAAAAGTTATGCGACAGATCCAACGAGTATCGTCGTCGGTCACCAAAGACAGGGATGGAGAGAGTTTACTACCGTGACAACAACCACTAAATTCAGCACTTCTTTCTCACTGTTCTTTTACTACCAGTACGACGTGTAGTTGCACTGTGTCGACACTTCCACTCCTACAACCACGGAGTCAGCACAGACCGAAACTCTGGGGTACCTGACGTCGGGAGGTCCGAGGAGACAGGTACCCTAAGAGGTCCGTTCTTAGGATCTCACCCGTCGGTATCGGAAGAGGTCCCCTAGAAGGGCTGGGTCCCTAGTTTGGGTCCAGAGGACGTGACGTCGGTCTGAGAAATGGTAGACTCCGTGGTCCCTTCGGGTATGTACATAAATACATATGTATATCGACAAGAAACCTTCCTGACTACGATTTCGACTTCGAGGTCATGAAACCGGTGGAGTACGCTTCTCAAGTGAGTAACCTTTTCTGAGACTACGACCCTCCCTAACCCCCGTCTTCCTCTTCCCCTGCTGTCTCCTACTCTACCGACCTACCGCAGTGGTTGAACGTGCACTCAAACCCACTTGAGGTCCTCAACCACTACCTGTCCCTTCGAACCGCACGACACTAAGTGCCCCAGCGTTTCTCAGCCTGTGCTGACTCGCTGACTTGACTTGACTTGACTATCGACATACATATGTATTTAGGGAAGGGAGAACTCGGAGGGAGGGTGGAAGGGTAGGGTGGGGGATTCAGTAGTGTCTCGTGACTCGACTCGAGGATATATCGTCAAAGGGTAATCGGTAGATAAAATGTGTACCATCACATTCTCTCCTACTCTACGAGTCTATCGTAGTGGTTGAGTTTCCTGTACGTAGACTTGTTTGAGGTCCTCTGTCACCTCCGGTCCCCTCGGACCGAACGATGGAAGGTGCTCCGACGTTTCTTAGTCTGTGTTGAATCGTTGACTTGTCGTTACTGTTCACCTATATACAGTTGTGATGAGTCATCTTTGATTGTTACAACATTTCGTTAATATAAGGTTATTTATTTATATTTTACTGTCAGGATTCAGGGTTCCGTCTCTTTCTGACTCGGAGACCCTCGGTTGGAGTTTCCTTTTGTGTCGGAGTCTCCTTTTTACATTTTCACCAAATGACGTGTAGTGTGCGTGGTCCCTGTGCCAAGGGTGATTGTGTCACTTGGCTCTCGGTTGACATACCGTGTTTCTTTCTTGTCTGCGATTGTCCAAATTCCAGTTCGAAAAGAGGTTTTCATTGTTCAAACACTTCGTACGACTACCTCACTCGTAAAGGAAGTTATTCACTTTTCGTCTTCGGTCACTAAGGACCCACGTGTCTGCGGGACCGGAGAGATCGTCTCTGACGTGGTCTACGGGAGCCCTGAGAAGTGTTCCGAAATATCCTACGACGACTCTGTGACGAGTACATCGGAATCACAGGAGGGAAGTTTGAAGAGTTCTTTGCATCGGAGACCAGGACCGTAGGACTCATCGACACGAGGAAACTCTGTTCCTTACCGAGATAGACCACTGGGAACCCTTGGTCCGTCGACCGTTCCTGGGGAAAAGGACAACCGGAGTTGTGTCGTACAGTGATTTTAGCCGTCGACCCTGTTACTGGGTCCGAGACGTAGGAAGATAGTCGGAGTGGAGAAGAAGGTCAAACTCCCGGAGGAAATGAAAAGGGAACAAAGAAAAAAAAGTGAAGACTATGGAAAAAAAAAACATGAGAGATATAGGAAAAGTAGTTGAAATTTGATTCAAATCTTGATTTATTCTATATTTAAAATCTACTTATTTATTTATATTTTTTATGTTTAAGTAATTTAAAAGTTCGTCCTTTTAATTCCAGGTTTCTTGACGACTATCATTGCACCATGGTCTTTTTTGTATACGGTACGCTTTTATAAGTCATTGTTTATTCTCTTCGATTCGACTTACGAGTAGACATATCGTTTTTTTCTATGAGTTAGTAAAAAGGATATTCAGGAAATCCTTTTATAAAAGACAAAATAATTGTTGTATTTTTCCTATATACGAGGATACATCCTCGTTTTGAACCATAGACTCACCACAAACTTTGCCAGATCACTAGTCATAATGAGTTTCTATGAGGTTCTACACCGGTTAAATCCTTTTTTTTTTTAGTAAAGTATAGTCCCTCAGACGGTGTCCGGTGTAGGCACACAGTGGTCTCCCCTCAGCACTTAATATTTCCGAGACAGACGGTCCCGGACGACGAATAGTGTGTGACGACCACACTCGGTAAAGACTCCAGGAGACCCTACGTCATGACTTGCTGGAACCCCCTGTAGGACTTATAAACGGTCTTTCTTCAGGTTTACTATGGTTCCCCCTTCCAGTTTAGGTCAAGTTGTTTTGGGAGAACTTACCATTGGTGAGATCCATAAAGTGTTACTTGGTCGGTATCAGGGACGGTTCTTAGTGGGTTTTAGATCGTTCGTCCTTTTTGTCCGTGTAAAATATATTCCTTCTCACCGTTAATGACGAAAGTGGCTCCAGGTTTCTCGTTACCTTCGTCGCTCTTCCTTGGGCGAAGGACGGTCTTTCGTCGGTCGTTACTCCTCGCCGCGCCGTGTCGACGGACTTCATCGACTGACTGACTCCAGTTGTGCGATTTAGTTGCCTGGGTGTACGACAGTGATCACTGTGGCCAGTTTGTCGTTCAGAGCGTTGGTGGGCGGAGACCTCCTTGTCTGGCACTAAGGTTGTCGGAATCTCGTACTTCGAAAACGGGGAACAACCTGCAGGAGCCCAAACGAGTCACAGAGGATCAAATGTCAGATACCCTTGCACTTGTCCTAAACGTAGGATGACAACACACTTTTGACGTGTTTAGAATGAATACGACTTAGCCAAGTGTTACGAAAAGTCCAGATGGTATAGGAAGGTGAAGAGACGTATAAGTAAGGTAAATAAAAACTCTCGAACTATGACGTCGAGGTTGATTTTTAGACTCAAATAGATGAATTTGCTAAAATTGTATATTGATATACATTGGAACAAGACATAAAAGGTTCAGAGGACACACAAGAGTATGAAAGTATCAAATTTTGTATTTCTCCTTTTTTGGTTAACGGAAGAACTCTTAGTAGTTCTTACACTATTTTCATCGTCCACCCGTCGGTAAAATTGGGGGAGGAACTGATCCTTGGTTTCTGTTTAGCCTCCTTTTGGAGCCCCCAAGGGCAGAGAATGACTATGACCACCTTGTTGTTTTACTTCCTACTGGGCCACCCGTCCACTGGGCTCGCGTCTCGTCCGGCCCCAGTCGTCCACTGGGCTCGCGTCTCGTCCGGCCCCAGTCGTCCACTGGGCTCGCGTCTCGTCCGGCCCCAGTCTCGTGGTGCCCCCGGTTGGCGTCGAGACAGCAGGCACCGTGAATAATGGAACACTGTATGCGACACAGACAAGGGGAAGAACAACGGTGACGCTGTTAAATCAAGGTGGGAACAGATCTGTAGGTCTGCGCGGCACCTGTGTGTTGTGTAGGAATAACTTATTCGTTTGCTTACTACTCAGAAATTTTCAATTGTGGTCAATTAGATCCCGAAGACGAAGATCTTCATTGAGGTATCGTTATTCGATGGTGAATGGTTCGTAAATAATACACAGTCTAAGAGAAGACAATATCCAAATTCAGTAAGTTCGGCGTGTTGTTGGGTACTTCTTTCATTCCGTTTTCCATCTTTACGGAGCAGACTCCAGTATCAACCAATTACGGTCTCGTGGTAAGAAAGATTCGTCTATTGGAGTTTTCGTTGGTTCGTAAATGAAAATTTCCACAAGTAACGTGGCGGAAAAATTTTGCGATACGCACACAAGTCATCGTGGGCTGAGAAGCGCTGGGGTACCTGACATCGGGAGGTCCCAGAAGACAGGTGCCTTAAAAGGTCCGTTCTTATGACCTCACCCAACGGTAAAGGAAGAGGTCCCCTAGAACGGTTGGGCCCTGACTTGGGGACAGAGAGCGTGGACGACGTAACCGTCCGTAAAAGAAGTCGTGACGCGGCTACAATTTTACATAGTGTACGAAAACGATGGGACTCTATTAGTAAAGGGGGGGGTAGGAAAATTTACACGTCAGTATCTAAAAGGCTATTACCGATGTTGTCAAAGTATTTTATTCGACTCGTGAAAAGGGGGAGATAGAAGATAAAAGACCTTGTTGACGATTTACTCTTTTTCACTGACACTTAATTTTCAACTAGCCTTCAGTGGATATTTTAAAAGGGATCTCTAAACCCCTCTTTTTCGGAAACTGATGATAAAAGGTTCTGACCAAATTTTAGTATCCGAGTAGATTGATACAAGAGATAAAGAAGAACACTGTCAAAACTGTAAAGTGAAAAAAAACTTTAAAATAATTAAAATAAATCAGGGGGTTTAAATAATCGTATATAAACAAGGTGACGAACAAAGTGGACTTTTACAGGACAGATGTCGGAGCAGAAAACAGGGCAGGAAGAGGGAAGAAGGGAAAGTCAGAGCATCTCCGGAGAGTCTCCAGGTCAAGACCGAAAAGAATCGGAAGTGGTAGCAAATAATGGTGATGGGAAGACGTAAAGTACCAGGAACCCGAATGGAACTGATAAAGGAAGGAAGATCAAAGGGATTTGAAAAAAAATTATGATTCAAAACTTAAGTTACAGCCGAGTGAATAAATAAAACGTAAAAATTTTCAAGTAAATAAAAATTAACTCCCTATTGACGAAATGCTGTGACATAACCAAGGCGGTGTGCAGCTCTCCTCAGTCAGTGTCCGTATGGACACAGGGGAGGGAGAACCGGTGGGAAGGGTGGAGGGTGGGTCGGGTGAGGAGATCCAAAATCCTCCCTGAACCTCGAGTTTGGTCGAGCAAATAAAAATTGGAAAGAAAAAATGACTATTTACATAAAGTCTGACATTTTAGGGAAATTCGTGACGAACTTGATATAGGGTGTTAAGAATGTAAATTACAAAAATGACAGAAAGTTAAGACTTATACAGTATTAAATAAAGGAAAAATTGTGTTCCCAATAAATCTTTATACGATAAGTTACACATTAGTATTCCTAAAAAAATTACCCTCCCCACCCGAGAGGAAAACAATAATTAAAGAATAACGTGACGTGTTATGACTTCGACTAAACACAGTGAAATAAGAACCCTTAATCAACTCCGAAGGAAATACCGTATTATATACAAGTAAGGTGTACTCGGGGGGGGGGGGGGGGTGGTTTCAGTACAAAGACACTCAATATGTCAAAATGCACATAAAGACTTTCGAGTTCAAATAATTACACCACAAGTCCGAAAGAGGTATAGACGAATAAAAAACCGACGTCCTAAATTAAAAGATTCTCACCACACAATTTTTCTAGAAGCTTATGGTGACGACCAAAAGGGCGAGAAAGGGTCGTCAGGACAGCTAAAGACGGACCGTATAAGAGCCCGACACAACAATCTGGGGACACAAAGACTACTGCCGTGGCAGAAACGTCGGAACTACAAGATCACGAGGAAAATAGTCATATCTTGTAGGGAGAAGAGGGAATATAAATTCAATGACGATGAAAGAGAACCTAGTATAAACACGTAAAGAATGGATAGGAAAATAAAAGTTGGAAAAGGACGGAAAGAAAACTTCATGCAAAGAATATCTATTAAGTAAAACGTAGAACAAAAAGATAAGTCGGACTGTTACAGAGAAATATTACATGTAATGTCATTGTAAGTGACATTAATCATAGTATAACCTGAGACTGACGGAAAAAAGGGTAAAGGTCAAAATTACATGAAAGAAAGACAAAAGAGGTGGTAAGGTGGAGAGAAAGGATAAAGACTAATCTTTTTGGTTCAAAAGAAGACGAAATTCACGACGTGGAAGACAGAAGACATACGTGTCACTGACGAAAATTCTGGGTCCGAATACAAATAAATAGGGATAATGGGTCAGGGAAACCAAAGGGGAGTTGGGTCACTACGTCTATTCCTGATTTTAGAATCAGGACTCAGTAAAACGGATACCTCGAAGAGAAAAATTTCTTTAAAATGAATAAAAATTAACCTCCTACTGAAATGTTATAACACGACCAAAGACGGTGTGTCGTTGTGCGTAGTCGGTGTCTACGTGTGGACAGGGGAGGGAGGGCACGTCTCGCGACCGAGACTCGGGGGGCGCCGTCGCCGTCCAAGGGCGACCGCCGACAGAGTGTGCACCGTCACACGTGCAGGGGTGCAACGACAGAGCCAAACAGGGAGTGTGGATGCCTCTTCCGCTGACGTGGGTGAGGTCAGGAGAACGGACGTCTCAGGGTGCCTGACTCCCCGGACCACCCGACGTCAGG
The DNA here is from genome assembly GCA_006410555.1 of Capra ibex. NCBI lineage: Eukaryota > Metazoa > Chordata > Mammalia > Artiodactyla > Bovidae > Capra > Capra ibex. The sequence goes on from SJYO01052794.1 coordinate 30,222,872, forward strand.
TACCCCAGCGTGTCTCAGCCTGTGCTGACTCTCTGCAGTGAAAGTGAAAAGTGAAAGTATGTAACCTCTTCCTGTACCGTTGGGTGAGGTCACAAGAACGGACCTCTTAGGGGCCCTACCCCCTCGGACCACCCGACGGCAGGTACCCCAGTCGTGTCTCAACCTGCGCTGACTTCGCTGAATCGTCGTCGTCGTCGTGTGGATATCCGTGGAATAGAAACTATTTACTCAGTTCTTATATGTCACCTCTTTTCTGTCAGAAAAGTCACTCACCACCACCCTTTTGACCTGTCGAAGTGCATTTTCTTACTCCACCTACTTAGAGAGAAATAAACTATCGTTGTATTCAGGTGGACGTGAATATCTTTGGACAGTTCCTGGGATTGTGTGTGGTTTGTGTGTGGAGTCAGACCGGTCGAGTGGACCGGAGGGGTCGCCGACGTCGGTGTGTGGACGGTTAATATGTTTTCATGTATGTCGGAAGTCGAGGTGTTCCCTAGAAACCCAAGACATCAAACGAGAATCGTGGGTACAAAGGGAACTCAAAGACATGAAAGAAGGACTCTCGTCCTTTATCCATCAGATACGATCAAAGGGGAAAACCGACCCTGATTTCCAGATATGTGGTGAAGAATGTGCATTTTGGATTTCTGAGGTTTAATAAAAGGTACTACTCGTATAAAATGAACTTATTTGTCTTTTACAATAAAATTTCCAAATTCCCAGTTCCAACTATTACTGTTCAATAAGAACCTTTGAAATGTACCACCAGACTTTGGGACCCTCTCTCCGAGACGAGTGTGAACCTTGGTAGACAACGGTCCTGTGGCACGTCGAGGGGTTTGGAGTCCAATATAAGAGGCGCACTTGTGACCGAACGTCCGTCATGTAACGTCTATGTCGTACCGTGGGGCAGGGTCTGGTAGAGACATTTGTATCGACGTCTCACAACTTTTTGTCTCTGGATTTTATAAATACTACTGACGTCTAAAAGAGACATGAACGGGGGTGACCGCAAAAACAACAATTTTAATTAGAAAGAGTTAGGTAAAAGTCTTCTTTTACTTTCGTTTACACTTAACTTTTTCTTTTAAAACTTTTCTCTTACTTGATAAGTATTGAATGTTCAAGGAATATTTTTAGTCAAGGGTCACGTTCCGGTGGGGATATTACTTAGAACAAATTCGGATATAAGTCTTTTTGGATGAATCGAGCGAACAATCTTTGTCACGTAAGACCCTCCTTTGTACAAGAAACATCGGACCAGAGACTATTGTAGAGGACGTCGAAGTCGTACATTTATATACTTCCGGTACACATTCGACATACCCCTCTTTGGCTTCAGTAGTTTAAGTTTAAGTCCCCGGGTCAGGACTAAGTACTTGCCAGATTACTCGTGAATCATACACGGACGACAATACAGTGCGGTTATTGGTGGTAAATCCTTTTATGTGTAGGACTACTCATTCAGAGAATTCCTCAGGGACGGTCTCCTTTGTTTAGTAGTTTCCTTCCAAATACGAGGGAGGACCCAGGAAGGTCGAAGGTGTTGGTGCGAATATGAAAGATCTTGACTGGACCCTGTGGGTACACCCTCATTTTTCCACTGGTCTCTCCTCTGTCGTAAAAAGAACAGAGGTGATCTTAGAGACAGAGACTACGGACCTCTTTCCTCACAGGTATTTGTCAATAATTATCTGCCCACCGAGTCTTCATTCTCACCCCACGGTAACGGAAGAGGTTTTCGACCGGGTCATAGGATGTTTGTATTCCGTCCGAAATCTGAAACTCCCACTCACAACCCCAGACTGAGTTCTGTACTGACTCCCGAAGGAACCACCGCGCCTCCATTTCTTAGGTGGACGGTAACGTCGTCTGTGTCCAGGCTGGGGACCAGACCCTTCTACGGATTGATGACTTCGGGTGTACGGGACCTCGGGTGCGAGGTGTTGCTCTCTTTGGTGGAGTCACTCTTCGGGTACGTGGCGTGGATCTTTCGTCGGGGACGAGCGGTGTCACTCTCGTTTCGGACGTGTCGTTGCGTCTCGGACGTGCCGGTCTTTTATTTGTCGATTTATTCATAAAAGATATTTTTCTGTACTCACTCTCTCTCTCAATTCTCCCTCGTAAGACTATTGAGACCTGTGTCGAGTCATAATTTCCTTCTAAAGGACCGTGCGGACCATACGCTGTCCGTGGTAAGATAGGACGGAAATACAGATCCCTACATAAGACGTCTTTTCCTTTCGACTCCTTCTTTCTCTAGGTTCCCTGAGAGTTCTCAGAAGAGGTCGTGGTGTCAAGCTTCCGTCGTTAAGAAGACGCGAGTCGGAAGAAATACCAGGGTGAGAGTGTAGACATGTACTAATGACCTTTTTGGTATCGAAACTGATAAACCTGGAACCACCTATTTCATTACCGAGACGAAAAATTATACGACAGATCCAAACAGGATCAAAAGGAAGGTTCCTGGTTCACAGAAAATTAAAGTACTGACGTCAGTGGTAGGCGTCATTAAAGCCTCGGGTTCTTTTATTTTAGACAGTAACAAAGGTGAAAAAGGGGAAGATTAACGTTACTTCACTACTCTAGTCTACGGTACTAGAATCAAAAAAATTACAACTGAAAATTCATAGTTTTTTTTTTTTTTTCACTCTTTGCCCCTATACGAACCACCATTCACACTTTGAAATCTATCCTACCGGAGTGACGTTTACACTGAAGACTCCTTTCTGGGGCGACTTCACATCTTCGTTCGGCAGACCCCTTCTCGACCAGACCGTTTTCCTTGTCACTTGTACTTCGGGACTCCTTCGTGGTGAGTCTGCACGATCCCCGTGTCGTTTCTCCGGTCTGACCCCCGGTCTCTTGGTCCTTCTGCTCCTCCGTCCTGTCCTCTCGGATGTCTCCCTGCGGTCCCGGGACGTCCCGGATCGCTCCCGGGTCGGGAGTCAGATCAGTCTGCCGACCGGTAACCTGTCCCGACACGGGTCGCTCCGGCGTCAGGTTGGACACACGGACATCCCAGTGTGCTTGCGATATACCTGGGACTTGTCCTTCCTCTGTCCTCCCCGTCTGTGTCGAGGACTCGTTTGCGTCCACTCTGTACAACCCTCTATTTGACTCTACGTAAATTTTATTCTTAAATAAACTCGTATTTAGTCAAACTTAGTCCGTTGGGTTTGTCCTTCACTAGTCCTCGTGAGATGGGTCACCTCTGCCCCCTTTTAGAATATATTTCGTGCCTTCGTTTAGTAAATGAACCGATACCATGTACCATTTAGCACATGAACCGATGCCATTTCGGTGCGACCAACAAACACTAGTCAACAAGAGTCCCAAAACAGATGTATTAGAAGTTCTGTGAATGTCCGAATCCAAAGCAAAATGAATGTTTTCGGTGGTCGTGATCTTAGTGAAATCAGAGTATCTAAGGAAAGTTGAATTCTCTACCACCACCGTCGTCCCGACCGATGTCCTCTGGATGAAGTGCTATATAAGAGTTCCGCCTCGGTTGTCAGTAAAGTGGCTCTGACCAACATCTGTCCCTCTCTTTCTTTGTGCGGCACCTACTGAGCTGCTGGTAAAACGGGTTAGTTGACCTTTCTGTCTTCACAGCAATTGATGCCACTACTTGACTCTCTACCTGTCTTCTGGATGTAAACCTTCAGTAGTCATATATCTGTCGTGAGTTTGTCTTACATTTATTCACCTGTAAACATAAAGAGTTTTCGTCGTCTCTACGTAATCAATCCCCGTAAGTCCTAAGTGTGTCACGTAAAAGGTCTTCGTACTATGATAAAACTATTATCTATTGTAAATTTCATTAAAAACACTATTTTGTTTATCAGGATTCTACTTCATCTTAAATTTTACACGTACTCAAAAATTCTATTTTGTGGTCTGAAGTTTCTTTACACGAACTCTGTCCAACGAAACTCGGTGTAGGACCAGAGACCCCCGACACGGAAAGAGAGAAGACGGTTATGTTCAAAAAGACACAAGAAGGTCCAAGACTCCTCGAGTCATGAAAATTTCGACTAAGTTGTAGTTAGTGGAACTTTGTAAATAACTCACAGTCCGTGACATGACCCTTGACCCTGTATCACCACTTGTTTTGTTCTCAGGGACGGGAACACTTCAGGTGTCAGAGACAGCTCTTATGGTTCAAGTAGACACGAACAAAAACAAGTCTACTCAAAAATTTTTCCTTTTGTGCGTCACGGTAGAGATAAACTTGAAACGTCCCAATAAAACCTCCAAGTCTATAAATACTAAAGTTTTGTCAAGTCGTTAACATTTGTCTATACGTCCATTTAACTTAGTCGTGAAGACAATGCTGTCCCGAAGTATCTATATCATTTTCGCTGACGTCCTGTGAAATCTGGCGTTTACTTGCCGAATGTAGACTCCCACGACTAAGGATGTAGACCCGTGATTTGACCTGGCGTTCACGTGTGCGTACGATTCAGCGAAGTCAGTGCTGGGTGAGAACCACTGGGACACCTAACGTCTGACGGTCCGAGGAGACAGATACCCAAAGAGGTCCGTTCTTATGACCTCACCCGACGGTGAGGAGGAGGTCTCCTAGAAGGGTTGGGTCCCTAGCTTGACCTCGAGGAATACAGAGGACGTGACCGTCCGTCCGAGAAATGGTGATCGTGGTGGACCCTTCGGTGGGAGATTCGGTGATTTCTTTTTAAATTTCGTACGTAGAAGAGGAAAAGACTGTTTTGTCTGTGTTTTTAAGTGACCGTCTCTTTTATAAAAAGGACCTTTAACTGGTTTCGTCTCAAGTGTTCCCAGAAGTACATTCGGTACGACCCATTGTCTCACCTTCACTTCTGAGGTACTGGTGACATAGGTCCTCCGTGGTCGAAACAAGTTTGACTACGAAGAGCACGACTACTCAGTATTCAGTCTGACGTAGTGTCATTTAATATGGGAACGTTCTCAGTAATCATACATGACAAGTCCTAAAACAAAGGTTCGTGTGTAGACGGAAAACATTATAATTATTTTTACTGATAAATATATAGTATCAATCTAAGTCGTAGAGTTCATGTCTGATTTTTCTGAAGTTTCTTTTGTGGAAGTCGACTTCTCCCGTACGAAAGATAAAAGTAAGAATTTAAAAGTTTTTCTATGTAGGACATACGTTGTCCTTTCAAATTTTATAAGTCGACAACGAAGATTGTAGGTAATCAGTTTTCGCACGAAAGTTTGTTAAAATCTATGTACTGGAGTTCACACCATCCTTTTCCACTAATAAACTTAAGTCTCACCTTATGTGTAAACGGATTATTTTATATATAATTTTTGTATGTTTATAAGGAACAAATTTTTTATAAAAACTGTCAGGGATTATATCTAACCAAACAGAAATTGTCCTCCCCTTTCCAGATGACTTGAGTCGTCGATATTGTTAATTCATGCAAAATTTTTGAGAGAAATATTAGCGGCGACTCGACAGTAAATCCGCAGAGCGGGGTGATTGGTGCGCCTGGCGTCGTGAGGACCCCGGGTCGCCAGTGACGCTACGGAGGGAGAGACGCGGGCAGAAGTATGTCGCTGTTAGAGGTGGGAGACAGGTGCGACGGCCCGACAAGGGGTTTGTGACGGGGAAAGGGTGACAAACCTTTTCCTACCCTTACACTGGGTTTGGTCCGAGTAGAGTCAGGAGGGATCCTAAAGAAGTTTTTTGAGAAATCCCTCCCTTCAAGGGAAAGGAAGACTGACTTCCTTCTAATCGTATTCTGGGGCCTCCGAGGGTCGCCAGGATGACGTTCTCCATGACCGCTTACAAGTAGACGGCGTCTTGGGTTTTACACTCTTCGTTTTTTATTCTATATACATCTCTCGGATAACCTCTTCCGCTACCGTGGGGTGAGGTCCTGAGAACGGACCTTGTAGGGTACCTACCTCCTCGGACCACCCGACGTCAGGTACCCCAACGATTCTCAACCTGTACTGACTCGCTGAAGTGAAAGTGAAAAGTGAAAGTACGTAACCTCTTCCTTTACCGTTGGGTGAGGTCACAAGAACGGACCTCTTAGGGTCCCTGTCCCCTCGGAGCACCCGACGGTAGATACCCCAGCGTGTCTCAGCCTGTCCTGACTTCACTGAATCGTCGTCGTCTCTCGGATATGGGGTCCAAGGTCGAGGTCTCTGGGGGTCTCTAGAGAACAGGGAGGTGTTAAGGACACTAGGACAATGGATCGAGTTCTAGGAAGACTCTTTAGGAGACACGAGGTCGTTAAAGAAACTTGGTATACTTTGACGGTAAAGACATTTAGTTTTTACCAGATTGAACTGGTGGTATGTCCGTTAAAGTTAACCAAGATGGCTTGTCCGGTGTAGTCCAAATACAGTGAATCTTAGATTTCTGAGACCACTGATGTTGACGGTTATGACTTACCTTAAAGGTTTGATACACTATCTTTTTTGGATATAGTAGATAATCGGTGACGACTATTTCTATGTGTGCGTTTGTGGTTACATAGGTATGTGTCTGTGCGAGTGAGATTTAAATGTGTGTCATACCCAGTCACACCGACGTGTTTTGGCGAATCGCTACGCTGCAGAGTTTGGCGTACCGTTACATCTGTACAATAACCCTTGTGTCCAAGACCTTAGTGTGACAGTCCAAAGTTGAGTTTCATTGTTCAACAAAAAATAAAAAAGTTAACTTTTACATTAACTCTATTAATATGTAAGTGTGTGTAAACATTCTTTAATATCTCTATAAGTTATGGTAAGTAGGTAAAAAAAGACGTTGTCATTATAGAACGTTTTGATGTCCTATAACCCTGGTCCTAAACTGTGTTTATGTTAGGTGGTGAAAGTCTAAAAGGGTCAAATTGGACAAGAGTAAACGCACGCACACACACAAATTAAGATGTCAAAGTCGTGTCGCATCCAAACACACAGGTAGAGGTGTCGGTTATATGACTTATACAGGTAGGGGTGATTCTAGGACTCGTAACGGGAAAACATTGGTGTCGGAGATGGGACCTAGCTAAAGGAACACCGATATTTTGAAGTTTCATAGATAAAGTAGAACTAACTCAAAACCATCGAACATCAAAAACTGTTTAACCAGGTAAAGAAGAGTCAACCGTTTACATACTCGTGTTTCAACAGGAAATATAGAAAATTGCCGAGAGTCCTAGACATCACAATAGGGTAAAGTAAGGACTATAATCACTAAACACAGAAAACAAGAGTCAGAACGATTACCAAATAGTTAAAAAAACAAAAGAAAGAATGTTTCTTCGTCGAAGAACGAAGTGACTAAAAGAGATAATAAAAGTTAAAACAACTAAAGACGAGAAGTTACAAGTAAGAAATTCGACCGAAAGTCCCAAAAAAGGGGGGAGAAGAAAAAGATTAAAGAACTCCCTCCCTGAATCTAATAACTAAACTCTCGGAAGGAGTAAAAACTACATTTTAAGTCACGATATGTAAAGGGAGAATCTTAACGTAATCGACGGAAGGTGTTTAAAGCTATACAAACAAAGGTAAAGGTAAGTCAAGACACATGATAATAAAGGAAATTATAGAAAAACTAGGTACATAATGAATCTTCGCACGACAGAGTAAAAGTGGACGGACCTCGAAAAGGTCCGAGAACTTAAAAGAGAGACGAGAACTCAGGAATAAGATGAGGTAACACCAGTCTCCCATGTGAGACGTATTCAGGTTGACGAACTGTACACGACTCCAGACGAGATTCGGGACTCTACACGGGGTAAGGTCGTTTACAGGGTACTTGAGAACTCTTCTGAGGTAAGACAGTAACAACCCACCGTATAAGATCTTTACGGTTAGTCGAGTAACTGACTGATACGACAGGTCGGGAAGATATAAGAACTCCTAAAGAAGAGATCCATCAGTGAGTATGCCCAGAACCGGATGGAAGTGCTCGACACCAAAATTACTGCCAGATTAAAAGTCTCGGTGACGTTACGAGAAAACCAGACGAAGTAAATAGACCCCGACGACTCCGAGGGTGTCCATGACAGACTCTCCTGTCTTCCCCAAAGGGGTCCATGTCCACGGACGGCAGAGTTCGGAGGTCTGACCTTCTTCGAAGGGTCCGGATCGCGAATGGTCTTGGGGACTGGACGCACGAGTAATGGGGAACAGAGACCCGTCCCTTCCCTTAGATTCTGGATATTCTGTTTCCTCAATGGACCGTCCCGGTTTACAATACCGTCCGGGGGCCATCGTCCCCGACGGTTCACGGGTCGATAGAGAGTCCAGGTAGTCCCTTTCTCTCTCATGTGTGGGACCGGTTACTGACAATCTCCTCGAAGATGACTAGGAGGAACGACCACCGTACTCCGAACGAGAAGAAATAGGTCCCTTCCTTCCCCGGGTAGACTCGACGGATACAACGATCAAGCCCCCGGTCTTTTACGGTCCAGAGTGATCAAGAACACGACCGACCCCCTTACATTATACGAGATGAGAATAGACCAAGGAGGTCAGGTCTCCAGGGTTTGGTCTGACGAACAAAGAATGGTTGAAAGTCTCGAGAGGAAAAGTCGGAGAACGTATTAAAGATTCCAAATGTCAACAAGAGTCACCCCTTCTCCTTCCTCTTTGTCTAGATACGGTAAACATGTCTGACCCCTAGAGTTCGAAGATTAAAAAACTGTAACTCATTTTAGATTCAGAGTCTAAGTAGTAATTTTTGACAGAGTATCACACACCACTTGTAATTTATCTATTGTGTATATTTCAAGAGTCAAGTGACGGAAGATACTTTATTCGTGAACCTTTTACAGTCAATAACAACGTTTTGTATTTCATTATTGATGTAAAACACTTTTTTGTACTTAACTTTTCCGGTTTTACTTTAGGTAATTTATTAATATGGAGATCTACCAATCTAGTACCTATGAAAATTTAAAGGACCAAAATATAAAAAGACATAAAAGGTTTACAATATGTTAATTGTCCAAAATCAAACTACTATTTTAAGAATTTATTGATATTAGATTTAAATAGTGAAACATAAATTTATAGAAGACGTGTTAGAAGTTTATTTCACTCCTTCTACCTGCGTTGTTATTCTAGGTTTGAACGTAAAGACCCAAATACTCTGTAGTCTTATCTTGTTGACCCGTTCTCGTAATCGACGACGATGAAACAAGCCTCTTACCTTACTAATAGAGTTTCAGAAAGTGAAGGGGATTGGGGATCTTACTGAATTAATCGTGTGACGTACTGTCGATTCTATTCACCTAATCATCCTCAGTGTCGGTGCTCATTCCATTCTAGGATGAGACACCAATCAGGTCGAGTCTTTGCAACGAGCCTTAGTCGGATTGCCTTTTCTCGAGAGGTTTTGCACACTAGGTCGTTTTACTTTTACTCACGAGGATTTCTTTTTTATGCACAGTGTTTGATTGTCTTGTCGTTTAAGACAGAAGGGAAGTCTGACATCGTCGAAGTAGTCGGACTGACTCTCCCCTCTTCTTCGTCCATTTTTGGGTTTGTCGCAGACTTCCTACCTCAACGAGCCACTCGTAAGGAAGTCGTTTGTAGAAGACTCCCAGACACTGGTACTGAAGGTCGTTGGTCTCCCAGACTTTCTCATTCTAGAGGGTGAATCCTCGAGAACATGACTTGACTTTCGAGTTACTGTGGACATGACTTAGAAGAGCTAATTCTGAAAAATTTCTGACTATTGTACTTAGTCTTAAAGATTAGATTTATTAAGGGAATTCTTTTTGAATTTCTTTTGAAAATTACAACAGACAATATATTTTGATGATTTAAGTCCCCCTTTCACTCTAGTCGATTTGACCATAAAGATAAAAACCTATCGAAATTAAGGTCTTTCTTTTTCTGACTTCTCCGTACGTTCGGCTCGAACTTCAAATTGACTGAGTTTTTAGTAATTGTCTTAGCACATATTTGTACACGTATTAATCGGGTAAAATTTCGTCCTTTTGTTGTGACCTCCAACTCGGGTTGAAATCCGAACGATATTTCACTCCCTCTTTGTGACGTCGACTAGGGATTAAACCTAGACCTTTGGAAGATGGTGTTACTAGAACCGTCTAGCATAATGCATGCTTGTAATTTTTGAGTAAAATAAAGTTTATGGTATTTTATCATGTGTCTATGAGTAAAATTTATTAAGTGTATAGGTAGTCCATGACTATATAATTTCATTATACTGGATATAATTATTTATAACGTAATATTTGTGTCTACACGAAAAAATTTTTTTAACCCAACATGGAGGATCTTGGACCTCTTCCTTTACCGTTGGGTGAGGTCATGAGAACGGACCTCTTAGGGTACCTGTCTCCTCGGACCACCCGATGTCGGGTACTCCAGTGTTTTCAGCCTGTGCTGAATCGATGGTTTGGTGGCGGTGGTGGTGGAGGAGGACTTTTGTAGATGAGGACCGTTTGATGGTAATGTTATTTATTTTACGTTTTCTTATTTTTTCTTTTTCTAAAAATTCGTTCTTTTTCTCTTTTAAATCAAATGTACTAAATTCTCATACACTTCAGGAATATGTCAAAAATTCCATAGTTCTCGACCAACTCAAATGGGTCGTGAATGTGTTGAATGAAATTGGAAATGAAGAAAATTGTTAGTGTTTGCCATTTTCTTCCAAATTTTATTCGATTATACAAGTAAAGTTGATATGAGATCTCGTCACAACGTTTTTTGTAAAATTCATGAATGGAAATTATCTCCTATTGTAAAGGATCTTTAAGGTTTTGTACTTTCATTTTCCTTTATACTCTCAAGAATATTCTTTATAAAAGAAACGATTTGATAATAAACAATATCATTGTTATATAGTGTGTTTCGTAAAGTTCAAAATGAAGTGTAAAATTACTGATGTTCTTTCAAAGTCTTGTATAGACAGTTTACCTATATTAGTCGTGATCTTTTGAGGACCGAACAAGAGATGTACAATACTTTCAGCTGAAGATCATCGGTAAGTAGTTCCCAACTCCTGTCTCTCCTTAGTCTGACTATGTACTATCCATCCGTTCCTTCGCAATGTCGAATATGATAAGGTTATTTTAGTCTCTTCCTTACTTTCCTTCATATGTCATGATTGATTCCTTCCCAAATTTCTGTCTCTCCTGTACTGTACGTACGAAATTCGTTCACCAGTAGTCGTCCCTGTACCAAATCTCTGATTTGTTTGCACTCGTGATGAGACTCCGTTGGGGACCATTACACACGTTATGGTGTCAAAAGTGAAGTAGTATTATGTGACTAAAAGTCATATAACTAAGTAGACTTCTGATTAGTCCTTTCCCTTCTTTTACATTCAATGACTTTACATACTCAATTTTTTTAGGATCCGTGATTTTATAACACTCAAAGAAATTTGTAGTGTCAAGTCAGCGAGTCAGCACAGGCTGACGTCGGGGTACTTAACGTCGCGTGGTCCGGAGGGACAGGTAGTGGTTGAGGGCTTGAGTGAGTCCGAGTACAAGTAGTTCAGCCACTACGGTAGGTCGGTAGGGTAGGAGACAGCAGGGGAAGAGGACGGGGGTTAGGGAGGGTTGTAGTCTCAGAAAGGGTTACTCAGTTGAGAAGCGTAGTCCACCGGTTTCATGACCTCAAAGTCGAAATCGTAGTCAGGAAGGTTTCCTGTGGGTCCTGACTAGAGGAAGTCTTACCTGACCGACCTAGAGGAATGTCAGGTTCCCTGAGAGTTGTCAGAAGAGGTCGTGGTGTCAAGTTTTCGTCGTTAAGAAGTCACGAGTCGAAAGAAGTGCCAGGTTGAGAGTGCAGGTGTGTACTGGTGACCTTTTTGGTGTCGGAACTGATCTGTCTGGAAACAACCGTTTCATTACACAGACGAAAAATTATACAAGAGATCCAACCATTATTGAAAGGAATGTTCCTCATTCGTAGAAAATTAAAGTACCGACGTCAGTGGTAGACGTCACTAAAACCTCGGGGGTTTTTATTTCAGACTGTGACAAAGGGGTAGATAAAGGGTACTTCACTACCCTGGTTTACGGTGCTAGAAGTAAAAGACTTACAACTCGAAATTCGGTTGCAAAAGTGAGAGGAGAAAGTGAAAGTAGTTCTCCGAAAAATCGAGGAGAAGTGAAAGACGGTATTCCCACCACAGTAGACGTATAGACTCCAATAACTATAAAGAGGGCCGTTAGAACTAAGGTCGAACACGAGGGAGGTCGGGTCGCAAAGAGTACTACATGAGACGTATCTTCAATTTATTCGTCCCACTGTTATATGTCGGAACTGCATGAGGAAAGGGATAAACCTTGGTTAGATAACAAGGTACAGGTCAAGATTGACAACGAAGGACTGGACGTATATGCAAAGAGTTCTCCGTCCAGTCCACCAGACCATAAGGGTAGAGAAAGTCTTAAAAGGTGTCAAATAACACTAGGTGTGTCAGTTTCCGAAACCGTGTCAGTTATTTCGTCTTTATCTACAAAAAACCTTGAGAGAACGAAAAAGGTACTAGGTCGCCTACAACCGTTAAACTAGAGACCAAGGAGACGGAAAAGATGTTGGTCGAATTTGTAGACCTTCAAGTACCAAGTGCATAACGACTTCGGACCGAACCTCTTAAGACTCGTACTGAAATAATCGCACACTCTACTCACGTTAACGCGTCATCAAACTCGTAAGAAACCGTAACGGAAAGAATCCCTAACCTTACTTTTGACTGGAAAAGGTCAGGACACCGGTGACGACTCAAAAGGTTTAAACGACCGCATAACTCACGTTGTGAAAGTGTCGTAGTAGAAGGTCCTAAACTTTATAGAGTTGACCTTAAGGTAGTGGAGGTGATCGAAACAAACATCACTACGAAAGATTCCGGGTGAACTGAAGTGTAAGGTCCTACAGACCGAGATCCACTCACTAGTGTGGTAGTACTACCGGTACTTCTAGAAAAAACATCTCAAGAAGACACATAAAAACGGTGGAGAAGAATTATAGAAGACGAAGACAATCCAGGTATGGTAAAGACAGGAATTAGTTCGTGTAGAAACGTACTTGTAGTCTTCTATGGATTTTAAACATCAGGACTAGCGAGTTAACCATTTCTTATACGGACGTTAGGTCCTCTGGGGCCAAGTTAAGGATCCAGTCCTTCTAGACGACCTCTTCCCTATCCGATGGGTGAGGTCATAAGAACCGGAAGGGACCATCGAGTCGACTATTTCTTAGACGGGTGTTACGTCCTATGGACCCAAGTTAGGGGTCCAACCCTTGTAGAGGACCTCTTCACTTTCCGATGGGTGAGGTCGATGGGTCATAAGACCGAATCTCTTAAGGTACCTGACATATCTCAGAGTGTACTGACTCGTTGAAAGTGAAAGTAAAATTATTTACGATAAAGAAATTAGGATCATATATACGTCGATATATCTCTATATGTATATACAACTCTATGTGTTTTATGAAACTATGTATACATCCTTACATACAAATATATAAATGTACATTTCGATTTTTAAGTGTAAATGATATTTATAGTAACATTTTTAACATGACTACTAATTATCTGTATAACACATGTAGAATATATATGTATGTTTATACAAAGATCTACGTCTAAGTCCCTCTGATACTTACTTCGACGTAACAAAATAAAGTCACACCGTACGTGGTTTTGTCCTGAAGAAAGAAAGGAAAGACCGATGTAAACCGAACTCTTTTCTTGACCGGATACATTTCTTTTTGCTTAGTACTAAGTCTAGAGAGACATGTACCATTGACTAGACGTCATTTGTCTTCCCGTTCTCCTTTCTCACCACGGAGATACACGTAATTATTTCGGTAAATTCTTTCTACAGACAATAACAAATCCTAGTTAAAATTGTTCAGGATATTAAAAGTGGAATAAGTATCACATTGTCAGATTTACTATCTACGAGGCAACACAGGTTGAGACGCTCAGGTACCTGACATCCGGTGTCCGAGTAGACAGGTACCTTGAGAGGTCCGTTCTTATGACTTCACCCATCGGTAAGGGAAGAGGTACCTCAGAAGGACTGGGTCCCTAGCTTGGACCGAGAGGACGTAACGTCCGTCTGACAAATACCAGATTCCGTGACCCCTTCGGGTATTAGCAGATCCAGACACGATTTTTCATTTTGGTTTTCGGGAGTGACGTGCCTCTGGTCTATTGGCACTGGTGTCCTGTGTTCACGAGACTTAAATCAGGTCATACGTGACTCTAACCGCTGTGTATAGGTGGGACAAAGTGTAGTCTATGGTATACTGTATTTTAAGGGACGAGACGTTTCTTGAAATGAAAGGAAGTCGTGTTCCCTATTATAAATCGAGTTACATAATAAAAATTTTTAAATTCATTATACCGTCGTGTGTTCTTTTAAATACAGTAGTTTATTAACCACTCTACAGTAATAAAGTTGAGGTAGAGAACCACTGTCCACCTCCTTTTTTTCACATACTTTATTATTATTATCATGACACAGTTGGGACGCCGCCGAAGGTGTTTGTCTGACGTAGGAGGGTTCTTCTGATCTGGAGTGTCGTTAGTGTAAAGTACCAGAAACCTTTATTGAGTCATTTAAGATCTAAGGTCGTTTCTCTTCACATGCCTACTTTCTATTCGTTTGTGTCCTCACTCAGAATTATGTCGTGTACGACGATATATCGAACCTTTGCGTGACGTGAAGGCGACTTATCTATTGCGTCTCACTGCCTTTAGCTCATCGCCGTCCGAGGTGACGCCCACACCAAGTGCCTGCCGCACTCCGCCACCCCGTAGACCGGTGGGGTGTCGACTATACGACTGTGATACGTTTCTCTTCGGGCGATGACGACAGGACACACTGGTCTACCGTTGTCTCCGGAGACTAATTACGATCTCTTCTTCTATAAATCCCAGTTTCTTCACTATAAAAGAAGGGCTGGAATAACTATACAAGAAGACGTTATCTACTATTTTTCCTATTTTCTTATAATTGAAGTCTGAAGTGTCCTTCGGGATTCAATTAATTTTTGAACGGTCTTATTTTTCTTCTACCCCCTTTAATGAAAAGATACTGTTTACTACCAGATCTTTATCTTTTTATCATTCTAAGACTCATGTTGTGTTCTCGGTTTGGTGATTTAACCGTACCGGAAAGATTTCTCGTTAAACCTTTGAGTAAAGTTTTCGGAATCTTTTGGACTCATAGGAAACTTGGTCGACGAAGTGTAGATCTTTTACCAAGATTCTTTTATTAGTGTCTAGGTGAATAGTTAGTTCTGTATTAAATATTCGTAGTAAATATTCCTGTTTTTATTTTGTTTTACCCTTGATAGTTTCCTACTCGTTGTCGTTTGTAAAGAGAGGGCAGAGATGAAGTCCTTTACATCGTCCTGGTGTACTCAGTCGTAAAATCTACGGTACGTCACACTCTTTCTGGACCTACGTTTCGGACGGAGACGTCGAACGCACAAACCTTACAAATCTTATTAGTACATGGGCCTTAAATATCATCATATATATATATATATATATATGTGTATCATCCTCTTCCTACAAACTTTAACAGAAGAAGACCTGTATAATAGTCAAAACAGTCACTTTAAACACTTTGTTTGGTAGAAAGACTCGACTAAACACGTCGAAGGCGTATGTGGTCTGGAGACGCATATGAACCCAGAGATTGGATAAGTCATCTGGATAGAGTCACAATTAGATATGACTAGACTAGTGCCCTTTAACCATCGTCCATCATGTACCAGACGTCAACAGGGTGTGACTTTATAAAGTTTTAATCCCCGGTATAAGAACCTAGATGAGAAGGTAACCATGAAATCTTTATTTTCCTTTCTCCTACCACCCTCTTTGACAATACTAAAGATTATTTAAGAAGTTGTTCTTATATATCCAACTGTACTCGTCTCCTCCAAGACTCTTCCTCTCCTGGTCGTCTCCCTTTCCCCCTTTCGTTTTTCGTTGACAGATTCCGACTGCACACAGGCTCAGAATTCTCTCACAACTTCACAGGAGTGTAGAGTTATAAGAACGAAAAGGTGGGAACGGACGAAATCTCTTCTGAGTCAATGCCGGCTTACCCGTTCTGTTCACATTCTGTACGCACAGTGTTTCCTAGGTTTGTCGCTCAGTTCTCCCTCCCGGTCTTATCGTGGTCCGTGGCGGAGTCCCTCAGGGTCATAAAAAGTCCATTCTCCTAGGGGGAAAATTACGGTTCTTAGATTTTTCTTGGGTATCCTATATCATTCGCCGGAAACCCTAAGTGACCGACTTTTTACGTATTATTTTAGATGTCATAATGTTGACGTCATTTCGAAAGTATATTTGTATAGGTAGTATTGCCGTCGGTCTTTTATACCAGTGTGCAGTGGTAGGTGTCAAGTCAGACGACGAGTCTATGACAAAACGGGTTCCATTCAAAATTTTATAGTTGAAATGACATTTTTTATTGAATAAATGGTCTATTTAACGAGACTGAAGATTTTAATCAGGTTAAAAGATGAATATAGTTATTATAATAATTACTATTTAATAGTGACATTAGAATTTATGTCCCGATACTTTGGTGAATTTATACAATTATAAGACGTAAGTTATACTTAAAAATTTGTGTGATAATTCATATTAAAATTTTTGATCTCAATTTGGTATTATAGAATTTTTACCCCTTCCAGTGTTTAGTATTTTCTTTTTACGATCACGACCAGTTGACACATACTCGATACAAAAAATTCGACTCTAAAAAGTCCCTGAAAGGAGTGGGTAGGACAAACCGATTTTCAAAGTCATCTGACGATATCTGGATTTACACACATAGGGGGGTTTTAAGTGCACAACTTGAGATTGGAGTAACACTAACATAATCTTCCACCCCCGAAATCCTCCGATGGTCCAGTGTTCCCACCGTCAAATCACGGGAATTTTTTTTCTGTCGTCTAACTCCAGTGTCGTCTCTTCCGAGGGATACTTAGTCCTGACCCAGGGAGTGTCCTGTGACTTAGACGATCGTGGAACTAGAACCTGAACAGTCGGAGGTCTTGACTCTCTTTGTTGATAGACAGTATATGTTCGGTAGGTAGACGTCATAAAACGGTGTCGTCGGACTTATCCGATTCTTTTACTGTGGTGTATAGAAAGACTATAGATATAAATGTTGATAGACTAACTCTACTCAAAACTTAGGACCGTTTTGTTTATTAAGACATGAGAATTAAAGTGGTTTGACATTCATCCATTGGACTCTAACTAGGTGTTTTCTTATTTGAAGTGTAAGTTTTACACGGTTTTAATGTCTAAAGATCCAAAGTCCTGTAATCGAGACGTTATTCTGTCAAGGTGTCGTTCCTTTTTGATCACAGAAGGACACTTTATTACCAGAAATGTGTCATTTAAAACCCATTTCCGGTGGGGTCGTCGAGTGGTGGTGGAAAGGAAGAAACTCAAGAATTATAGTAAAATTCACACAGATCAGTTCCGATACCAAAAAGGTCACCAGTACATACCTGCACTCTCAACCTGACACTTCTTCCGACTCGCGGCTTCTTAACTACGAAAACTTGACACCACAACCTCTTCTGAGAACTCTCAGGGAACCTGACGTTCCTCTAGGTTGGTCAGGTAAGGCTTCTAGTCGGGACCCTAAAGAAACCTCCCTTACTACGACTTCGACTTTGAGGTCATGAAACCGGTGGAGTACGCTTCTCAACTGAGTAACCTTTTCTGAGACTACGACCCTCCCTAACCCCCGTCCTCCTCTTCCCCTGTTGTCTCCTACTCTACCGACCTACCGTAGTGCCTGAGCTACCTCCACTCAGACTCACTTCAGGCCCTCAACCACTACCTGTCCCTCCGGACCGCACGACGCCAAGTACCCCACCGTCTCAGCCTGTGCTGACTCGCTGACGTGACTCGACTTGACGTGACTCGCAGGTGTCGCGACGACAAGAAAAAGAAGGGTACACGATAGGAGGTGACGGAACGTTTCTCATGGGGTGTGTGTACACCGACGGTTAATCTACAGGTACCAAGTATTGTGTATCCTGTGTGATTTCGTCATTAAAGTGTCTCGAAGTGAAAAATTTTTTTACCAAGACAATATGTTAGAATAGACTAGGAGACACTCCAGTTAATACTGGAAGTAAAGGTGTTCTTCCTGTGTCTTTTGATCTCCGCAACTCATTGAATGCGTTTTAGTTTACAAATAATACATCGTAGTGTCTCTAAGTTTGCGTATGTGAAAAGATGAGGTAAAAGTCACAGGAAAGGAGGAGGAGTAACGAATAGTTTCGCACCGAGGGGTCTCGTCGTCAGAGTAGTGGAGGTCGGGTCTGATCGACCTGGTCTTTGAGACCCCCGGTCCCGAGACGTTAGACCCACAATCGCTCGGGAAGTCCACTGGGACTACGTGAGTTCAACCTCTCGACGACGAGATGTGGGGTTCCAGATTTTTCATTCGACATACAGATTAATGTAAAACACTAAAAGTATTATTTTTCACTCCGGTTCTTATGGCGTTCAATATTTCAGAAATTCACTTATCTAATATAATTAAATCCAAAAGGATTAAAATTATGTGAGTCTTCATCCCTTGTTTTCGTTTTGTTTTTAATGTGTGATCCATGTGTAAATGAAGAGTGACGAGGCGAGAGGCTTGTGGCGGACTACTAGGGAGGATGAACGTGACCAGGGAGGTTCTCCTTGTCTCGTCTCCGGTCCTACGAGTCTTTGCGGTAGGACGAGAGCGACGATGGTGGTGGTGGTTGGGGGCCCTATTCACACACTTTAGGGGTCGGTTTCCCCATCGTCCGTGGACCGTGGTACCCTCTCCCGACGGTCTCCCAAGGTTAAGTAAGTAAGTTGTCAGTGCGTCACGGACATGACAGTTGGTGCACGATCCGTGCGTCCCATGTTTTTGCCTGGGAACAGGAACTCCTTAAGTATGAACTCACCCTTTTGTGTACGTTTATTGATTATAAGTTTAATTCGGACCTTCCTACTCTTTATTTCCTACGACGCGTAAGAGCTTCACTTCTCGAAGACCTTCGTTGACGTGTGAGTAGAAGGGGGGGTTTAGACGTCGCAGTACAACCGGATTTGAACCGACAACCGTGATCCGGGGCGACCGGAAGACAAGTAAGCCACGCGGAGTGGATGACAAGATTGGGAGGTAGTTAGGGTACTGTGCAGAGACGAGCGATTGTGGAAAAGATGGTCAGTAGTCGGAGTAAGACGTGTCACACCGCTACAAAACTCGTTTCTAGACAATGGACAGTTTTTAAAAGAGGATTGCAACCGACAGCAACCTTCTGACGGAAACACTTCACACCAAAATTAGGACGTCAATCGTCTGTAAGAGTCAAGACGGTCCGGGACAGCACAGACGTGAAGGGGTGGGGGACTTGATCCATACCGCGGAAGGAAGTCGGGTACTCTACGTTCGTCTGCGGTCCCCGGAGTAAAGATCCGTCTTCGTAATCCTGAAGCATTTGATATACGTATATGTGTACCCGGTGTGACGGAAGGGGAGACCACTCGTAGTCGTAAACTCTACCACCGAGGAGGTGACCGGATCCCGACACGAGTGGACTTCAAGGGGACGGATGGGTGTGACGTACACATCGGATTGGTCCTTTCTTCGACTTTAAGTCTTGGCGGGGGGGTGTGTGTGTGTGGGTGGGTGGTGTGGAACCCGTCGTGAGACCTACAGGTGTTACGGAGACTCCGACCACCTCCAGGTCTGACGAACTGGGTGCGGGGGAGGTCGTGACGGAAAGGACTGTTTTGCGTGAGATGAGATTTAATTCAACGTTTCCCTTTTACAGAAAATTTAATAAGACGGTCAATATTTGACAACCCTTGGTTGTACCCATGCATACCAGGAACCTTTACTTCTTAAGAATGTCTTGATATGATCTTTTAAATATTCGTCAGTTCGTACAGAGGTATCCGTAAATTTTTACTTTAACTATGATATTTCCGGTCTATCAGTTTTCGTAAATGATTTCTCTTTTCGGAAATCGGTTCCTATTGTATTAAATACTCCTTTTATTAAGTTTGTATTTTTCACATGTTAACAATGTCAACTTTTTTCTTAATTTCTTCGACTTGTGGTCGTTTCTACACATCGCCTTTGCTAGATACTCGTTTTGTACTAATAAAAAGTTTTCATTTTAGTTCGGATAGAATTACTATTTTTCAAATATTTCGAGTCTACCGATAACCACAAAATGATAGCCATTAGTTATTGACCTATAAAACTCCATTACATCTTCAATTATAAGTAGTTTACGAGACTTATCCAGTAGGAGGGTATGTCTTATTCGGTTTTTACTTTAAGTTTGATATACTAGTTATCTTAAATTTTGTGTAAAATTGTTTTTCAGGAATATTAAGGACAGGTACCGACGTTTGTACGTATTGTGTCAGTCTTTGTCGGACTTACGGTAAGGTTCAGAAAAAGAACCTTCATTCGCTCACTGGTAGAACGTGTAAAGGTCTGGACGGACATCCACTGACACACAGTAGAAATAGTGGGTGACAATCTTCACCGGGGACCTTTCGAATAATCGGTTCATGTCAACGGAGGGTGGACTGGACGGACCCCAGGCAAGACGCACCTGAGGAAAGTCTGACCTTTCGCGTAGAGCAGTCATTTTACCGACAGGGGTGTCCCGTCCTCAGACCGGAACACTGAAATGGGAGTGTCAGTGTTGTCTATTACTAGTTTAATTTATGAGTCTCATCTTGTCCTCCGGTTCCCTTTACCCTAGATAAAGAAGTTTTCCAGTTTAGAATAGTGTTTACGGGAGAGTTACTGTTAAGGAGATACCACTATAGACTCCAAAAAAGAACGATTACCGTCTTCGTGACGAAACAGTTAAATTCTTTTATTTTATTTTTACTTCGTATTCGAGTCTCTTTATGTGAGAACCCGTCTTTTGAAACTTTGTGTTTGTCCTTGCTCGATTCGAACGGGTCATACCGCTTCTCTCGTTATCGTCGTCGACGTCTGAGCGACTCTCCCGATGAAAAGGGGCTCTCCGAAGACCTAGGTCCTTGATCTGTTCGTTCTTTCCCCTGCTTCCGGGAGTCGTCCTAGACGGGGCGAAGGAGTATCAGGGGCGAAGACCCTTTGAAGACTTCGTTCACATTTAGGTCCAAATGAGAGGGAGAATCTTTGGAAAGACATGGGAAGTACAAAGAAGGAGTAAAGAGGTAAATGTGAAATTTTTCCGGGGAAAGTCTCGAGACATGGAAGGGACTTCCATGAGGAGTAATTGTTTTTTATTTTAATTCGGATGGTGTATTAACATCACTTCTCATTCAACGAGTCAACATAGTCTGAGAAACGTTGGTACACCTGACATCGGGTAGTCCGCGGAGACAGGTACCTTAAGAGGTCCGTTTTTGTGACCTCACCCATCGGTAAGGGAAGAGGTCTCCTAGAAAGAACCCGAGGTGTTAGTGACACCTACCACTGACGTCGGTGCTGTAATTTTGTACGAACGAGGAACCTTCTTTTGATACTGTTTGGATCTGTCGTATAATTTTTCGACTCTGAAGTGAAACGGTTGTTTCCAGGTGTATCAGTTTGGATACCAAAAAGGTCATCAGTATATGTCTACACTCTCAACCTGGTATTTCTTCCGAGTCGTGGTTTCTTAACTACGGAAGCTTAACACCACGACCTCTTCTGAGGACCCTCAGGGGACCTGTCGTTCCTCTAGTTCGGTCAACTAGGATTTCCTTTAGTTGGGACTTATCAGTAACCTTCCTGCCTACGACTTCGAGGTTATGAAAGAAACCGGTGGACTACGTTTCTCAACTGAGTAACCTTTTCTGGGACTACGACCCTTTCTGACTCCCGTCCTCCTCTTCCCCCGTCGTCTCCTACTCTATTAATCTATTGTAGTTTCTGAGTTACCTGTACTTAGACTCGTACAGGTCCTCTATCACTTCCCGGTCCCTCGGACCGGACACCGTCAGGTGCCCCAGTGTTTCTCAACCTGTGTTGAATCACTCACTCGTTCCTCAATACGAGTGCTAGAGATGTTTCGTCTCCAATTTTCTAGAAAAATTGTATGACCTAGTAAAAAGGTTATGATCACAACCCTCTACCTCTTCCTTTACCGTTGGGTGAGGTCATAAGAACGGTCCTCTTAGGGTCCCTGCCGCTTCGGACCACCCGTCGGCAGATACCCCAGCGTGTCTCAGCCTGTGCTGACTTCGTTGAATCGTCGTCGTCGTCGTCACAACCCTCTTTTTACAAAATTCAACAGAACACACCCTGAAACTGTTAATAATCCAAAGACCGACTACTCAACTGAACACCGTATAGACTTGAGACATTGTAGTCCGATGTTGTCTTGTCTTTAGAGGACGTCTAATGGTCTCTCTGTCGATAGGAAGGCGTGCTTTTCAGAACTCAAACGAAACAGTGGCTGATGAATTAGTTGTTAATTTAATAAATTAATTGCACTAGGGAGAATTTTATTCCATCACAACCTAAAAACTTACTTAATCGAACACTTCCGAATACATATATATGGACCGGGGAGAAGGAAACTTTTAAGAATAAAAACAGGGAAACAAACTTAGTGTATTATTATTATACACCCTACTGAATGAAGAAGTGTGACATTTATAAATTGTTGTGTAGCCCCATTACCAAATAAACGGTCTCGGTACGCGATCTCATTTTGGACAGGATTACTCACCTAAGTTAGGTTCAGTTGTTAGTAACCAACTTTTCAAGGGAGTACAGTCTATGTGCGGATCTACGTCTTCAATCAGTGCGTCTGAAATCCTTAGAAGGTCAAAACACTTTCTCTTTTTATGGCTTTTATGACAACCTCTTCACAAGACAAGTATCATATGTTCCACACAATGCCCTTCTTACTATTCCTCCCTAGTTCCTCTCGACAGCTCACTGCAAAATGTGACGGCGACGACCTATTCATCTTCGAGTGTTTTCTCCACTCTTCTTGTCCTCCAACCCCGACCTACCCGTAAGGTCCGTCTCCCGTCATGTCGTCTTTTTCTGTACTTCCGCACCTTCATGTCTCTTACTACTCAACACACCGACTCTAATATGGGAGAGGTCGTAATACTATTATTTGGTTTGACATACCGAAACTCGTACACTTTCATGTGCCTCCCTTGAGTCATTTACCCAAAACAAACAAGTCACTCTGTTAAAAGTTGAACGCTTTTCGTGAGTCTCATTGAATATTGATATTCGAAAGATAAAGTTGTTTATTTTTACTTTTGCAGAAGATAATTACGTCATGGAATCTGTCCTGTGTAAAACAAGATAAGTTCCTATTTGGAACAAGTTAAAACTGAATTTTACGTATATAGTGAACTTTTTGTAACTGTTTCAAATCGTTTACCTTTACTAGCACAGTTTACAAACTCTCTGAAACCTTGAGACAAGAAACCATCGATTGTACTGTCTTTCAATTATACTCTGAAATGGACCCGAAGGAAGGTTATTTTATTTTGGAGGACCTTCTCCTAGGTGACAGTATTGAAATGGGTCTGTCTGTTCTACTTCCGGATGCGATTGTACCATTTCGATATTGTTCTTACTAAGGGCACTGTCAAAGTACATTTAAGGAACTTTGTCAAATTTGTGAAACTTCATAATATAAAACCTATGTACTTATTACCAAAAGTTTTACAGTTCAATTAAATGTACTTGAACCTGAGAAAAAAAAAAACCAGTTTCGAAATTCCTTTATTGAAACTTTTGTTCAAACCAGGTTGACTAGGAATTCAGGGTCAGACCTGGTATAAATACGGTCCGGTTCTCATCGACGTGTTACGATTATACGTAAGGGGGACGTGAGTACTTACTAAGTGACACAAGAGATTAATGAACTGAAGGGTCGTATATAGTATCGTCTATAGGTAGTTGGAACGGGTCAAAAGAACTCTCAGAAGGGAAGAATTCTAAGTTCAAGTGACAAGAGGAGGTCGAGAAATTAATGGGAAAGAGTTCGAACGACCGTTAAAAAAAGAAGGTCGACGGGGAATGTCTGAGGACCGTGGGACGGGAAGAGAACACGAAACTAAAAGACCTCCCTCGTCACACTTTCGGGTGTCTTGGTTAGCCTGGATACGTACACAAAATACACAAGGAGTTTTGTGACGTTTAAATTTGTAGTCTTATCAATTACAACAGGAGACTTTCAGACCCTCGACACAGTAGCATAGACGGTCGTTGTCGACTCGTCGTCGTCGGTAACAGTCTATTCCACGCACGAGGGGTCGGTCGGGGACAGGGGACCGTGACCCGGTCCGACGTCGAATAGTAGGGTTTCACTCGTGAGACGTGAGTGAGCGACCCCGGGACATGGGTGCCTCCGGTACTCGGGACACTACCCCTGTGTGCGTCACTAAGAGACGTCGGAGTGGGCAAGGATCCTAAGTAGGAGCACACCTGCTAGTGGCGGAACGAATTACCACCACCACCACCATTGACGGAGCAAATTAGTTGACCGGACGTCAGTAAAAGACTCGTGGATAGTGTAGGGTACCTGATACGGTCAAAGGTCCTCAAGTCGTTGTTTACTCTACGCCAGGACGAGGTTTGCTCGGACACTAGGGTCCATCCCTCGGTCCGTTCATTTAGTCGGAGACGACTCGAGGTCGGGTCTCAGAGGTTAGGGGTCCCTGGAGAGTACGTCGTCAAGGTTTCGGTCGCGTCTAAGTCAGTAGGTCGGATCTTGAGGACGTTCTTCGGGAGTCGACCCTGACGTCCACAGTTCCCGTTTGCGAGTTGTCGAGGAGAAAGTGAGAGGGTAATTTTAAGGTGTGTTTGTAAGTTTATTACAACATTTGGTACATATGTAGTTCAGAAACTTCCTTAAAGATGTCTACTTCACGGTGTCGGTTCGAGGTCGAAGAACCTTCAGGTTCATTGTCCTACGAGATCGGTTGGGGAGGGTGTGTCTGGGATTGACCACCTTTCTGCAAATAGTGGGACCCTTAAACCACTAAACTTGGTTGTCTTTCCAGGATGACCTTTTGGAGAGGGAACTCAGAAGAACCAGGGGGTCACCACCACCTCTCATAAGTTGAGTGTTTGTTTTGGTCTCAGCAAAGAGTCCTTGACTCAGTTCAGGTATTCACTGATCCAACCTTTCCGTCTCTGTCTACTATGGTTAAACCCTCTGTCCTGTCTTTAGCCCTTTTTTTGTTAGGTCGTTTTTGTGACTGTTTCCTCTAGGGAAGACCGAGAACGAGGATAATGGTATTTTAGTGCTGTCGTCCATTATGTGAAACCTAGAGGGCGAGAGAAAAGAACGGGGTGGGGGTGGGGGTAGAAAACAAGGAATTTTGTAATAGATCGGTGGTTTCACTAAAGGAGAGGTGGTCACGGACACACTCGGACACACGGGAGGAGGTTTAAGTAGTACAAGACCCCACTCTTTACAGAACTTAAGGACACAGGATTCAGATCGTGTCTTTATCGACCCAACCGTCTACACTCCCCTGGTACTCCTGAGTCGACTAAGGGTGTATTTTTCTTATGTTACCTTCAATAAGTCCCGTGGTAGGTTTCATAGAGTGTCAGGTCGTGGTGGAGGGAAAGGTCATTCCCCAGTACACGGAAATGTCACTTATTCCTATTAACCGACTGTCCTGTTGCCCTTCCACAAACCTCAGTTTTAATGTAACTAGAAACCTTTTATTTTTGTAAGTCATAAAGACTTGGACGGAGTCTTATCTTCCTTTGTAATTAAAAATTTTTATCTTCATTGAAATTTTTAGATGAGGATCTGACGGAAAGAAAAAATTTTTCCCCTTGAAGGTTCTATTTCTACCGTCCGATGTTCGTACACACCAAAAGTAAGAGAAGGCTTTGAAGTACGCTGCTGTCATTTCCTTAAAGAGGATTTTCGTTTCCCTCGTGTCCTCTCTCACACTTTGGACTCGTCGATCTCTTGCGACGTTACCACCCCTGCGATGTCGACTACGTTCTTCGGACCGAGGTTTCGACCGCTGTCCCTTTGATTGTCGTCTATACTGCTGAGTATTACATCAGGGGTTCCCTAAGACTCACCGGACTCGATAGGGTCTTCCCTCACGTTTCCTCAGTCTGTTTCTAAGGTACTTTCCATCTTTTCTTGAGACCCCAGTGTGTCTGGACTTTGGTTCAAGACTAAAGTCACGAAGGTTCGAGACGTTGGAACCGGGTCAATAAATTTGTAATTCTTCTTGTCCTTATCCCAAAAGTTTTATCACTACTTCTGTGTATTTATACTATAATACATATTACTTTCTCAGTCCGTGTTCTCTCATGTCTCTCACCCTAAAGTAAGTTTACTACGAGTTTTGTCTTTTTACTTAGATAACCCTATCTATGGTCTAGTCACCAACGGACCAGCCTCCTATACCTAACTAATTTCTCTCTAAACTCCCCCAAAATACCCGAATAACCTTACAAAATATAAAGTTCACGTCACCCATTTTTTGAGTAGTTTTACATATCAATTTTAGAGACGGAAAATAATATACATTAATACGAAGTTAATTTTTTATTTTTCTTACCATTTTTATTGTTATTTTATGAAATTACTCCACGAAAAGTTATCAGTTATTTCTTATACCAAAATGTTAAGTTAATTTGTTGATGACTAACTATTAATGAAGTATTATCGTACCGTGAAAAATAATTTTACCTAAGGGGGGGTTATTTTACAGTTAACGATTTTATACTTTATCCTTTGTATTTCCTTTTTAGTGAACTTTAAATCGTAGGTTATATTCGTACCAATTGTAAACGAAATAAATGAAAGTCTGTAAAAAGTATTTCAAAAAGTATTTCAAAGTATTTCTAAAAATTTTCAATAAGACTTTTTTATTTATTTATTTTCAATTAGACGACAATGTTAAGTTTGTACGTTCCCCCTTTGATTCCAAATTCCTTTTCCGTTTCTTAATTTTTAATTTAAAGGATAATTTAATATTTAATATCGATGGTCTTTAACTAATTTTTATTTATACAAGTCCTTATGTAAATGTATTTTAGTGAAGTTTCCACATTTCTCCTGTTTTCATTCCACGACTTGTCAATGGACATAATACTGAATTCACAGATGTATGACTGTTTATGTGCCTTTTAAAGACGTTATTGCATGTCTCTGGTAATCGTAAATGATCGACAGTGACGTCTGAAAATGGGACAAAACTCAACCCCATCCTCGTCTTAAAGTGAAAAACAAAATATATAAAACTACTGTAGGTTTAAAAAGTGATACTATGTGTATCGAATGTCTTTTTGGGTTTACTTGAAAAATCGGTTAAATTATATGTACATACATACACCTATATATACAAACGTAATCAACTAATATGTAATTAAATTATTCTTTCTGGATATTCCTGTATCAAACAGTATATTATTCCCTCATAATGTTTATCTCCTTTGAGTTCCCGAGAGTAAAATGTCGACTCTTTTGAAATTTCGTCTCTTCAATTCATGAAGACATTCTTCAATTCATGAACCCCTTCCAGTGTGGAGATTCATTCATCGGATTGAGTTGGACCTCTTATCAAGAGAACCAAGGGTCCGGGCTAAAGAAATGTATGACATCGGTGTCCCATATTTCGTCAATCTATAAGAATAATTCTTTCTCTCAGTACTTAAATACTTACATTTTAAGTTGTAATCACGTATATTAATCTTATTACATACAAAATGAAAATTTAATTTGGTTGTCTATTCCCTGAGAAATATCAGATGGTATCAAAGAAATTATATTATTTTATTGATGGGTGTGAATTTATCTTAGTACAATTACTTTTGACTACAGGTTCAAAAGTATAAAATAATCGAAACTATCAATGTTTTATTTAACCACGTAAAATAATTAAATTTAGTATTCCATTTATCTAAAAAAGAGTGAAATATTCTGGGAATCGTAGATAAACATTTTACTAAAACTTTTTTCATAGTGACGAGAAAAGATACTTTTGTGACTTGAAAGTACTATAGACGGAAAAATTTTACCACCAAATTTTATAAATTTAGTCAAAATGTACTTTATTAAAGAGTTCTTGATTCATAAATTCTTACTTTTTTTATCGTCAATGGGATAGGATTAATTCCTAGTGCCGTTCCTTCATAATGAATCCTTCTCAAGACTCGGTGCATTCACCTATCAATGAGATGGTCTTCTTCATACACAACATTAAACAAACAGATTTAGGTTAAATTGGGGACTTAATACCACTTCAAACTCCTTCATCTTAACGTTACAAGGACTTTTGTCGTGGGGGTACTTTTCTGTTTCCGAGACGAGGGCTAAGGGGGTTGTTTTGGAGAGTACAATTTGTACGACGTTTGTCTATTGTAATTTTAAATATTTGTTCTTGTTCTTCAAAAGTTTTCAAAATTTCGGAATGTATTATTAAGTCACGTTATCGACTATAGTGATCCTAAATTCAAAAGGAATGCGAACTAAGTTTATCGAAAGATCTAAACGATCAATTTACACCTCGTGAATTTTCCTTTCTTGATACATGGGACTGTGGACCTGCTGGGGTGACTCTATTCTGTCGAGTGGAATACTTGTTCGGAAACCCAGAGGAGGTACACGTTCCTTAAGTACTGGATGTCCGTAGACTCCTTTCGGAAGGTGTGTTTCCTGGTTCTGTCTGTTTGGACTTTTCCCTGTGGCCGTCGTCGTCTCCGTCCTTCTCCCGTCTTCTTTCCACTGATGGGAGTCAGTCGGCTCTTTTCGCTGGCACTCTACGACGGTGGTCCCTCCGCTCTGCTGCCCGTTGTCCTCTCTCTTTGTCCACTTTACCCTGTTGGTTGGGTCGTTTCGGTTGCCCTCTGACTGTCCTCAAGGTTTTTGTTTATTTCTGTTTCTTTTTTCCTTTGATAGTTTCTTTGTTATGGTTTTCACCTTTTCTTTTTTTTTAGGGTCTTGTACTTAAAGGTGTAATATTCCTATTTGTCTCATGGACTATGACATTCAAAAGTAATATCTGAAACTTCCACGATTAACCAAAATATATCGTATACACGACCCGACTACTTTTTATGTTTATAAATTTAAGTTTTGGGACGAATATGGTATTAGGGAATAACAGATCTCTTGTATTTCTTAAATAAAACCGTAGTGGGAGTCTTATTATTTCAAATATATAAATTCAGTGTATATAGCGACGAGTGAACGAAGTCAACACAGGTTGGGAAACGCTGGACTACCTGACATCGGTGGTCTGAGGAGACAGGTACCCTAAAAGGTCCGTTCTTATGACCTCGTCCAACTGCAAAGGATGAGGTCCCCTAGAAGGGTTGGGTCCCTTGATTCGATACAGAGGATGTAACGTCCGTCTAAAAAATAGAGACTCAGTGACCCCTTTGGGGCATTCATGGGGAATTGACAAAGTTCAGCATCATTAAGGTAAAGGAAGTCATATATGGTTACCCACGAGAATTAGTTGAAAGTCAAATAAGTGATGTCGAGTGTAAAAAGTCGGGACAGGTTTGAATAATAAATCCTAATGGGACGTAACCGGAGGGACCACCGAGTCTGCCATTTCGCAGACGGACGTTGCACCCGCTCGGCCCAAACTAGGGACCCAACCCTTCTAGGGGACCTCTTCCTTTACCGTTGGGTGAGGTCATGAGAACGGACCTCTTAAGGTACCTACCTTCTCGGACCACCCGATGTCAGGTAGTCCAGCGTTTCTCGGTGCTGACTCGCTGAAGTGAGGTAATCTTTTCCTCGAGACTAGTCTCAAACTAGCCGTCCTTCGACATAACCCTCTCCACCCGACCAGAGTAGATATGATATTCGGGGGTCCCAAAGGTACCTTAGAATGCGGTGGGACGTGGTGTCCCGTAGTCGACTGACGTTGTGAACTCAGGGACAGAGAGTGTCGGTGTATACGTGTCAAGTCAATAAAAAGACGGACATAAACCCACAAAGATAAAAAGATGAGAAACCGCGAGGGAGAGACGGGCAGTCCATAAGTACTACCAGGTGTCAGAGAGGTAGAGGGAGAAAGAGGTGCATATCGGAGGTCACTAACTGACAAATATGACCGGTTTACCTACCACAAAAAACTTCTGTCACTAAAGTCTTCGTCCCACGTCTTATTTTTCTCTTTTTTCTGTCGTCTCTTGGTCCGTACCTGGTCCAGACACGTTGTCTCGACCCCTTCTCCCTCCCAAGACCTCTCTGAATCGGTCCGTTCCACGGTCATTGAGGACCTTATCTCTCGTGTCCCCTCAGATCCCCTCAGAGACGAAAGATCTCATCCATTCTCCCACTTACTGTACTCAGGGAAATTCTTTCTTGTCTGACAAAAATAAATGGTTCTGACTACTGTTACAAGAATTATTCACGGACCTCAATTCTAGTATCAATGTCATCTCTTCACGATCCGAACCTCTGTCCTGAGACTCTGACTTGGGTCCCAGACGACGATAAATCACATTCGGTCCGAAGGGACCGTCGAGTCTGCCATTTGGCAGACGGACGTCACGCCCTCTGGGCCCAAGTTAGGGACCCAACCCTTCTAGGGGACTCTTCCTTTACCGTTGGGTGACTGACTCTCCGAGTCTCGGACCATCCGATGTCAGGTGCCACAGTGGTTCTCAGCCTGTGCTGACTCACTGAAGTCCTGTCGCACGGGTCAGGTCCCCACGACTCTTTCTCCATTGCGTACTGGTCGGCTACTCTTCCTGTCTTGGGTTCGTCGTGGGGACGAAGGGCTCCGGGAGCGAGACGAGGAGGAGGTAAGATTAAATGGTGTTTGTCATTAAGGATTGTTGAGACCAAAGTGTTCGGTACCTCTTGTTTTTCGTTTTGGTGGTTCTCTTTTTCTTCTCCGTAATCTCCACTATTTTTCGTCTCCTTTACCGTCGAATAATAATTGGACTGGTCTTATTTCTTTTTTTTTTTCAGTTTCATCCGTATTGTGAGTTGAAGTAAAAAATTTTTAACACCAGGACTCAGTAGTCTTTTTTTCTGACTTAATGTAACTCTTAGGAGACTATTTCCTTTGTATCCTTTCATTCTTTCATTTTTCACACATGAAATATTTCTAAAGGTAGTTTTTACCAGTTTAAATTTTCTAAAATCAGGAACTTCCACATTCTAAGTCAATGGACCTTTTGATTAAATACTAGTCAATGGACCTTTTAAGGTAGAATAAGACCTTTTACTGGTCTATTTACCCCACAATGACTTACACGATGAAATCATGTTTATTTACTTAGTACAAATTTTGTTTTCGGATGTATTAAAGATCTGTCGAATAAAATGGACTTGACGTTTCATAAAGGACACCTAAGGAACATACAAATTTTATAATTACACGTTATGAAACATAACAAGTCTATTTATATTCATCATTTGGTTTTTGGTAAAGAAAAAGTTCTTATTTGAGACAGTACATAGTCAAGATTGTTTTCAGTCAAGGGTCTTGTTTACCTTTTGAGTTTTATTACTTTAATTAATAGATGTGATTGTTCCTCTTTTATGTTCACTAGGTTTATTAAAATTTATATAATTATAGTATAGACTGATAGACTCTGTGTGAATCTATTACTGTGTTTATATTATTGGATGTGTGATTCATACAAGATTGATTGGATGTAAGAGAAGACCGATCTAAGTCTTGTACCGATCCTTTTAAATTCAGAGATGCTTTTATAGGTTTCTGTTTAGTTACTAGTTTATCGACCATTTAGAAAAAAGAATTAAAATTCTTTCGTTTTCAGTTTAAATAGGGTTAAATCGGAAGTTAAATCGGAGGTTATGGGTAATAAGTTTATTTCTGATTTAGACGGAGTAAAGAGTGATGGGAATTCATTTTTTTTTTAGTACTTGTAAGGTTATGTTTGAAATCCCATTTATTTCGGGAATGTACTTCGTGCTTATATCCCTTACCTAATTCTAGTGAGTTTTTTATACGGGAACTTAATAAGTTCAATTTTACACCCGAATAGTTTTCTAGGTAAAATTATAGTTGACTTTCGGTATATCGGACTTTCATGAAACCAGACTGTTAGTCCTCGTCTAGGTTGTAAGTCTCTTCTGCAGTGTTATCAGTTTAGAACAATCTGAGAATTTGCTTAGTAAGTAAGTGACGATGTACTTCGTCTCGATCAAACCATCTTATAAGATTGTCGTATTAAGGTTTTTGGTCAGTATATGAAGGTTTGGTTACTTTTAAGTTGTCTCTACTCGTTGGCATGTTATTCCAAAAAGGTAACTCTTTGTGTAACATTAGTATAAATCTAAACTGGAAGACGTGTCAACAGATATAAAAATATGTGTCTCCTTTATTGTTCCGTTCGTTTATTAAGAAAGTCCTTTATACGATAGCGCGTTTAAACAAGGATCTACGTCAGAATGTCTGAACGATCGCAAGGAGTACTTCGCTTACTTGCGACTGTGAGATCCGCACCTAAATCGACGGTGTCGAATGTCGAAGTAAGGAGTCGGTACATGCACGCGATTGAAGTAGAAGTTCCATTAAAACTTTATCCACTAACTGAAATATACGGATGGTTAAACTTTTGGCCACCATGTGACAGTTGTTATAGTGTTCATTTGTTTTTTTATCAAAGGGGAGATAACAGGGAAATAAATAAAAGGAGATATAAATACAAGGTAAATAAAAGGAGATATTTTGTACTCACTTGGAAATTCAAGACAGATCGGGATGAAATAAGAAAGGCTGAACAAAAAAATACAGAGAGTACCAAATATTAGTAAGATTCTTGATCAGTAATTATAATTATCTACAGAAGATGTCCGATGGTACAGTCAATTATTATACCATTTTCTGTTTAAAGGGAATCATTGAACCTTTCCGGATTTTAAAATTATTCGTAAATCGGAATTTTCTTTGGTTTAGATACTTGAAAGTGACCTTTACAAATTCGTCTTTTCACTACTTGTAGACATTCCTTGTGGTGTCTTTTACAGCATTGTCTCTTCATAGATAATTATTAACCACAAGCATCCGTTCATCTTCACCCAGTAACATTCTGATACCAAATAACCTAATAATTAAAACACAGCCACACAATCGGTGAGTTATCACAGGTCAAGAGACACTGGGGCACCTAACATCAGACGGTCCGAGGGGACAGGTACCCTAAAGGGTCTGTTCTCATGACCTCATCCAACGGTAAAGGAAGAGCTCCCCTAGAAGGGGTGGGTCCCTAACTTGGACCCAGAGTACGTAATATCTGTCTAAGAAATGGTAGACACGGTTGTTCCTTCGGGTAATAATAAAAATTTACGTACTTTTATTTGAGACACGGTAAAACTCGATTATATTGACCATGAATTCATGTTTAGTGATCACACGCACCTTTGACCACGTTCCAACCCCTTTTATTAAATTGTTATGAAAAGTTCTCTGAAATTTTCAAGAAGGAGAAAGTAGGTCAATAATGTAAGAACCTTGAGATAGAGTACTTTATGAGGATCCCTATCTTAAGATGGGTGTTTACTCGAGGAGTGTATCACTTTTGAATTTTGACACCTTGGTATGTCACAACTTGATACTGTAAATGTCCTACCTTATGATAAACCTTATCATAAACTATAATTTGTCGACGAATATTTATTACAAATTTTCTTCCATTTTACCGATACTCTATATATTACAAATTTTTCGTTCTGTATCTCAAAATATATATCGTGACAAGGTTGACTCATTTTGATGTAGTCTATTTGTTATTTCTTTATATGGCTTTACCTTACGACCAGTGAGCTCACTGAGAAAGGAAGAAATATACAATGATATTAGAGATATCTTTCTTTCTATCGGGATTCTACACGGGCTGAGAACGCTGGGGCACCTGACATCGGACGGTCCGAGGAGACAGAAACCCTAAAAGATTCGTTCTTATGACCTCACCCAACGGTACGGGAGGAGGTCCCTTAGAAGGACTGGGTCCTTAACTTGGGTCCAGAGGTCGTAACGTCCTCCTAAGAAATGACTGACTCGATAGTCCCTTCGGAGTTATTAGAGATATTCGCAAGGTAATTTTGAGTCCCTTTTTCACTTCTTATGACAATTTCTTAATCACTCAAAATAAAACATGAAACCACCACCTTGTCTCATGGACTTACCAACCTTTATTCTCTTCGTGGAGTCCGGAGAGATTGGTGACTGTCCGGAAGATCCAGACGTCCCCCTTCTGGGGTCCGGTCCGGTCCACTTCACACCGGCCCCTCCGGACCTGCTCCACTAGTGGTGGCGAGGAGTGACGGGGTGTCTGGCTAAGGTTGTGTCCCGAGAGTGACTCGCGACTATGGATTGTAAAGAAACCTCGCTAGGGTAATGCGGGATTTACTGATCGACGCAACCCAAACGAACAAAACAACATTTGGAGACGGGCTGAGGTTCGCGAGGTCAATAGACTGTATACGGTGAAGAATTGGGGTGCACCGGGAGCCGTACGCGAGCTACCTAAGTTTGAGGTGGACGGGGTGGGGATATGGGACCGAGTTCCGGGAGACCTTGAGAGTAGTCGGTGCGGAGGGGTAGGAGTCAAAGGAGAGACTTACCGGGGCGGGGGAGAAGGAAATGACTGTGATCCGACAGGGGACTTCGGGGCATTTCCTCCACATCCTCCGTAATCAGGAAAAGAAGAGGTACGGGGTATCGGTGACGGTACGTCTGTAATACGGTACCGACCAAGGTTTAGAAGATTGAGTGAGTTTCAAAGACGTTTAAATGTCTTAATCGGAATTTAGTAAACATAATAAAAAGACTACGACAAGTGAAGTCATCACTTTCAGTGAGTCAGTACAGGTTGAGAAACACTGGGGTACCTGATATGTCAGGTACCTTAAGAGGTCCGGTCTCATGACCTCACCCAACGGAAAGGGAAGAGTCCCCTAGAAGGACTGGGTTCTTAGCTTGGGTCCAGAGGGCGTGACGTCCGTCTGAGAAATGGTTGATGAGGATAATATTGTTTAACGGTGTTTTAGTTCCGGAATTTTGTTGCGTCTAGATGAGAGAGTGGTAACACCCACACTCTTCTCGCTTTTCCCAAAGGGACCCGATTCTAGCGTGGCAGCCGTCCCGACGTCGGGTGGACAGAGGAAGGAGGGGTCGAGAAGCTCCGGAGACGCGAAGGCCCGGCCCCCGGCGGAGGAGGTAGAGGGTTTGGTCGTCGTGTCGCAGCGGAGCCGGAGGGCTGAGGCGAAGGTAGTAGTGTAGAGGAAGAGACTGAGTTGGGGGGACGGAGCAGGAGTGTCCTGAAGACACTACCTTAGACCGCGTCCGTCTATTAGGTCTTATTAGAGGGATAGAGTTCTTAGACTAACTTTAGTGTAGACGTTTAGGGAGGACGGTACATCCCACTGTACGCGTATCCAGGGTCGGTAGTCCTACCCCTATAAAAATCCCCCGGTAATAACGCGAATGTTCTGGTAAGCGGGATGACCGAAGAACAATTTTAGTCGATCCCTGAAGACCGGTGGGAAAGGGGAGTCACCACTTTTACGGTCGTACCTCCGGTTCGGGAAGAGTGTAGTAGTCAGAGACAGTACTACGCTACACGTGTGTCTATTAGGTAGGGAGTGTGCGTAGAGAGTCAAGAAGAGACAGTAGTGTCGATTTCTTGAAAAGGAGACAGGGTTGAACCAGTGAAGGAGGGTACTACTGTGAGATCTGTCGGACTGTTTTAGAGTCGGAGGTCATGGGACGACACAGACCGGGTGAAGGAGCAGTAGTCCCGGTGACTCTAAAGAAGGACCGACGTCCTGACCTCGACACTTTATTCCGTCAGGACGATTGTGTGGTGGTTCGTTGGTGGTTGGAGGTGGTTCTGGAGGTGCGACGACCGGAGGTCCTGTAGAAGTGATCAGTGAGAAGACGGGTACAGGAGAGAGCCTGGGTGGCTCCCCTCTGCGGTGACAGGTGGTGATGTCAGTAGGGACCGCACGTACGAACGATTCAGCGAAATCAGTGCGGGCTAAACACCGTTGGGGCACCTGACATCGGGTGGTCCGAGGCGACAGGTACCCTAAGAGGTCCGTTCTTGTGACCTCACCCGACGGTACGGGAGGAGGTCCCCCAGCAGGGCTGGGTCCCTAGCCTAGCCGTAGCAAGTACAAAGGACGTCACCGTTCACCCGAGAAATGGTAATCGTGGTGGACCCTTCGGAGTACTCGTCGGGTTGGGGGAACAGGAGACCGGGACGAGTGTCGTCGACCTCTGGGGTTATGACTCATATGGTCTACGAGGTGAGGGTGGAGCGGACCTGTGTTTGTCGACTTGTACCAAATACCCTTTGTGCTTTGGTGCGACCGGTCAGAGTGAAAGTTCTGGTAGAAATGTCACTACTTGAGATTTTAAGACAGGTCGGTACTGAGGATCTTTAGATCTAAGGAGTTACGTTACTCATGTGATTTGTGAACCCAGAATATCAGATTCAAGGTGGAAGGTGATTTTTTATTGGTTCCGAGGTGTTCCCTCAACAACTAACGTCGTATTTGTATTCTACTACGATCTTTTACATAAACACAGTCTTCCGTTCCTACTGAAACGCAACAGCATGCCGTCTTTTTTTTGTGTTGTAACACTTCGTTAAAAGGAGATTGTTAATTAAATTTTTAATTAGTTAATTTTTTGTTTTTTTCTTTAGTTCCTTCATGAGTCTTACTTCCCAGGACAGGTTTTCGATCTCTTGGGTGTGACTCCTCGAGAGCGACAGGTTTGACACCCGCTAAACTCATAGTTTTATTTATCACTACCATTATTTCTGTTTATTTATTTACCCTCTCTTCCTTTCAAGAAGGAATGTCGTCTTACGGACGATTACTGACTCCTTCCTTATTACCTCATTTTTCTTTTTTTTAGTGGTAAACCGTGGGTCACACTACCACTGACTACCTCCGTAGCTACCTACGATTACAAGCCACCCCTCCAAACTACTCTTTGTGTTATCACCACACCTGAACCGAATAGAGGGGTGTTCTATGAGCTTAATCTTTCCCTTTCGACCACTGAGTCACTGTTCCTCTTGTGACCGTCGCCGCCCCATGCCACTGTAGTGTACGAAGGACTACTCTGCGTGACTCGTGTCATATGCAATCCGCCATTCAGACGGTTTTGGGGTCGGGACCTGACCCATACTCCTTTGTGACCTGTCTGAGTTCAACTCCCCCTTCTCTATTTGGACTTGAGAAATCTTTACAGTTGTGACATTGCTACCTTTTTCTGTCTCTTTGGTTGTGTCTGAGTTACCGTCCTCTATGCCGTTGGTTTCCGTTGTATACCTTTGGCCTCACCTTTTGTCTTTGTCTGGTGTCCGACGAACCTGTCTGGCACATTGTCATTGTGGACGAAGGATTAAGTCTGCCAATATGACACGAATACCCCCACAAAAGAACGAAAAACAAAAAATTGTTTACGTTTGTTTAAGTGGTAGGAAAGGATGGTTTTTTTTTTTTTTTTTTGGGAGGTAAAATTCCTCCTGTTTGGGAGGTGAATTGTAGGTGTCAGAAGTTACGGGGGCCTTCGGGAGACCAGCGGGGACGACGGAGAGGTTGGAGTCGAGGATGGTGGACGGCGTCGATTGACGGCAGTGGAGGGACTGGAAGAACGACACGGATCCTGAGTGGTTCGATCAAGGTGAGTCCCGGAAAGGTCCCCGCCGAGAGAAGAGATTTGTCGGGAAAGCAGGTGGTCTAGGTAGTCTTGAGACGAACTTACGGTGGAAAGGGCCCTCCGGAAGGGACTGGTGTCGTTACAGAAGTCGAGGTAGGGACGTGAGACGAAGTACAAGGACCATCGTGCAGTGTGCGAGACACCGAGGTATTCCAAACATAAGAGAACGAACGACAGACGGAGGGTATGCTCTTACACTAAGAATACTCCCGTAGGTTACGTGGTACCATAGGGACAATGAGAGCACGGATTGTGCGCCACCCGTAAATTGTCTATATACGATTCGACTGTGTGACTGTCTTTACTTACATATTGTTTGTAAATGTTTTCTCTTTTGATTAGTAGACTTCTACACCTAAGTGGTATTCACCATTTTATTGTCCCAATCACTGTGGCTGGCGACCGTATATACTCCTCGCCCGGTGGTGTGACCTCTACCCGGTAAGTATTAGTTGGATACATTAATGTCTTATGGCTTCGACTTCTATCTAAATCCGTGAAATTGACTGTTGGACGTATACTTGCCATCCTTTCCGTTCGTCTCGGAGTCCTTCGGGTGGAAAGTCTCGGCTGGTCTACTGTCTATGGACGTGTTATTATGTCTCGATTTAGACCTTCTGTGTGTATCCTAAGTTTCGACGTATGAGGTCGCCAATCGTATACGTAGTTCTTACCTTTAGTTCGTTTACTTTCTGTAGGCGTCGAGACGTGCCGGCGCTCTTTTCGTTTTCTTTGTCTCGACCACCTGTTTACTCTGTCCAACTACCGCACTTCCTTTTGAACTGTCTTTATTTACCTTGACGTCCTTTGTTAGTACTACCACTTTTTCGCCTGACTTTCATTGATAAAGTAGGTCGTAAAGGCTCGTGTCACTATCTCCTTTCGTATTGATTTCTTTTTGAGTGGAATTCTTGATAGACGTCTGTTACTTTTTTTAAGGTATATATATACACGTATATATACTTGTCTGTATATATACCTTATGTATATGAGTGTAATGATGTATATTACTTTTATACTTTTCGACTATTTTTAAAGTTAGATTTTTGTTACGAATAATTTATCTTCAATATAGTTTAGTATCCTCTTTTGTAACTGAAATTTTTAAAAGAAGTTATCTACTTTTTATGACGGTTAAATGTCACTTCGTCCGTGGTATTATTTTTAGGTACCATTTAGAATACTACATTTTAACCTACCATTTTCATTGTTTAGGATATTTCCGGTTTTACACTTAATAAACTATCGCCCATATAGAGTGATTAGA
This sequence comes from Capra ibex, assembly GCA_006410555.1. Lineage (NCBI taxonomy): Eukaryota > Metazoa > Chordata > Mammalia > Artiodactyla > Bovidae > Capra > Capra ibex. The sequence goes on from SJYO01052794.1 coordinate 30,261,799, forward strand.
GATAGGGTTGGGGTAAAATTCAGGGACCATTTTAAACTTAAAATAAATTCACTTGTTTTAATATATCCTGTTCAATAATGAAGTTTACACTAAAAAAAAAATAACCAGTCTCTTGTCCCTCAATCCCTTAAAGTCCGTCTTTTTTTAGAAGTGTTTTATTGACTCTGTTTTATTGGTCCGTTCATCCCTTGTCGCAGACCTTCGGTGACCTTTGTACGAGGACACGACCGTAGTGGACAGGATCCGGCCGGGAGGTTCTCTCCTCTCTCCGCTGTCCTTCCTTCGGACTGGGGGTGGTCCCGTCGCCGAGGGTGAACGTCCTGACGGGTTGCACGTGCGTTGTCGACGCTTCGTGGAGGGTCCAGGGGTCACGACCCGCTGTGCTGACTCAGCCGAGACGAGAGAACATTGGGCGCTGTGAGTGTCTTACGTGACCCGTCCCCCCACTTGTATGTCGTTGTAGTTGGAGGGTCTTCTATTCTTTTCCCCCTACACCCCAGATTTGGTGTACTGCTCGTTTTTCCGTGGGCGAGTTCCTGGTCACTCGTTCGCCGGACTGGATTTGAGTGAGCTATGCCTTTCCCGTCCTCCGTCCTTCACTGGGTGACGTGTGTCTTGGGGAAGAGCACGAACTTAGGTACCTCCTCCGGGTGGTAGGTGAGAGTGCGTACACTTGACTGAAGATAAGGGTCCGTCGACTGACACAAACTTGTCTCTGTGTGTCGGTGTAGTCGACCCGAGGGAAATTTGCGTACTAACGTCTGGAGTCCACCCAGAGAAGAGCCCCAGACCGTCGGGGTGACAGACCGGGCCAGGGAGAACGTTAGGGAATACACTGTTATGACATGTGGAAAGGGGTTTGGACGACGTAGCGAGGACGAAGGAGTAAAAGTCAGCCGAGGCGGCCGGAGACATAGACATCTAAGACGGGAGACGGGACAATAATAACGGGCACGAGGGTAGATTCCGGGTCGGACGTAGACGTGTGCGTCAGTGCCTGGAGTCAGGTCGTTGGGTGGGTCCTAGAGGGACAGAGACTGAAAAGGGAGAGGGGGAGAAGTGAGAGGAAATGTTGTGTGAGGTCGACGTGAAGGAGGCTAACGAAGGTAGGGTGACGAAGAGACCTCTCTCAAAATCCAAAAGTAGTTATGGGTCATTCCAAAGGTGGTCACAGAGAGGTAGTCTCGACAGGCAGACAGGGGTGACTGTAGGTTCCCCGACTTGGGTCGCGAGTTCACAGTCACAGGGGGTGACCTGCGTCCTCGTCGCCGACCGTGCGACTGACGGAAAGAAGGGAGCGGAACGTCCTGCGGAACCCGGGACCAGAGGAGGGTGGCGAGACGAACAGAGGAGAAATAACAGGTCTAGAGATTCACAACCACTTAGGTCATAGGTCAACTTTCAGCAGAGAGAAGATAGATGTGAATGAGGGAATCACCGGACTCAGTCGTGTAGTCGACACAACTGTTGGAACGAAGTAAGCTAGTAAGTCATGTCAAGTCAGTGAGTCAGCACGGGCTGAGAAACACTGGGGTACCTGACGTCGTGTGGTCCGAAGGTACAGGTAGTGGTTGAGGGTCTCATATGAGTTTGAGTACAGGTAACTCAGTCTCTACGGTAGGTTTGTAGAGTACGAGACGGCAGGGGAAGAGGAGGGCGGAAGTTAGAAAGGGTCGTAGTCCCAGAAAAGGTTACTCAGTCAAGAAGTGTAGTCCACCGGTTTCATAACCTCAAAGTGGAAGTTGTAGTCAGGAAGGTTACTTATAAGTCTTGACTAAAGGAAATCCTACCTGACCAACCTAGAGGAACGTCAGGTTCCCTGAGAGTTCTCAGAAGAGGTTGTGGTGTCAAGTTTTCATAGTCAAGAAGTCACGAGTCGAGAGAAATATAAGTTGAGAGTATAGGTATGTACTGATGACCTTTTCGGTATCGGAACTGATCTACCTGGAAACGACCGTTTCATTACAAAGACGAAAAATCATATGACAGATCCAACCAGTATTGAAAGGAAGATTCTTCGTGTATAGAAAATTAAAGTACCGACGTCAGTGGTAGACGTCACTAAAACCTCGTGTTTTTTTATTTCAGAGAGTGACGAACGGGTAGATGAATTGTACTTGACTACCCTGGTCTACGGTACTAGAAACAAAAGACTTACAACTCGAAATTCGGTTGCAAAAGTGAGAGGAGAAAGTGAAAGTAGTTCTCCGAGAAATCAAGAAGTTAAAGACCGTATTTCCACCACAGTAGACGTATAGACTTCAATAAGTACAAAGAGGGCCGTTAGAACTAAGGTGAACACGAAAAAGGTCGGGTCGCAAAGAGTACTACATGAGACGTATCTTCAATTTATTCGTCCCACTGTTATATGTCGGAACTACATGAGGAAAGGGATAAACCTTGGTCAGACAACAAGGTACAGGTCAAGATTGATAAAGAAGGACTGGACGTATGTCTAAAGAGTTCTCCGTCCAGTCCACCAGACCATAAGGGTAGAGAGAGTCTTAAAAGGTGTTAAACACCACTAGGTGTGTCAGTTTCCGAAACCGTATCAGTTATTTCGTCTTTATCTACAAAAAGACCTTGAGAGAAGGAAAAAGGTACTAGGTCGCCTACAACCGTTAAACTAGAGACTAAGGAGACGGAAAAGATTTCGATCGAACTTGTAGACCTTCAAGTGCCAAGTGTATAACGACTTCGGACCGAACCTCTTAAAACTCGTAATGAAATGATCGCACACTCTACTCACGTTAACACGCCATCAAACTCGTAAGAAACCGTAACGGAAAGAAACCCTAACCTTACTTTTGACCGGAAAAGGTCAGGACACCGGTGACGACTCAAAAGGTTTAAACGACCGTATAACTCACGTCGTGAAAGTGTCGTAGTAGAAGGTCCTAAACTTTGTCGAGTTGACCTTAAGGTAGCGGAGGTGATCGACAAACATCACTGCGAAGGACTCCGGGTGAACTGAAGTGTAAGGTCCTACAGACCGAGATCCACTCACTAGTATGGTAACACTAACAGACCCAGTACTTCTGGAAAAAACATGTCAAGAAGACACATAAGAACGGTGGAGAAGAATTATAGAAGACGAAGACAATCCAGGTATTGTAAAGACAGGAAATAACTCGGGTAGAAACTTACTTTACAAGGGAACCATAGAGGTTAAAAGAACTTCTCTAGAGATCAGAAAGGGTAAGATGACAAAAGGAAATAAAGAGACGTGACTAGTAACTCCTTCCGAAAGAATAGAGAGGAACGATAATAAGAAACCTTGAGACGTAAGTTTACTCATATAAAAAGGAAAAGAGGAAACGAAAAACGAAGAGAAGAACGTGTCGATAAGCATTCCGGAGGAGTCTGTCGGTAAAACGAAAAAACGTAAAGAAAAAGAACCCCTACCAGAACTGGGGACATGTTACAGTGTTTGGAGGTAGGTATCAAGTAGTCTGTGAGATAGTTTAGATTAGGGAACTTAGATAAAGAGTGAAAGTGGCAAATTAACGTTCCCTAAACGAAATCCAGTATGGACTTACCAGATCACCAAAAGGGATGAAAGAAGTCGAATGCAGACTTAAACCGTTATTCCGTAAGTACTAGACTCGGTGTCCGTCGAGGACCAGAACAAAAACGACTGACATACCTCGAAGAGGTAGAAACCGACGTTTCCAATATTAGTGACTAAAGCCACGACTGGTAGACCACTCCAGGTACACATCTCAGAAGGACAAATCAACCTTCCTAAACTTAAAAGGAAACAAAGACAAAGATCGAACTACTTTTCTCTCAAAAAGTAACGACGTTTAGTTTTCCACTGACCAACAATTGTTGACAGTGTCGAGTGAATTATAAACTAGTAAGACTAAAGACTGTCAATGTCTAAAAGGAGGACGAGACCCTTTGACCCGGGGGGTCCGAGGTGTACGACGTAAGTAAGACTACCGACATGGGTGACCCCATAGTATTTGCGACACTGTGTGAGGTCTCTCCTCCAGTTCCCAGTTTCCATTTTCTACGAACGCCCTGAGGCGATTTGAAGTTCTCGAACCATCGGTAAGTGGCCGTCTGTGCGGACCTTCTTCCCAGTCTAAGTGAGTGACGAGGTCACGAACCACTACGGGGTACACGACTCATGAGGGACGTGCGAGCGACACGTGTGTGTCGTTTGGGGGAACCCGTGTATACAGACTCGGACACCGAGTAAGGGGCGCTCTGTTCGTCGTGGTCGGAGCAGAGCCTGGGTCGGGGAGTGTGTCGTCATTGGCAGACATTTACCTCTTCCTTTTTCGACGAAGTAAATGCTGAATGTTTACGAAAACGTTTTAGACCACCGAGAAATTGTTAATGTAGTAAGTCCAGTTAACGTGAATCACAAAAAGTCCACTAAAGTGAGGTTCAAAAGAGTCTTTATAAAAGAGTCTGTTATATGGTTATAACAGTAAAGATTAAGTTTATACTATGGATTAAAAAAGGAAATAAATTAGGACTAGATGTAGTAGACAGAGTACTATGTTTACAATTTCCATATGGTTAAATGGTGAAACATAATTTAATACTTAAACGGAACTTCTCCCAAAAATATTTTGATAATGGGTTCAGGATATGCCATATTAATTTATTCAGTTTGATCGGGAATCCCTGGAGAATGAAACTTTACTTTAAAATCTCGGTTTGTCACGGACATTGGAAATGACTTCAGTACAGGTTTACGATCAGACTTAAATTGTTTGATTAGTCTAGAGGAATCTTTTCCGATGAGTGTGAGACTATACTTATGAACACTTAAGGGAGAGGTGGTTTTCCTAATTGTACCTTTAATAAAATTTTATTCTAACACAAAAAGTTTCCCACGACACTCGGAGTGTCGACCTTGGAGTGTTTAGTTCGTGAGACCCACTCTGCGAACGGTCCAATAGGTGACTGGAAGTCCGGAGAACTTGAAACCTTCTGTTCTTCATTCGTCGAAAGGTTTCCACTCGGTTCCACTAGGGTTAGTAGTTAGTAGTTAAATTATTCGTAGAGTCCCGAGCAAGATACTCGGTCCGGGGTATTGTCCGGGACTTCGTGGTTCTACTAGCTCAGAGACGTACGTCCATCGAGGTTTCATAAATTGTATACGGAGTATCTATTCAGTAGACGAATTTTTGATCATTTACTTATGTATATAAATAAATCGTACTTTTAATAAGTCCAATCGAGTTTGACATATAGACTTCTAAGAGAGTTGAATAGAGGTCCTTATCGACGTTCCTATCCCGTACCTAGTCTTAATTTCGGGTCTTAAAACGAAGACGAATACTGTGACTGTACGGCTTACTAGAACTATTTTATTGGAGTCTGAAGACTTAAAGTGGAGAAGTATAAGTTTATCTTTTCCGTTAAGAAGGAGAGGACTAACGTAAGACTTCTATCCATAGTCTTTTCACACACTTCGTGACATTCAGACTATGTCCTCTTTTCAAATAGTGAGAATGACTGTAGTTTCGACGGTCTCTCTCTCCTTCTAAATATGACATATGTTATTTTGGTTTTCTGGAGTAGTAATTACTTCCTCAATTACTTCAGTGGAGAATCTCGCATACGAAATTTTAGTAGTTTCTCAGTACTGCGGTCGTAAATCTGACGAGAGTCGTGTGTCCACGAACTGCTGCTACCAGGTTTGGGACCCGAGGTGACCAGGCTCGAGGTGGAAGAGGTAGAAGGCAGGTTGAACGTCTGACGACGACCTGATTAGCAATTCTTTGGGTAAAGGAATATGATGAGAATGAGTTTTGCTTCACCGAAGGGTAAAAATTTTTTAGTATGGATTTAAGGTAACATACTGAGAGGTTTGAAAGATGTTAAACATGTACAGTAATTGATTTACTCGTAACAAAGTCTGAAGTTACAGTGTATTTACTTGGTACAGGTTAGGATGTGGCATAAAGAAACGCAACCAGTTCAAGAAGGGTGGAAGATGTTGGGGAGTTACGAATCTTATACTTTTAAGTTATATCAGAATTCCCCGAGTGGGTCTTTGAAGATGAGATATTTCGGAAGGAATAAAAGGTAGAAGTGACTTAAATGAAAGGAAATTTTAGGGGGTTTTGGTTATCGTCAAAATAGTGTTCAGGAGTTGATCAAAAATGGTTAAGTACACAGTTCTGAGGCAGGGAATAAAAGACCCACGAACGATGATACCCACTGTGTTACCAGTGGTGCATCTTCCCTACACTCTCGTTTGTCCGAGACACCACGTGTGTCGTCGTGGGGCCTGGGGACTCGTGGAGACTGATACAATGAAATGCTCCGTTGTCCCTGAGACGTTTGCCTTTTCCTTCTAGTAGGACCTAATAGACCCACCGGGGTAGATTAGTGTCCGCGAGACTGTCGTCTCCCCCGGCGTCCTCCCTTCGTCCTGCAGTGGGACTTCTTCTTAGTCGAGTGCCTTTTGTCCTTTCCTTACCCCCCACCGGAGACTCCCCCCTCGAGTCGGCGACCTCCTCTCGGTCGTTTCTTTACCCCCACAGTCAGGGTGTCGACGTTCCTTAATTAGAGTCTGTTGTGAGCTTACTCTGACCTCCGGTCAAGTGGGAGTCTCGTAGGTCCTTCTCTGTCTCGAGGTGCCAGTGGAACTGAGACTGGAACACTCTGAGGTCGTCTTTTCGTTCGGTTTGGTGCTACATGAGTCTGAAGACTAGATGTCTTGACATTACCTTATTTACTCGTAGCAAAGTTCAACGATCTTCACATCATTAGATGATACCATCGGTATTCTTTACTTAGACGAGTGTTTATGCTGTCACGTTCCAGTTGTTCCACCATGTGTCCGGCTTTCCTTTTAAGTCTGTTCGATAAGTTTGTCTTCGATTTACGACCATTCAACCAATTTATTTACACGGGTGAACGCGTCTCTATTATTTCTCGTCTGGTGTAAAGTCAAAACTAATTCCTATTGAACCTCTAAGGGTTTGTTTGACCTAAAATTTTATTAACCCAATTTATATGATCTTAATATACTGTTCCGATAAACGAAGTTAACTAAAACTTTATTTGACTCTACAAATATATTTTTAAGGGTTTGCAAGTCCGTTTTGTAGAATACTAGGTTCCTCAAAAGAAACTGCTCTAATACTCTTGTCTGACATTGTGTTTTGTGTCAATTCAATTTATCGGATGTCTCTCTGATAAGTGTGTCGAAGTAATAATATTTACGACATGATTCCTCTATTGGTAGGTTTCCGAGTTGTCTCGTTCGTCTATTGACGTGGATTACAAGAATTGTGTGTTTGATCTCTACCTACATCTATTTGGTTACTTTGGTGTGTCGAAGTAGGTCTTCGGGATCCCCTTTTCTGTCACTTTGATACTTGAACAACCAGTGTAGACCTGTTGTACAATAAATATTCTAGCGACACGGTTTATGGCCCTCCCATACTCACATTGGTGGAGTCCTTCCCGAGACCTCTTCTCAGACTATTGTACTGTGAATCGTAAAAATAAATGAATTGACCATGTACCGATTTTATATGAATTTCCATCATTGAAAATTGGATTAATAACTTTTTTAGAAAAAATTTAAAACACCGAGTTATCAAGTCAACATAGGTTGAGAAACGCTGGGGTACCTGACGTCGGGTGGTCCGAGGAGACAGGTGTCCTAAGAGGTCCGTTCTTATGACCTCACCCGACGGTAAGGGAAGAGGTCCCCTAGAAGGACTGAGTCCCTGACTTCTGTACATTCTGTACAGAGAATGTAGAGGACGTAACGTCCGTCTGAAAAGTTGTGAGCGTAGTTCTTATTGGAGAGAAAGGTTTGCATGTTATTGCAGGAGTTACCTTTTTTTTAAATCCTTTGTCTTTTTTTGTGTACGTGTTTATTTTAGTCGGTATTAGGGTTGTAGGTCCCCATCAGTTATGACAATTATAAGACAATCTACTAAAGGATCAAATAAATACATTATAGTGATAAGTTTAAATACAGATAATGAAAAAGATGAAAAATATTTTTATCAAAGTATGAAAAAATTCCAAATCGTATTACCTTCCGTAAAAGATGATGAACTTAAAAAAATTAGAGTATCTTAAGATAACATACTAAAAGAATAAGTTATTATTGGAGATAAACACCTTTATATTCACATAAGTTTTGAAAAGTAGATAATGTGTATAAAATGACGTATAGAGAACGGCCCCCGGTCGCACTCCTTAAGGCGGGCACCGTTTCCAGTACTCCTTCCTCCGAACCGTATGCGTTTCCGCACTAGTTCGGAGTCCATTGGGGGACAAGGGCTCGTAGCTTGGGGTTTTGGTCTCAGACAAAATACGAGAGTGGATGTGAAGACTGAAATGCCCCCGAGAGGGGGTATTGACAAAGAGAGCCTCTTCTTCATTTGCACGTCGAAGTTCCGTTATTTATAAGAACCCGTACTGTTCTCACAAAGTCGAACGACTGAGGAGACTTCCAATAGATCGGGTGGACATATCCAAGCAGGCCGGTGTACACTAACAAATGTCGGAGGGTTGGACTCTCCGTGCTCTACAAAATCTGAATGATTTCCGTTTAAGAAAACCCCTCAATCTTTAATAATCATATCACTCAACCAATCCTTAATATAACCACTTCCCAAAAAGTAAACAACACAGTTATTAACGACGATTAAGGGACGAGACCCACCCTGTTCCTACAGAGTCCAGTTTGGAGAGACGACTGTCTGATCGAACACACTGTCCTAATAGGTATGACGACGGAGATCCGTGTACTAACAAATGATGGAGAGTTGACATTTGTCGTGTCTCTCAAAACCTCATAAAACTCTCAGAATTAATCGTATCCTGGAAAAGAAGAACAACTCAGTTACTAACAGAGGTCCGGAGGTATAGGAACCTGTGGACCCTTATATGATTAGTTACATAAACCTTATATCGTTTCCTTTATATCATCAAAAACTACAATCACTATGATCTGAAAAACTCAATTACCCAAAAGAGAAAACATTATCTAGTGACATGAAACAATATTTTGTAACACAGGAACGATACATTCTTACATTGAAATAGTATAGAATTCTGATTTATNAACGATACATTCTTACATTGAAATAGTATAGAATTCTGATTTATCTAGAATTCCCCTCGTAACCACTTTCCTAAAAGTAAATACCCCGACTATAAACGACGATTTAAAGGTATAAGGGATGGGAATATTACTTATATTGATTGTATATCCTCTTTATTCATAATTGGAAATTCTGATTAGTACAATTGGAACCCAATTTATTTAAGGAAAGAACTAACATTGAGTGATGTGGGAGTGGGATATCCTTACATTGAAATAAACCTCCCACCACGGACCAAATTCTTTTTTGTGGGAACCTTTTTTATTCAAAAAACCAATAGTCTTTCTTTCCTAGTATTTTATAATCGCCCAGAGTGAGTACCGGTCTTCTACTACATTATAGGGATTCTGGAAAAAATACGTAAATACACTTCGTGGACTAAAACTATTTCCAGTCCTGGCGGCTGAGGGCGCACTGAGACATAAGTAGGGATACACATTGTTCTCCATATATTCGTTTGGGGTTTTATTTCTTTAGCCTAGTCAAAGGCCTTTCTGACTAAGGGAGTACAGCAAGAAAAGACGAGGGGCAAAAAGCCCGACTTAAGGGCAGACCTCGCACCCACGGGAGGTTCAGATGAGTAAGCGGGGCCAAAAGTTCTGGTGCGCTCTTCCTCGGGTTCCTCCCCGTGGAAGGCCACAAGTTCACCGTGGCCACCGGGTTGCATCTACCACGTTTAAGGAACAGAACCTTAAAATAACCATAGGGTGCATTTGGTTCAATAAGTCGGGGGAAAAAAGAGAGGATGATAAAAGACCGGTTTAAGGGTAGACCATGTACCCATGGGTGGTTCGGATGATTAAAACGGACCCGAAGATTCTAGTCTGGCCCCCCGGAGTCACGGTGGAGAGGAAGACCTCTTGCCTTTCTGCGGACGCCGGACGCATCCACCACTAACCGTAGGGTACACTTGGTTCAATAAGTCGGAGAAAAAGAGGCGATTAGAAGATTAGGGAAAGATAGACATTAATTTGTTCAGTAAAGGTCTCTGCGGCTGAGGTAGGGGTGGAAGCTTAGTGGGACCTAGGTGGCCCCGACCTGGAGCCATTAGAGACTCTGATTATCTCCGTTTTATTTTAGGACCGAAGTGGTAAGTGATCTAATCACTACGACCTGTTCAATAAATCGTAAACCAAAGAGTTAAAAAATCAGATTTTTTTACCTATGTTGTCATAGATAGAGTATCCCAATCCTACTTAATCAATTATGTACACTTTACGAAATTTTGTCGTAGATTTTGTGTCCCGCACGATATCTCTACAATCGGTAATAACAATAATAAAGGATGTCATTTAAGACTCTTCATATTAATAACATATCTTTCCGAGTGTGAAATTCTTAAGAAGTATACATAATGATAAGAGAAAAGGTTTTTCCTATCATGTTTTAGTCAATAAGTGGATTTTTAATATATAAGAGAACGGAATATAGTTGTAACCCATTTGAATGTTTGTAGAAGTCCGTTTTTGTTATGATATTTATGGAGTTATTTTGTGAAACTTTCTAATACAGAACTGTTCTTTCCCGGATTTTCACATTGAAATTAAACTGAGAAATTTATGGGTCCATCCGAAGACGTGGTTTTTCTCACTCCCGTGGTTTGTCTGATTGCTTTACGTTCTACTCGAGTGGTGATACCTTTTGTCAGTAACCCGTTTGCGGCGTGTCATCGTTCTTTGAACAAAAGACCTTTTTCGTTAAAGTTGCCGTCGCAGTCGGTGATCTCTTTACCAGAATAAACTACTACTGGATCCTCTTCTCTACGCGTTCTTTACGAGACCTACTCGATCGTTCTCTCTCGTGACCCGCCATTGTTCAATGTCCGACTGTCTGGTGCGGGTACCTTTTCGATTCGCGACATAGTCTTCTCGGCACCCATAGTTGTACCTGTTGGACGTCCAATGTGTGAGGTCTATTATTGAGTCGGACGAGGTCTCTGCTGTCCGAGACTCGATACTTAGTACATACCACTGTATAGGCACCGAGGGATGCAACAGGACCCCGTAAAGGATTACTTTGTCCGAGTTATTGGAGGACGTCTTTCGTACATTTTCACTGTTCATAGTAGTCCTTCTCGTAGACTTTACCTTGTACTGAACTGAAGGAGAAAACACCTTGGTACTACACGAAGACGGAGACTGTGACGTGACTTAAGTGTACCCACGTTAGGTTCTCCTCTCCGTCGTTTATCTTGTTTGTATTCGACTTTATTGTGTCCCCTGTATTCTTTGGGTGTATTTCTGTCTGACTTTTGTAATCGTGTGATGTTTTACCTTCTCATTTAACCCCCATTGACTTCAAAAGTCCATTTCTACCTGTACGAACTTAATACCCCGTGTGAGTATTTGGACTTTCAACATTATAGGACTGGTAGTCTCGTTAACGCCCATAAGAAAGTCTTTATTAACGAATCCTTATTCAAGGAAGGTCTTTACCAAGTCTGATTTTTACATTCATCCAAGTTACTCTCAAAAGTATGTAAGTACTTACCACGTGTGTTGTGTCCAGTGTCTCTTTTTAGTCCCGACAAACGAATCTTGGGAATAGGAGACTGTCCTGTATTAGGTTCTGTTTGTATCGTTTTTAGTCAGAGACCAACGGTCGTAGTCTCTCAAGGATCGTCCGACTAGACTAGGTTGTACCGTAAAGTATCGAGACATTCACTCGTCAAGAAGGTACAGGGGTTTAATATCCATTACTTCAGATAATGTCAATTACCTAAGAATTCTTTCACTACGAAAAGAAACATACTAAAACATAGTTAAAGAAATTTTCATTTTTACATATTATGACCTATATAAAGTTTAACAATTGATAATCTTCTATTAGTCTCAAAAAGTGTTTTCAGAAGGTACTTGAAAGGTTTTAATAGGAAATATGTTTCGGTGTTATTAAGTGACCTTTCCGAGAATGAGGGACTAATTACATAGAAGTCTTGTAAAACGGTTTCATAACACTCGTCAAGTGATGAAGAAATTCTCCAGTACCTCCGAGAGTTTTATGAAGTAAATCTTTAGTCCACGCACAAAAGTATTTTCCAAATTACTGATACAGAAATAAAGAATTTTATATTTTGTCGGGAAATTTCATTTTATGAAATTTTACAGAATAATGTGAAAGTTAATAATCGGACACCGTTTATTTAAGTTACATATTTTCAGTCGAAACTGATTTTCTTATATCTTAGTAGGTCCTCCTACCAAACTGTATCCATCATACACACAGACACACAGAAACTAGTCCTCTCATTAATATGTATCCATACACATACATGTTTGTAATACATATTTATACACTGAATGTTATACATATTCTACATGTATATATACATATTAAATGTATTTATCTCATACATCCATGTATATATAGTATATCCACAAACATGTATATAAATATATATCCTCTACCTCAAACATATATATGTATATAATTCGTGATATGTGTGTGTACGGATAAAACTTTCACCTGGTTTTTGTTTTATAAAAAACTCAATTTCCCATTCTTGTTTCCTCTCAAGATTTTAAAGGAATGTGAGAAGATTGAATTACGTGACTTCTGAATTATAAAATTGATCAAGAGTAGACTAGTCAATATTCGTATTTTATTGTTGATCATTACTTTATTAATGTATACTTCTTTCGGGAAGATTAATATGATGTTCTTATAAAGGTTTTCAGTTTTTCGATTCGGAGAATATGTATCACTTCTGAAAGATTGAAAAATAAAATATAACCTCATATGAACTAATTATTACACTATCAAAGTCCACATATCGTTCAACAAGTCAATATGTTCATGTACATAGATTAGAAAAGGTTTAAGAAAAGGGTAAAGTCAAATCAAGTCAGTGAGTCAGCCCAGGTTGAGGAACGCTGGGGTACTTGGCGTCGTACGGTCCGAAGGGACAGGTAGTGGTTGAGGGTCTCAGGTGGGTTTGGGTACAGGTAACTCAACCACTACGGTAGGTTGGTTGAGTAGGAGACAGCAGGGGAAGAGGAGGACGGAAGCTAGAAAGGGTCATCCAGGAACAACCATTCTGAAAAGTAATCAAAGCAAAGTCAGAAGTTTTTAACTAGTTTTATGTTACTAAATATCGAAACTCTGATACGATAACCCTAAAGAATTGTTACATAAACATTGAATTTCATTGACCATTACACCCGGAATACGTCTACCTGCACACCACTTATTCAGCATTCCTACGTTAAAAACGGGAGGTCTTAAAACGACTAATCCGATGGAGAGGAGGAACCTGTGTTGTTTTTTATTGTTTAAAAGAAGAAAAAGATTTTACGTCTTCGGAAAGGAGAATTCCCTGATAAAGAGTCTTGCCAGGGTTCTCAATTCTCAGTCAAGAGTCAGGTTCTGTACGATTTGAAGGGTTCTACTAAGTTGTTGTGTCGTCTCATTCTTCAACGATGTGGAAGTCCAGGTCAGAGACCGGTGAGGTCAGAGAGGTAAGAGAGTAGACGGAGGGCTCGGGTGTCTGTACGTCTCTCTACAGTTTCCTTGTCGTCACAAGGTCCATGGAAGGTTCGGACTGTTACAGAGTAGGACTTCGAAATGTAAGTCACCACTTTTACCGGCTTCCCTAAGAAAAAGATTAATCATAGTCTTTACAAGGGAAACGATAATAATGTGTATTTTATTTACGAAAAAACAAACATACATTTTTCTCTTGTAAGTCATTTCACCTCGCCTCTACCGATGAATAGATAGGGTCATAGATAGGAGGTTAACGAGAAGTCATTCTCGAGGACTAAAGATCGACCCGCGTTTTACGACGTAGAACAAGTGTCGGGTCACGAGTCGGTCACTCTTTCTTCACGTTCGTCTGCGGAGGGGTCGTCTTTCGCTCCGTACACGGCAAGCGAGAGACGAGGACCGAGAGGAGGAAGGATGTTCGACTCTACGTACTGCCTGCCTACCCCGCGGGTAGGTCGTACTGCTGTACGAGGGGTGCCGTCCCACTGCCCAGGGTACGTCGGACTCAGGGTTGGCGACACCCGGATGGTGCGGTCGGGACCTGACGGATGGAGAGAATCGTGTTCTCTTTTAGAGAGAGAACAAGTTCGGTACGCCTAAAGGACAACTGTCGTCGGTTTCGATTAGACAGACTATTCATTTAAAAGATACTTACATAAACGCTCAACATTGATGTATAAAGAGGAATAAAGTACTTGTCCTTTATGTGTAGCTGTGTATTTTTGTACGGGTCTTTCGTCGTCTACGAGTCCGTCGTATAAGTCGAATATTTTACTTCCCTTTGGTGTGAACCCTTTGTACGCTTGAGGTCTGCCGCTCAGACACGTGTAGACGAGACTTTGGATAGAACAGGAAGACGAGAAAGAAACAAAGATTTTATGGTGATAGATATAACATCTGGTGTCGAAGTACAAAGGCGGTGTTCTCATAATTCAGAAGTAATTCTCTGTGATTTGTACTCTTTCTGAACGTATTTCTCTCAACCAACGATAGATATCCTTCTGATAAAAAATTTACAGTCAATCAGAGTTTAACTAAATATTCCACTTGTGTTAAGGTTTATTTTAGGGTATTAATCCCCTTTTTACATATACATTTATGAATAGTTGAAAGACCTACTACAAAGATACCAAGTTTCTTTATCTTCTTTGGTATTTTCTTTATTTAAATAGAAGAGTCTGGTATGAAAAAAATTTTGACTTTTGGACGTTAGTTTCTTTCTTTCTCTTCAGTGAGTCAACATAGGTTCGGAAACGCTGGGGTACCTGACATCGGATAGTCCGAGGAGACAGGTATCGTAAAAGGTTCGTTCTCATGACCTCATACAACGGTGAAGGAAGAGGTCCCCTAGAAGGGTTAGGTCCCTAACTTGGGCCCAGAGGGTGTAACGTCCCATTTCGTCTACGAAATGTCAGACTCGGTAGTCCCTTCGGTTGAATTTTTAATTTCGGTTGAATTTTAACTTTACGTTTAGTGTTTACATCTGTTTTATGAACACTGTTTATGCTGTGTTAAATCTATCCGACGAAGTATCGTTCAATTATTGTTAAATTCCAGTACCTTTTTGTTCTTGTTTCGTTCTTTATGTTTACCTATTATGTGTACACTTATTAAAAAGTAATTAAAAAGGTTCATTTGGTTTTGTACTTTGGTACAGAGACGATATTTTAATGCCTCTAAAAATTTTTTGTTTGAAATTTATCATCAGTAGACCCTGACTTTTGGTTACGTCGTAGAAGGACGTTTCGTCGTGTCGTTTGTCCACGTTTTCGTTCCCGACACGTCCTCTGTCCGGTGGACCCCAACTCAGGACTGAGACAAAGGTGGTAGAGAGACCCGAAGGAAAAGAGGTCCCTATTTTGTCCCAGTGGTGTCCATGGGTTGTGTCCTTAAAATTCTCCTAGATTACTCGAGTCGTAGTGATGTTTGTTTCGATCGCCTCCGCTACCTTAAGGTCAACTCGATAAAGTTTAGGACCTTCTACTACGACACTTTCACGATATGAGTTATACGGTTGTTTAAACCTTTTGAGTTGTCACCGGTGTCCTGACCTTTTCCGGTCAAAAGTAAGGTTAGGGTTTCTTTCCGTTACGGTTTCTTGCGAGTTTGATGGCGTGTTAACGTAAGTAGAGTGTGCGATCATTTCAGTACGAGTTTTAAGAGGTTCGGTCCGAAGTCATTATGCACTTGGTACTTGAAGGTCTACAAGTTCGACCAAAATCTTTTCCGTCTCCTTAGTCTCTAGTATAACGGTTGTAGACGACCTAGTACCTTTTTCGTTCTCTCAAGGTCTTTTTGTAGATAAAGACGAACTAACTGATATAGTTTCGGAAACTGACACACCTAGTGTTATTTGACATCTTTTAAGAAGTTCTCTACCCTTATGGTCTGGTGGACTGGACGGAGAACTCTTTGGATATACATCCAGTCCTTCGTTGTCAATCTTGACCTGTACCTTGTTGTCTGACCAAGGTTTATCCTTTTCATCATTCAGTACCGACATATAACAGTGGGACGAATAAATTGAAGATACGTCTCATGTAGTACTCTTTGCGACCCGACCTTCTTCGTGTTCGACCTTAGTCCTAACGACCCTCTTTATAGTTATTGGAGTCTATACGTCTACTGTGGTGGGAATACCGTCTCTCACTTTTTCTTGAGTTTTCGGAGAACTACTTTCGCTTTCACCTCTCACTTTTTCAACCGAATTTCGAGTTGTAAGTCTTTTACTTCTAGTACCGTAGACCAGGGTAGTGAAGTACCCTTTATATACCCCTTTGTCACCTTTGTCACAGTCTGAAATAAAAAACCCCGAGGTTTTAGTGACGTCTACCACTGATGTCGGTACTTTAATTTTCTGCGAAGGAGGAACCTTCCTTTCAATACTGGTTGGATCTATCGTATAAGTTTTCGTCTCTGTAATGAAACGGTCGTTTCCAGGCAGATCAGTTCCGATACCAAAAAGGACACCAGTACATACCTGCACTCTAAACCTGACACTTCTTTCGACTCGCGGCTTCTTAACTACGAAAACCTGACACCACAACCTCTTCTGAGAACTCTCAGGGAACCTGACGTTCCTCTAGGTTGGTCAGGTAGGATTTCCTCTAGTCAGGACCCACAAGTAACCTTCCTGACTACGATCTCGACTTTGAGGTTATAAAACCGGTGGAATACGCTTCTCAACTGAGTAACCTTTTCTAGGACTACGACTCTCCCTAACCCCTGTCCTCCTCTTCCCCTGCTGTCTCCTACTCTACCGACCTACCGTAGCGACTGAACTACCTGCACTCAGACTCACTTGAGACCCTCAGCCACTACCTGTCCCTCCGGACCGCACGACGCTAAGTACCCCAGCGTCTCAGCCTGTGCTGACTCGCTGACTTGACTTGACTTGCTCGAGTCTACCATTTCTTAGACAGACGTTACGTCCTTCTTCTTCTTCACTTCAGCGAGTCAGCACAGGCTGAGAAACGTTGGGGTACCTGTGGTCCCAGGAGACAGGCACCCTAAAAGATCCGTTCTCATGACTTCACCCAACGGTAAAGGAAGAGGTCCCTTAGAAGGCCTGGGTCCCTAGCTTGGATCCAGAGGACGTAACATCTGTCTACGAAATGGTAGACTCGGGTTGGGTCCGAGTTAAGGACCCAGTCCTTCTAAGGGACCTCCTCTGTCACTAATGGGTGAGGTCATAAGAACGGACCTCTTTAGGTACCTGTCTCCTCGGACCACCCGATGTCAGGTACTCCAGCGTTTCTGTACTGACTCCCGGATTGTGTATGTGTTACTCTAATTTGTAGTCTTCTTAATCTTTATTTTGTCGAGTTATAACTGGTGTAGTATAAATAATCGTATTAAAAACCTTTCGATGGAGTATTACACGTATTTCTGGAAGTTTTTACAAAGATAAGAGGTTTAGTCAGTGAATTAAAGACTCTTATATGGCATTCTTTTATTAGATTTTATGTCCTCTCCAAAAATGCGTGTCAATAAAATCAACACGTATGTACATTCACGATAAATATTGAAAATTTTCCGTTTCTATTGGTTTGAAAGATTCTTATCCACTCACAATTTAGAGTAATGTTAGTGTGTCAAGAATGTTACTGTACTACGTAAAAATTGTTTTGTCCTTTTCTTCGAAAATAACACTACAATTCACACTTTTTTCAGTGTTTTAATGTAAATGGGGTTTAGAGTTGATAAGTGAGTTCATTCGTATCTTTATTTTTCTACCCTTTTTATTATTGTAATCCTTACCAACCGAGTCTTACCATTTTAATACCAACTAAAAGATAAAAATAAAAAGAAATTTAATAAATACGAAATATTAAAAGATGGAAAAATAATAATCCGTAAATTTTTTTATTAGCACTTTACGACGGTGAAAAGTGTTAATGGACCTTTTTGGACCCAATCTTCCTTAAGGTGTTATAATTTCTCTGTCCTTATTGACGATTTATTTGTAAAGTTGTTCCATAAATTGTCTCAGACTGTTAAGCTAATCGTTTAAAATGAGTAATTAATGTATAAGTAATTTGTCCTTTTAAAATTACATTTCGTGATTACATTCATTTTACTGGGTTTATTAGGTGAATAACTTGAAATTTATTAAATTTGTAGTTTCTTAACTTCTATAAAAAAGTTGATGTCAAAATAAATTTTTGAAATCGGGACTTTAGTTTGTGTTTTAGAGTCTGGTCTATTTGTCCATTTCTATAATGGTGAACCTCTTATTATTACTCTTATTTCATTCCAAGGTACATTTATATATCTTCTAATGTATATTAGGTTTATATCGAAAGTCTTACATCGTTTAATACAATTTTTACGGGTCTGTACCTTCTTTATTTTGAGTCATAGTGGAATAATTTAATGGTCTACGTCGGACACCACTTGCGGTTCTCTTTTGTTAGTCCCACCCCCAGTAGGAACCGGGGAGTAGAGTCTGCTGTGCAGGTGGCACCTTAGGGTAGCCGAGATGGAGGGTCGTGGGTACTGCGGGGTCAGGTTGGGGGAGACGAACAGAAGGACGTTGTCGGGGTCCGGGCCAAGGGGCGGAAGTGAGAGTAGGGGGACGAGAAGGAGTGACGCTCAGGAAAGGACGACCTAGACCAGTGAAGACCACGACTGCCGAAGGGTAGACTGTGTTTCAGTTTTGGTTTTAGGAACGTTTCTGTGTCGGCGGGTACGGGGCACTAGAGCTCGAATGAAAAGAAGACGACCGGAGACAGTAGACGTCGGTGTCGGAAGATCAACGAGTGTCTTTAGACACCTTCCACGGAGATGAGACGTGGGGTGAACGATCGGGTAAGGAAGGATTGTGTTGCCGTGACAAGTAAGGGAGTGAAGAGAGGTCGGACGAGCTTACAGTGGTAGAGGTACTTCGGGAGGGAGTTGGTGAGACGTTGACATCCGGTGAGTTGAGGTAGCGAGTATAGACGAGAAAAATAAGGAGTATCGTGGATCGAACGTCGTACACAGATAATGAATGAGAACCAGGGGTCACTTATGACAGTGATTTATCTTCGAGTTACTCTCGTCCTAGAGACGGGTAAAACAAGTGACTACTCAAATTAACCGTGTGCGTACCCACACCACGATTCAACGAAGTCAACACGGACTAAGAAACACTGGGGTACCTGACATCGGGTGGTCCGAGGAGACAGACACCTTAAGAGGTCCGTTATTATGACCTCACCCGACGGTACGGGAAGAGGTCCCCTAGAAGAGCCGGGTCCCTACCTTGAGCGTAGAGAAGACAGAAGACGTCACCGTCCGCCCAGGATATGTTGATCGTGGCGGACTCTTCGGGTGTAAGGGTCCACATACACTCCACTACTGTATCATGTGGAGCCGTGTGTCATGTATGGTTTATTTACACACGATTCACTGTCCTCACCATGGTTACTATTAGGTGGGTTTTTATTCAAGATTTACAAGTGAAGAGAGAACATTTTGGTCACTATGAACTACAGGCATGACGCTTTCCAGTAATAATAGTCTGTAGTTCTTTGATATGAGTACACCTCTTTTCGTACCGGACCTTATAGGTTTTTCTCACCCTTCTTTCTATTTCTGTAAGGAAGAGGTTTCGATCGGTGACTAATAGGGAGTTAAGAAGTGAAGTAACAGGGAGATGGTAGAATTAAGAAAAAATTCGTTTTGTAGTCTGATAGTCGTGGGTCGACTTTATGTCAGTGTCCTGTAGTCGTTGGTTTGCGACGTGCCGGTCGACAGTGTCCACTCACTCTTAAAGTTCGTCGGATCCCACTGTGGATCCCACCTCGTCTTAGACGACACGTTTAGGTACGGTGCGACTCGTGGGTCGGACGGAGGGACACTTTAAATGGGAGGAACTATGCGATCGAAGGAGGGGTGGAGTGTGCGGACGGAGCACTGATCGTCGTGTGTCGTCGTGTGTTTCGCTTCGAGTTCAACGTTACTTTTTTTTTTTTCTCAGGGGTCCCGGCTCGTGTCGGTTCCGTGTCACTCTACTGGACGACTCTCCGGCCGAGGACTTTTCGGTCCCCGTGTTCGGTGTTGACTCGGCAGGGGGTCAGATGTAGTCGTGTCGGTTCCGTGTCACTCTACTGGACGACTCTCCGGCCGAGGACTTTTCGGCCCCCCGTGTTCGGTGTCGACTCGGCGGGGGGTCAGATGTAGCGGCCTAGACGGGTTGGTGCCGACGCGGAGTCCCGGTGACCCGCTCGAGACTGTCGTGCCCCCGGACTAGGAGTGCACGTCGGACTCGACTCTTGGTGACTGGAGTAAGATGAGTAAGTGAGATGAGATTCCACGTCTGGGGTGCACGAGTGAGGGGTGCACAGGACCCCCGAGGAGGGAGACGGACAGGACGAGGAAAAGAAGTTCTTTAGGGTCGGTCCCGGTTACCATCTCTTGCGGACGGGACTCACTGTCGACGGAACCCTCGGACTGGTGCGACAATTTACCTCCCAGTGCACCACGCACTTCTACGTCCGTACTACATCCCTTTTCCTGGACCTCTTTCCAGTCAAGACAAGGGGCTCCTTGGGCCCCTGTGAGTCGACGGACCGGGTGTCAAAACCTAGACATTTTGTCTCTACTGTCTTATTGGGGATTCTAACACCAAAATTCGTAAATGAATTGTTTGAGAATTTGTCGTTACTAATGCACGGTCCGTGGGAATTCACGGAATGTTTAGTATGGGTAAAAATGTGTACTCTTTTGACCTTGTACTCTTCCACTTACTTACAGAATCCGACGTAGAACCGTCCCGACCCTAAGACCGGGCTCGTGGGGACCGAAGTCCCAGTCGGACTCTTCGGGGGTAGTGATGATAACCTTTGTGTACCGTGATCCCTTCGGACTCTCGGGGGGCTCACGCGCACAGCCTCGACCGTGGCACCCCCAGTCCGGTGACCCGTGTTAAGGTAATAGATTACGTCGAATTAGAATGAAGTCTAAGGAAATCCTACCTAACACAGGTATACACGTGTGTACTAGGGTGTTCGTACGTTTTTGTGTGCACGTGTGTGTGTGTGTGTCTGGAGTAAAGAGTCCGATAGTATTTTACAATTCAAGTGGTGACGGACGGACGATACTGACGGTAGTGACGTTGTCGATAATGATCTTGTAATCTAAACGATGTAAAATTTACACAAATGAGAAATTCGTCACCACCAAATCAACGATGCAGAACAGGTTGAGAACGTTGGGGTACCTGACATCGAGTGGTCCGAGGAGACAGGTACCCGAAAGGGTCCGTTCTTATGCCCCCACCCAACGGTAGAGGAAGAGGTGCCCTAGAAGGGGTGGGTCCTTAGTTTGGGTCCAGAGGACGTCACGTCCGTCTAAGAAATGACTGACTCGATACTCCCTTCATTGAAATCCTCGTTTTCTTTTCTGATGTACGGTGTAAGTCACTTTCTTTATTAGTAAAAGACATTTAGTAAAGAAGTAAACAAGTACTTGTATTTGAATGATTTATGGATGAATATATAAAATCAAGGAGGGTAGTTTCTTGAATGTATGTTGGATTAAATCCTTTGTTTGTTGAGACCCCGTTCCGGTTACGTTATGTCCCGTTAAAGGTATGTTTCCAAGATACACGACTCTGTTTTTTCATGTTTTTAGTAACCTCTTAATCCTTTCCTAAGAACCTTAATCTACAGATTCAACGTCAGACTTCTTACTATTACAGTCTCTCGGTTCTCATTACTAGTCAAACTAGTTAGACTTCATATGACTCAAACTGTCAGATACCTGTCCCTTCTGTTTTCAGTCGAGAGATGTACTTAGATTTCGAGTCTTTTTTCATACCGGTCTTTTTTTTTATACCTTTTGTGGTCAAACACCTACGATTAAGTTCAATGTCTTCGTAAGCTCTAACGGTCCCTCCGCACATGTGTTAGCCTTTTCTGTTTCTGGTGTCTGTTGTGAGGTTATTGCCTGTCGTAGAATGCGGACCACTCTCTCTTCCTTTAGTCCTTTCTTTCCCTATCGGGTTTTCCCTTCTTCTTTTCGTCCTTTAACACTAATAATTTTTTTTTCTTTCTTTCTTTCTTTCTTTTTCCACCCCGTCCGCACCTCTTAAAGTCCTTCACAGTTCACGGCGGTCTTTAATTCATTCTATTCATCTCTCTGTCAGACGAGTGAATTTATCGTCCCCTCGGTCCTCCTTGGGACTGTCTACGATGACGACCTCTTTATGATCCACTTTCGTTCTTACTTTGTCCAACTCTTAATACTGTCGTCCGGGTCTTTACAAAAGAATTCTGTTCCCCTCTATCTTCGTGTGTCCTACGACTGACCTCCTGCGGTCGGGTCGTCCCCTGTACCTTGTGTGTCCTCCTTCCCTCTCCAGTAGATAAGTCATTTTGTAAGACGTTTATAAATGATTGGTGAATCATACAGAATCCGAAACAAGGTCTGAGCTACTATGTTCTGTCTGTCCTCTCACAGACGTGATTAGTTCGACTGTTTTATAATCGTTCTGTTTACCATTTCCCTGACGATTTGTGACACTTTATAGGTCGTAGTCTGGTCCTAAGGACCTCATTCTTTGATCTTCTGTTTTATACTCTTTATACCTGTTTTATAGTCTTTATTGACGAAAGACAGTGATCTGATACTCCGGGTTCTTTTTCCTTTGTTTACTCCACTCGGGATGTCAGTGGAACCTAAAGACGGACCTCTGTAAATGACCTGGTACAATACCCCCCACCCTCGGATTCGTCGACCTGAACAGTCGACCCCTCTGTCTCTACTGTCCTGAAACACCTCTTGTGATTGTTTCCTCCTCAAAATGTTTATTCAGGTTTTTAGTCGTATGTTAGGGGAACTAAGAAACCTCTCCTTATTCGACCTATCAATGACCTCACGTGTGTCCCAACCTACTGTAGTCTCAAGGTGAACTTGAAGGAATTTGTGGTCTCCATAACTCAACTCAACTTCTGGTACTTACTAATCTTAATCATTCCTGGTGAAAAGTGAGTGGTTAGTTTTGAGTTTTCTGTCTGAACTTCTCTAGTTCAACTGTGTGTACATTAAATCGACCGGTGGTCTTTTTTCTTTTGTTATTTACGAAAATTTCCTTTTCCATTGAATTGGTCTTCTTTTTTGTTCGTTATATTCGTCTATGTCGTTGCTGTTTCTGCTTTCTGAATTATCCGTTTTTGAAGTCCACCTTTAAATTTTCTTTTATTTGTTACTTAAATCTACGTTTATATCCCCTTTTTTAGATCTCCACTTTTTGTGGTACGGGTTTTACTTCACTGACTTACACGAATTTATAGTGTATTTGAATCCTCTTCTTGACTTGTCATCCAAACTTATATCCCATAATCTTTGACATGCATGGCTTCGTACCCTCCTCTCGGCTACTGTATTCGTCAGTGCCATTAGTCCTTTAAGTAGTTCGTCATACAAAGTCTCCAGCGACCTCAGAACCTTCTGTCACTTCACAAATTTAAACTCTTTAATCAATTCTCGTACTTAGGTGTATAGGTTTTCCGGATATTTGGAGTTTGTCTTATTTTGGTTCTTCTGTATGGTTCCGTGTATTATTAATGTGTAGACTTTTGGTCACTGTTTAAATGTTTCACCAGTCTCCTTTTCTCTTTTGTCTAATTCTCGATAAGGACTGAAAGGTATGTCTGTTACGTTCAGTCTTCTGTTACCTTCTTTTAGGAAGAGAAATTCCTTTATTTATTTTGACGGCGGAACGTTAAAAATTAGGTCACTTTTACGGTAAGTTTTGATCTTGGTTTTTTACAACTCTATTAGACTAAAGTTTTCTGGACTTGAAATTTTTCTCGATTTCCTTCAAAAAGTCCATTTTCTGTTCGTTTTATTTTCGAACTTTGATGTTTTTCCGTATCTTTCGTGACATTTACCATTTATATCCGTTCAAATTGAAATTAAAAAGAATAAGAAGATTAAAGAAATTTGTCATTGACAGTCAATTTTCATTTTTATTTTTTATTAACATCTCAAATATGGATACATTTTTTGTACACTATCATTATCGTGTTTCCCGTCCTTCCCCTTTTGTTTTCGTATAACGAAAGAAACCAAATAATAGAAAATGCACTCGTCCAATTATAAATTTGCGTCTTATATTTAGTTTATGTGTACTTTTGGGATCTCGTTGGTCATTTTTAATTTCTCAAAATCAATTATTCCGTTTTCTATTGTCCAACATGAAATTTTAAGACTTAGGTTTCCTTCCATTCTTTTTTCCTTTTAAAGATGAAGTGAAAAAAGTTGATGTATGTTAGATATAAAAGATTTCTTTTAATGAGATTATGAGTTCATAGAATGGTATATCTTTTTTCTCGGTTTTATTTGTAGATCTCAACATAGTGAGGGACTTTACAATATATAAAATGAACAAATAAAGGAATATAATAATACGTTTCGTGTATCTCCACGAGTTACGAGGTATTTATTATCTACATACTTATTTAGTTTAATAATATTTACCACCGACTATGGGATTTGTATATGAAGTGTAATAAAAAATTTCGTCATTTCATGTAAAAGGTTTATTTTAGTATGCACCTCGATGTTAGATATCTTACTTATCTTCTCCTCCCTGAAACAATCTTCGGTTTCCCGTCGGACTCCCGTGGGCTCCAGGGACAGTGGACTGAAGGGATAGTGGGTACCGTCAAGGTCTATGTAGAGGTACTTTGTTTTACCGGATACTTCGTGTCAGGTATTTGAAGACAAAATATAGTAGAATGTTGATACTTTATCGACCCAAAATTCTTTCATGATAACTCTATACAGTAAATTGTATTAAAATCGACAAATTTCCCATATTAAATTACCCAAAGTCATTTAAGATACTCAACATAGTGATACTGTTAGGTTAAAATCTTATAAAGTAGTAGGGTTCTCTTTGAAGTTAAGATAATCGTTTATTAAAGGTAAGGGGTAGAGTGAGGATAGGGATCCGTTAATAGAAAGAGACATATATCTAAACGGACAAGACGTGGAAAATATATCTGTCTTAGTTTGTTTTACACAAGAAACACAGACAGAAGAAGTGAATCATATTACAAGAGTTCTAAGAAAGTACAGTGTCTTACGTCATCATAAAGGAACGAAGAATAACGACTCGTTATGAGTTCTCATACCCGTACCGTGCAAAGTGGATGATTAGTCGACTACCTGTGAACCCAACTGGGGCGAAACCCCGGTAATGCTCACTGGGACGATCCCTGTGGACCCGTGTGTAAAAACTTACCTACATAGAAAAGTAAAAAGAACCTATGTCTAGATCCTCATGTTGACGACCGAACGTACTATTAACATAGAAACTGTAAAACTTCTTGACGGTTTGATAAAAGGCTTCACTGTAATGGTACTCGTTAGGTGTTCTCTCACAAAGAGAAAACAAAGAATACGAAAGTCATATTATAGATTCTTTGATTACGGATTTACAGACTTTTAAATGAGGACAAAAGAAGATTCTCAAAATATCACAATCGATGTCTTCTCCTTTTGTCTCAATAAAACCATGTCCACACTCCATCCCTAGGTCTTGTAAGAAACGAACACCTATATGTCGACAGAGTCGTGTTAAAGGACTTTGATAAAAAAAGAGGTGAATCAACGGAATCTTGAAACCAATTTTTAGTTGACTGAAATTCACATTTCCAAATAAAGACGTCAAAGTTAAAATGAGGTAACTAGTTGTATAGAAAGAAATACGGTTATGGTGTGACAGAACTAGCGACATCGAAACCTCACAGACTTTAACCCTTCACGTTTAGGAGGTTAAAATGAAAGAAAAAGTTATAATAAACCAATAAAACCTAGGAGACATAAAGATAGACTGAAATCCTAGTCGGATACTTAAGACGTTGTGTCTTTCTAAGTCGACCTAAAAATATACTTAACACAATTTAGACATCTACCTAAACCCCTTATTACAGTGAAATTATTTTAATTCAAAAGACTAGATATTTATACAGTACGGAAAGGTAAACGAATCTACAAGAAATGAAAGAAAATTGTTATAAATTTTTTTGGGTGTTACAACACATCAAAAGCCATACGATCAAAACGTGTAGAGAAATAAGAAGTCATAAAGTGGGAAAAATTACGATAGTATTTTACATCAACAAAAGAAATTAGGTAAACACCTAATAAGTGACGACATATGACACAAACAGTTAGTAACGTCCGATTTTTTACTTATATGATTTTATAATACTTATGGTATTCGGTTTATTAGGTTGACAAGGTTTATGTTAACGACCTTAAAGACTTAAAATTAATTATAAAAGAATGAGGGATAAAAAGGGATCTCGACTATTTAAGAAGTCTTGGAACATTAATACATATTAAATTTATAAAGCACAATTATAAGTGAACGGTAAACGTCTCCTCCTGTTCTAACGTCGTTCGTACGGTGATAGAGGGACATTAAAATTAATTTTCTTTAGGTTTTGTAACCGACTATGTTACCGTAGTAATAGATCAGGTGACATGACTTGTATTATGTATTATAATTACTATTATAGTAGATAAATCCATTGAGGTTAAGATTTTTCTTCTTTTATAAAGTGTTTGTAATCAAGTAATTAGGAATGTTATAACGTTACTAAACCATCTTAGTCCTAATCGTAGAAGTAGAGTCAAAATATCGGTTCTTTTCACACAATGTCTTGTTTATGTGTTAAACAGATCAGAGAGTCTTTTAGTCTTCGACCTCTACTAAAGATGGCTTTTCAGGAAAGTAAACAGTTTTCTATATCCATATATATTCGAGTACGTTTTATATGTCAGGACTTTTACATACACTTAGGTTTAAAACGTATATATTAGTCTGAAATTTACGTACTCTATGATAATTTTATTTATTAGAACACTTTGTAACAATTCTTAAAAATACTTTTGTTACTTACAATTTTAAGACTTCGTCGTTGGGGGTTAATTGTTAGGAACACATATGGACTCAAAAGTAAAGTATCGAAACAAAATTACCGTACTGAATTAGTTTGGTACTAAAATTGTAATTATCCAATTAAGTGACATTCGTTTACTGTTACTCGAATGTATATTTACCTTAAAAATAATTTCCAAAAAGATAGTGATCTTTGGGTTGACATATTTTTGTATATTTTAGTATTTTTTTTATGTAGACACCAGATCCTCCCGTTTTGTTGTTGGTTCTTAATCAATTTTACCGATGACTTATGAACTTTAAAGGTTTGCAAACATTTAGTTTTCCTTTAGTTTTATACTTGGAACCTCTTGTAGTTTTCATTCTTTATAAAGAGTTTGTATTAGAGGATAATGAAAACTTTTGAACATGTATCAAATATTAATGTTTGTCAAGTTTCCTGACAAGATGAAGTTGTTTTTATTTTCTTTCTAATACTATTAATACCTAGTCATCATAAATTAAGTCATCTTTCTAATCTCTTGTTTCATTATTTAATAAAATAGTAGTTGTTCTCTTCATGTGAATGACCTAGTTGACTTTACCAGTTCTTTTTTGTTTAATAAGGTCTTGTTAAACGTTATTGTAAAGCAGATAAATCTTAAGACAATGTACTTGTGTACAAAGGTCTCATGTAGATTCTTGTGTTTTATTTGTTTATATACAAAGATCCAGTGGTTTTATCTACGGTTTTTCAGGTGTGTAATGTTCGTAAGATACGTGTCCGGTCAGGGAATCCGACAGTGAGTCCTAAATTAACAATATTAAAGTTTGTTAGGATTAGTCCAAGGGGGGGGTAGACGATCTATATTTTTTAACCTTTATCGTTTTATCTCTCTCCTTCTTTTTCACTGGTTTCGATTGTAGGTTCATTTTTCACTGACTTCATTAGAGATCCCTTAGCTTACTCAGGTTGTCCTTAAGAGATTTCTATGATTACAGTTGCACTGGTTTTTTCTCGAGCTCGTCTAGTGGGACGTCACTTTGAGGGTCAATTTTATAGGGGGGTGTACGAATCATGAAAGGTAGTTGAAAGGTCGGACGATAAGCCGTAATATTAGTGTATATGCCCTAATTGTCAGTACCTTCCTTTCTGAAGTCTCTTCAGTCTTTAGTTTTGTTAATGTTTCTTTTCGTTGGTAATCTTACGTTTGTGATACGTGTTTCTTCTTTTGCGTTTTTTTAGATAGTAATTTTAAGAGTCTATACCTTTTGATAACGTAGATTGGTCATTCTTGTCCTGTGATATTTTTCTTGTGTATGTGTGAATTTTGAAGTATCGTATTGTCCTTATTTCCTTCTCGACCTCTTAATTAAATTTCTTTAGAGAACCTTTCATCTCGTTTTTCAGTTTCTTTACATTTTAATTTCTTTTCTATTCTTTATCTCCCGGTCAGGTCCTCCGCGTAGACTTATTGTCCTTAGGGTCTTTCTTTCTTGTTTTTTTTTTTTTTTTTTTCTTACCTCTCTTTTAGTAATTGCTTTAATAGGTTCTTTTGAAGAGTCTTGACTTCCTTTGGTCATAAACCCAAATTTCCTGGGTGACTCGTGAGTCTATCTGCCTTCTTTTGACCAAGGTGGACCCGTATAGCACCACTTTAAAGTTTTGTGACCCCTTTGCTCATCAAGAATGCCCCGTAGGGACCCCCGAGTCATCATTTCTTGAACGGACGGTCTAAGACCCAGCTTTGGACCAGGGCCTTCTGAAGTGTACGGCGTCTCGTCGATTCGGTCACGCGGAGTTGATAATTCGGACACGAGATCCCGGGTTCCTTGTGGCGATGGGACAGGTACTTGACGTCGATGACTGCGGGTGCTCGGAACTCGGGCACGAGGGGTTCCCTTCGGTGATGTCGCTCTGCGAGTGCGCGTCTTTGCGCTCTTTCCCGACGTCTCTGGCTTCGCGGCGTCGTCGTCGTCTCCGTCGTCGTCGTCTCTTCCAGGCCGTGTCGGTCTGCCTCTCTTACGACAAGATTTTCCTCGAGAGTGTTTATCGGATTCTTGTTGACGTTCTTGTGTAGTTTTGTCAATTCTTTGGGTCACCGTACTTTGAAGAGTTGTCGTCGCGACCTTCACTCTTCTGTTACCTCGTCGTGAAAGTACAATGACTGTTTGTAAAGGTTAGTTCTGAGAAGTTAGGGAGTTAGATTCTTGCTCTTATCTTATTACTAAAAAATCTATGTATTTCTAGAGTTTTTTCCGTAGTGGGTGCGCCGAAATAGAGTTTTTTATGGTCTCCGACACAAGATGGTTTTGTTCTTTCATTAGATTTTACTCCTTTTACACGCTAAGTCCTTCGTCCACCAGGTCTCGTCTCTTCTCCGTTTACCTTAGTACTTTTGTTACTTCTTACTAGGATCTTAGTCCTGACACTCTGTCTCCTAATTTGGTTAAAGTTGTTATACTGATTACTCTATGTGTCCGACTCGCGATAGTGGTGGTTGGGGTAAGGGAGGGAACGGAAAAAAATTGGTGCAAAAGTTGGACTTATATTTTACGGGTCCACTCGGACTGGGTCTGAGAAGGGACACGAAACCGAACAAGATTGGTACACACTTAGTTCAAGGACGAGTCAAGGGGTCGTTTCGGGTTGGGGTGGAACGTCGGAAATGGGTGACTTCTGAGAGAAGAGTCGGATACTACTGATGAGGGGAGCTACGACCTCTCGACACCGCCGGTCTTGGCGTCTTAAGTCTTTGTCCTGTCTCTACGCACGTGGGTCAGTCGCAAAAGGACGGTCCGTAGACTGTGTACTGAGTACCTTGTCGGGACGATCCACAAGACTACTACCATTTGGAAAACAAAGGGTCTTGAGTAAGTACTGGAACTCGTGATTGAAGGGGTCTTCTTCGAAACATTTGGAGGTCCTTTTTACTTCGGGTCGATACTGGGTTTCTGAGCAATCTAAAGAGATTGATACCTCTGGTGTCGCGTTGTGACGGGAAGGGAATGTGTGGGTCTACATGTTTCCATTGAGTCATTGAAAAAGTTTTGTTTGTAGAGGACCCCCAACCCCTTTTCCCTTTGTGTCCCTTACTGAGGTATCCCTCGAAGACCTGTGCCTATTACAATAAACGAATTGGACCTTCAACTAATGAATTCACAAGTAAAATGATAATGAGAAATTTGGTATTATGTGTAATATATGTGAGAAGGGGTATGTCATATACAGAGTATTTAAATTTTTTATGATTCTGTAATTCTTATTGACCAATTATTTGGGGTAAAATTATTTCAATCACGAAATAATTTTACTGATTTTTCAATGTTACTGACTTTTGATATCGACGGCGACGACGATTCATCGAAATCAGCACAGGCTGATAATCCCTGGGGTACCTGACATCGGATGGTCCGAGGAGGCAGGTACCCTAGAAGGTCCGTTCTCATGACCTCACAAAACGGTAACGGAAGAGGCTTTTGATGTCGTGAAAGTGTTATTTCCACGTTACTACGGACATCGTCTCTTAATGTTTCTCACTATTTATTGGATAGTTTTTTATTTAACATTTTTTCTCATCCATCGGAACTGTACCGTAAATAGGTTGAATTACGACATATACACTGATAATTGACAACTTAATTTAATTCCGTGTACTATTTAAACTTTTCTCCAGGTAGAATTTGTTGAATCACGACGTGACCATGTTAAAGTCGTTAAGTCTTTTGGTCCAAAAGGTTTTGTTTAATATCTCCGTAGTAGTATTGGTCCTTGACATCTTTAACTTGTGAACTGACTTTAAATGAACAAAATACCACACTGTACGTTGTAGTCTGAAATTTTTGTTTCATATTTTGGGGATGTAAAATTAATTTGAAACCTAAAGGTGGATAAGAATTAATTGGTTGTTCTCGACCGAGTCTAGTTACCATAAGTAAGGGTTTAACTAGAAATGGACGGGAATACCGGTGTATTTCGGACTAGACGGGACATTCGTCCTATTCTTTACGGAAAGTCTCCTAGGGTTTTCTCTCTGGTCCCGACCTCTAGTTGTGCACCTTCGGTGAGTCGTATGTTTGTTCGGTGTCGACTTCAGGACCGACACTAGTCTAATAGATGCCTCTCACACTTCCTTTGTTTTCCATTGCACATGTTCTCTTTAAGGTTGTAAATATCCGTCTATCTATGTCTTTGTCCACTTTCCGACTCCGTGACACAGTCACTAGGACTCCTTCTTTCCACTCTCCTCCCAAGATCTTCGGGTGTCTCCTTTGTCCAAGTTCTTCCCCTTCCACTACCGATAATTCTCGTCGACCATTAATCATAGATTAGTCCTTCCTTCCGTTAGAAAGAAGAATGCGTCATCCAATTAGAGTTAAGAGGGTTGTCACTCTACTTTACCCACGGTAGCAGTGGGGTAAAATGTCTGAGTTCTCTGAGTCTCCCCAATTCGTACTCAAGTTTAGCTCTTTCGACCATTTATTTAGGTGGATGTGAACGTCGAAAACGTTCTAGATTTTTCTCTGTATTTAAGTTTGGTACTCGTGTGTGAGCATCAGACATCTCATGTCTGTTAAGAAGTATTTTGGACTACAAAAGGTTCCATCTGGTACTCAAAAAAAGTGGGGATTTCGAGTGTATCTGTTCTTTACTCCGGAATTAAAAAATGTATAGTCAGGCTTTGTTCAAAGTTCTTATTACCGAATTTTGAAGTTTAATTGTACATCCGGTTAAATCGGAACCCCAAAATCTACTGGTTGAAAGTCTCTCGACCAAAGAAATTTAGTTAATACTAGTTATATTTGGTCTACCGACCTGACAGTTTGACCTATCTCGACAGGCACACTGTTCCAGTGACGTAGACAGCGACCCTCTGAAACCCCTTTCCCAGTGTACGTCTTGAGGGATTGGAGTGTCGGGCACATCGACTCTTTTCGAGTGGTCCCTAATTTCACACGTCCCTCCCCTGATCTTCCCCAATGTCGCAAACCGTCGCGAACGACAGTTTAATAGCAACCGCAAAAATACACCCCTCGTGTCTTTCCTTTGTTTTAGCTTTCGAGAGGTGTCGGATTTGTCGTAGATGCCCCAAATAGTTCCATACACTAAAATAAGGAAGTAGAAATTTACTGAAAAATGAGGTAGAATATGTTTGTTATATTAGAATTGTCCGCGGTATGACACAGACTATAGTCCTTCCTATAATGGTATTAATTTACAATAAAGACACTCCTATGCACACAATGTCCAACTCTGTTCTAGTGTATATCATAATATAATGTTAAACGTTTTAGTAGAGTGAGGACGACGAAGTCTTTGAGTGAGACCTTATCGTTACCGACCTTTCGATGTCGTGAGCGTATATGTCCACGTTGCTACAGACACCGTCTTTCGCTGCTTTTCTCACTATTTGTAGTAGATAGTTTTTCACTTTTTATTTTACCTTTTCTCATCCATCGAACTGTAAGGGGTGTTTGTGATATAAATACGTCTGTTTAGACGTCGGGGCCAGGGGGTACCTGTAAAGATAAAGTGTTAAAGGCGGGCTCCCTATGGATAGAAGTCCCGTTTTGTTAGATTTTTGACTCTCATCGGTGACCCGAGTGCACCTCCATTACACGAATATCCTTGTAAAGAGTCCTAGAGAGAAAATTCGGTATCCAATTTTATTTCCGAACCCTCATTCGTGACAGAACAGGCAGTCATTTGTAAGAATTAGATCTTACTAAAGTCGAGAGTGTACAAACAAGACCTGAAAAAGTGACCCTTGTTACCGTACTGGTCGTTGTGATTAATAAGTTAGTGAGACTCGATCTTTGTGATTCCCTGTCTTTGTGCTTATGCCTCTGTGTAACATACCGACGAAGTGTTGGTGTCAATTTAGTCCACTGGAGTCTTCTCCTCAGACCAGTACGCGATGATGGGATTGACACCCTCCATTTTTTCCGAAAATAGAAGGTCGGACATCTTCTTTAATCGGTCTAAATCGAACTTAAACATATGGAAGTGATGTGATTTATTTAATTGGTTACCGGGTAAGAAATGCGGAAGTCTTACATTGGTTACTTTGACTTGATTTTCCCATTTGTAACTCTCGTGTCCGTAAGAAAGTATTTTGTCTCTTTAAGTTGTACATTTTTAAGTGACTAAACTTTAAATAACTCGTATTTGGTCACATAATATGGACTGGACTTAGGAGTGGTAAATTTAAAAGTGGGAGTGGTTCGTTGAACAAGGTTTGTTAAGTGGACAATTATGTTTTGTCATAATAAAAGAGATATATAACATTATCCTTCATTTTGTTCTATTCCATCCATACTGTTGAAAAGGACAATGTAAATCTTACGACTGCTGTACAATTTTTATCCCGAACTATGGGACTGTTCAATGTCCTTGAAATTTTTTCATATATACATATACACAGATACAAACGTTTTTCTTGTCAAATTAAGTCTTAGGGTCTTTGTCTGACATCCTTAATGTTTGTGTCGACGTTGGCTCTATTGTCTTTACTGGTGTCGATTTTGCATGTCGTGCACTGAGGTATGCTCCGTAGTGGGTAGTTCAAGGTCTATACGACTGAGCCAACAAGGACGTCGTCGGGACTCTGTTCATGACATAGTGGGGGTGAAGTCCCTACTTCTTCGTCCCGACTGTCCCTCCAATGTCGGTGTGTCGATGAATGAGACCCGATGTCGTCCCCAAGTTCTGGTTCGGTACACGGAGGTCTCAAGTTCGAGAATTAGTGATACAATATGACAGAGACACGGAACCTTTTACAAGTAGTTATTGAAACGTCAATCCTGGCATAAACTAGAAGTGTCATTGTCAGGTGACGCTTTCATACTATGTATACAGGATACATCTTTTGACAGGACCTTATGTTCTTGACTTTAAAGGTCGAATGACGTAGATGTGATCTTTTTCGACAATTGAGCTCTCTGCCACCAGAGAGGAAGGGACCCGGAGTCATAAGATTCTCGTCGATCCGTTGCTCTCGTCTTGGACGTTTAACTGCCGACACACCCCCCTGTGTCGGGTGACGCCTCTGGTTCCACGTCGTCCACCCCTCTTTCGTCTCCCTCGATTCCGACGCCTCCCCGCGTCTTGGACCTGCTGGCTCCTCAATCACCTCCAGGGACGCCCTTCGTTCTGTGGTAGCGACGGTAAAAATTCCCTTGTCAATGTAGTCACGACATCCTTCGGAGGTATTTGGTTCCCTTTCGTAAACCTTGACAATGTATAAGGTCGACGACCGGACTCGATTCCCGTGTCTCCTCAGAGTGTCCCTTCTACCAAGACCCCTTTGCATTACAACACTAGTTGTCCGACGTCTCTCGATCGCCCGCGGTCCGTGACTCTAAGGGAATTTCGAGGTCCGAACTCTCCGTCTGTGACCACAGGGGTAATTGGTTCGGTTCCTCACTGAGACTCCTTCTCTCTGTTTCTCTTCGGAAAAGAATTACGGAAATAATGTCTAAAATTTAGACCCCTTCAGGAAAAAGGGTAGGTTTCTCAAGTATTTATCTCTATCGTCTCATTCAACAAATAAAATTGTGTCGGAAAGACTTATCCATTTTCTAAGCGTCCGGGGTCAGGTTGAAGATTGTCCGTCCCGTGTCATGGTTCCGATCCTTCGGACGGAGGGGTAGGTCTTGACTACCCAATTAAGGATGTGAATTATTTCCTTCCTATTTTAAATACGTCGATTTGTTCTCCTTTTTTTTTTTTTGTTTGATAGGGGAGTTCAGTGAGGACCTAGTCAGGGGTTCAAGGGGTGGACTCTGCTGCGACTCGAAAAGACGGGGTGACCGGGTATACGTGATGATAATAAGAGATAGAGAAAAACGTGTTTACACACGTTCACTGTAATCCCAAGTTCAAAAGTGTTCTCTCTTCCTGTAACGATTTGTAATGGCACATTCTTTGTTACCCAACCGTGAGTTCGTTCTCCAACCCAACGTCTGCCTATCTCTTTCTGTGTGTACTTCGGCTCCGGTTTCCTCGCCCGTGGACCACTCTCCTCTTTAAGGGTGGAGTGGAGGACGCGTGCTGTCACTTCCCTTCGGGTCGGCACAGGCTGAGAAACGCTGGGGTACCTGACATGTCAGGGACCTTAAGAGGTCCGGTCTTGTGACCTCACCCATCGGAAAAGGGAAGAGGTCCCGTAGAAGGGTTAGGTCTCTAACTTGGGTCCAGAGGGTGTGACGTCCGCCCGAGAAATCGTCGACTCGGTGTTCCCTTCGGGCTCTTATGACCTCACCCATCGGATAGGGAAGAGGTCGTCTAGAAAGACTGGGTCCTTAGCTTGACCCCAGAGGACGTAACGTCCGTCCTAAGAAATGGTTGGCTCGATGCTCCCTTCGGGTATTATTCTCGTACTGTTTACGAAGGGTCTATTTCAGAGGCCTGACTGGAGACTTAATACGTCGTATTAGTCACTTACTTCATGAGGTTTATCCGTTTGAACTGTGTGTAGACGAGAATCACTCTTCCGTTGCCGTGGGTGAGGTCGCGAGAACGGCCCTTTTGGGGGACCTGCCTCCTCGTGCCATTCGATGTCAGGTGCCCCGCGTCTCAGTCTGTGCTGACTCGCTGCAGTGAAAGTGTGTGTAAACGAGAATAGAAAAATTTATAACCCAATCTGAACATTATCAAAGTCACCAAAAGGGTTATATAAAACAGAAGAAATTATCTCATATATTTTGTATTGGGAGAAAGTATTTGAATATTAAAGGTTGTGATTAGAATGATGTCGTATTACGATACTATAGGAATCTTCAATGATAACCGAGTCTCAATAAATCGTGTGGGGATTTATAGGGGTCTGATAATATTAAGGAAGGGAGAGAAGGTTTTTACTAATGGGGTAGTAAAAAGTAACGAGACAGATCATAATGAGTAGTGGAGAGGGGCTTAAGGATAAAAATTAGACCTGATATTGTCTTATCGTATTGTTTTGAACAATTTTAACATATACTCGATTCGTATGACTAAGTTCCAATTTTTTTTTTTTCGTATTCAGAATACGTCATTCTTTTTTTTCTAAAGCATTATTGATAAAACTTGTAACTTCCCTTCTCCACAAACAAACGAAAGAGACCAGGAACTTTATATGGGTTTAAGATGATTTACCCTATTTTCAAATCACTTTTTGGATTGAAAAGCTTTCGGTGGATTCCTACTACGTCTTTGCCTGACCAAGTTATTCGTCAGATATGCCTTTGAAGAAGAGGACCTACGAGACCGACATAGTTTGGTGACTTTGTAGACTACTGAGTACACGAAGGACTTAACCATAAAGGGTAAGTTTGGACTTCCGACCTACTTCCGAAACATTACCCTGAAGCCACGGTTAAGTCACATCAGTGAGGTGCATCTTTCTCTCAGTCTGGCTCGATGATAGGTCGCCTAGGTGTTCAGTCTCCGACACTCACTCTTTCCTGCTGGTCTCCGTCGTCAACACTCGATTGTGCCTTTGTCAAGAAAATTGGAACGTTCTCTCTTTGCCTGGGACTTTGTGGGACTACTATGTTTTCGGGACTGAGTCTCTGCCTTAAGCATTTTAGGAAGGATATTAAGAGGAAAAGAAGCCAATTTATTTTCTTAATAGGGTCCTTAGTTTAAAGAACTAATACTGATAAAATAGACACACCCATAAAGGAACATTTTTACACATTTAATCTTTATTTGTTACGAGACATCACTCTTGTCGTGTGATGTGGTCTTCTTTATAAAAATTAAAAGAAAAAACTCTCGTTTTAGGTATTCGTAGTACTTTTACTAATACTGTTATTGACTTGCTGGTCTTGAGATCTGAACTCTAATTGTTGAGTCCATCTCAAAATCGAGAGTTCGTTACAGCTCCTACCTCTTCATACACAGTTCGTCCGTCTGTCTGTCTGTTTACAAAGTTAGAGAACCTTGTGTCACGTGCGTATTTGATTAATAGACTTAGAGTTAATTTAAGGGTGACAAAAGAACTGAGTAGATTTTATATTTTTAAAGTCAGTAATCCGTTGCTTTCCGACTTAATTCAAGATACAAGTTAATTCTTCTTGTTCGATTTGTCGACATAGAGAGACAGACGGTGATGACAGTTACTCAACCCCGAAACAAAATATTAATGTCAGAATTATCCTACAGTCCTACAATACATTGTTTGTTTCGTAGGCAGTTGGTCTTTCGTTGTCCTGTGACCAGTTTACATTTGACACTCTCTGCCCTACTTCGGAGGCACAACTCGTCCTCCTTGAGACTACATCTTGGCGAGCCACGTACGGTCGACGGGTGGGCGAGGAGACCGTTCTAGTGGTCAAGGTGTCCGTAGACAGTCTGTGGTCGAAAGATGGATGTCTACGGGGAGACAGTGAGTGTCTAGACGGGAGTGTGTGTTATTTAAAATCGTCTCTTCTCTCAGACCCTGCTTGTCTTTTCTGAAAGCCTTGACGAGACCTAAATTTGTTCGTCAATAATGCCGAAAGAGCACGAAATTCAAGGATTTTTCGTAGACAAAATCCTTTAAATTCCCAATAGGACGGGTTACAGGTTTAGTGCAAACCGAAACTTTTACTTTGGTTGTGGAACTCAGCATAGGTCTTTGGTTGTCCCTCAGTTACATTTTACCTTATTTTCCATTACCTATCTTCTGAAATTTACGGATATTATATAAAGTATTCTCCTGGACTTGAGTGACGTAGTTTATTCATCACCAGTTATTCTGTGAAAATAGACACGATTGATACTAAAGATTGAGAATTTAAATTTAAGACAAGTTCTCATTCTTTAGAAATTTATCGATGAAATATCAAACTAATGTATTAACAATCGTGTACTCTTTTTCGTCAACCGAACGTTTGTTATAACCCTAAATAACGAGACTAAGTAAATTTTTCGGTATTGCGAGTCCATTGAAAGTTACCTTGTTACTCTGTTATAGATTTCAAAGTGGAGTCCATTCTTACGGATTAATAATGATTAATAACGGAATTAATGAACGACGTTTTTCTGAAGTCCTCTCTGTGTCGATATTCAAATAAAGAAAAAGATTCATTTAGAGTAGCCCGTTTTAATCCATTAAGATATCTTCTGATGATAGTGTTACCAAATACTTACTCCCCTTTCTCTTAAAAATTAGAAATTAAGTAAAATATCTATGAAGGTGGAAAAAGTCATTGTAGATGGTAATTTTAACGTTGTTTACACAATAAGTTTCGAAATTTGGTCACCAAGAGTATAAAGTGACACATGACTTTAGTGTTCCTGTGAAAGTTTTGTGACTACCGGGTCCGAGATGCGGAGTTCTGAAGCCGTCCCAGAGTATGTCGTGAGGTATGACACCATAATACTGTCCTTCTATGCGCCTGGACGGACTTGGTTTCGGTCACACCCGGGGAATCGCTTGTCCTCTGTAGGACGAGTGAATTCCGATGTATGCGGACATTTTACTTCAAGGTACTCGTGTACGAACTGGAAGATGCTCCGTCAGGTTTGCTCTGGGATCAGGGAAGAGAGGACGGTAGATGTTTCACGATATTTCACCCCGACTGTTGCTCTCGTGCGTCTCGTGCTCCGTACTTCTTCCCGTAGCTGGCTCACCACGACGGATAGAGGTGTGGACGGTAAGGGTTTAAGGTGCGGACGGTGTAAAGTGTCCTACCTACGGTGTGTCCTCACTTACGGTTCCCCTCTCGTAGACGGACCCCCTCGCTCCCTGTCCCCCTAGCGTGAGAGGGGATCAGAAAGGGGACTTCAGGCCAGGTTCTTGCGGGGATCTTTACTCCCTCTCACGTGAAGTGGTTTCGTATTTCCTTCGAGGAACGGAGCGCTGTTAGACCTTCGGGTAGGGGTCTTAGTGTCCCTTGTTCCCAGAGGCCGTACAGGATCTCGACTACCCTCTCCGCCACGAGTGTCTGGTGGGCGCAGTCCCGGCACCCGGGTCCGTCGCGAGAGGGGAGAGGTCGGTGACGGTCGCTCACTCCCAGACTCGTCCGTCCTGAAGTGAGTACACAGGTGACTTGACATAAGGACTCAATGTGCCTCCAACTGTCCTTCAGTCTCGAAAGATGCACCATTTAAGAATTGTGTTTTATTATAGAGATTTCTTTATATTTCATTATCGTTGGAAATTTCACTGTATGTCTTGTGTACTTAATAACCGTTGGTGTCTGTGAGTCATTTATGACAAATTAATCATTTATATAAATAAGATACGGTCTACACTATAGATCTGGTTTTAAGTATGTGGAAGGGGTTCTCATTGGTTTGTTAGGACTTTCTCGACAATTTAGACCCTTAAGTAAAGAGAAAACGATTAACCATAGTCACTACTCCTGCCCTACCGTTTCCTACTCTACCAACCTACCGTCGTGGGTGAGCCAGTTACCTGTACTCAGACTCGTTTGAGACCCTCTGTCACTCCCTGTCCCTTCGGACCCCACGACGTCAGGTACCCCAACGTTTCTTCACCTGTACTGAATCGTTGGCTTGTTATAGTCCATATTCCTGATAATTAAATTTTGTACGGATATAAGGATGATTTTATTTCGTTATTAGGTAGTAAGTATATTTTAATGGGTCTACGTTTCATTTCCTGGATCGCCAATGGTCTGATTTGTCAGTGTTCTGTGTATATGATTAGACTGAATTCTACCCAAAGGGAAGTGATTTAGCCAAAGTCGACTTGTGGTTCGAACTTCCGTTCACCGTCAGGTAGTAAAACCCCACAAGAGAGTTGTTCTCTCTTTCATTCGCTTTCTGGTCATTCGTGTTCCGTCTATCTGCGCGAGGAGGACTGTCGCTCAACGAGATCGTATAACTGGAAACTGACGAACCACACACTACCGTCGTAGTAAAGGAAGACTGTCCTGAGTAAACCACTGGGGTGTCGAAGTGTCCCTGAGCCGCGAAGTGGTGTCTGAACTCGATTGTTAATCAGACGTAGAACGATACAATGATATATACGAAACACTGGTCTAAAATTATCCTGATAGAGTAAACATAAGTGTGTTACGACAATTTGGTTAATAAAAAATATACGACAGAATTTTATTTAGAAAAAGTATAATCTGTGAAAGGGACCTAATGTTTATACGTCCTTTTTTATTGTAAAAATTATTTTTGTTTGATCCATCGATTAGTGTAGAACTCAATGTAAAGTTAGATAGAGGTCTATGCATGAAAAATAATAATGACTATTAATCAAAGACCTTTATGACACGAGTGACGACCTACTTGTTATTTCTTCTGTGTTACAGACGAGTTTTAGGATTCTAAGACTCAATATTTGTTTTGTCATTTTATATATATAGACTGTATGAGTATCATTGTCTTAAATTGTCATTAGTAAAAAAGTCCCCCGTCGTTAGTGATAATTTCTGTTTTTAGTGTAGTTTGAAGGGTACTATTTGGCTTAATGAATGTCGGTTTTACTGCGAATTCAGTGTGGACTTCTTTATTTATAAGGTTTGCTACGGACCCAACGACACGTCGGAGTATCGACTATTTCCCAGGGTGACACATCCGCCCTTGCGGCCAAGGGGTGAGCCGGGGACGGGGACGTGGGGGACGAGGGGGTCCGAAATCTGAGTGAGAACCTTGGGACTGAGAAGAAGTGAGACCGAGTCCCAGCTACAAGAGACCCTTTCCGTTAACGGTGAAAACACGGAGGTTGAGACTGAGTGAGAGTTCGCCGTTTAATAATAACGTGAATGATGGGTACCACCAGAATAAGGGTTACTGACGAAATCCTTACTCGGATAATGAGTTAAGACCAGTAAGTCTCGAACAACCTAGATGTCATCGGAGACCCCTTCCAGAATGTGTGTGTGTGTGTGTGTGTGTGTGATTTTACTCCCGTAAATAAGAAATAGACCAGTAGTAGACACTCTCAGTAGAACTTTGGTCCCCCTCTTGGTCGGATTCTCGTATTCGGGTTCGACTTTTCCCCTCTTACCTTTTTACTTTCCTTGAAGCCAAAACTACGGTGATGACTTCGGGGGTGAATTGTTCAATGGACTTAATGGGTTGAAGTCCCGAAGAAGAATACGTTTATTAGTTAAAGGAAGAATGAATTCGGTAAAAGTTGACAAAAAGGTAATGGATATCGACTTTCGTTGGATTTGAGTACTAGTAACACTATCTGAAGTTTTTAGCGAAATACTAGTGTTTTGTAAATATTTTAAACTAATGTATAATACGGTGTTTGATTCGGAGTTAAGTTTTCTTGTATTTAATGTCTCTAGTGTAAGACACTTCTATTACATTATTTTGACTTTAAGTACTGTTTTTACATTTTGTTTTTATCTATTTATTCCTCTTATGTAAGAGGAGTTTATGATTTAGTAAAGAGTTCTTCAATTTATTCGTTGATATTTTTGAAATCTTTTATTAAATTCGTTCTTGGGACGTATGGTTTTTTTTTTTTTTTTTTCTTTATATGTCCCCTTTTTTTCTTTGTATTAGTCCAAATATAGTCTTCTTTTCTATGGTGTATTTTAACCCCTCTCCTTTTCGTCTTTAAATTAGTAAGTTAATCCCTATCGTCCGAAGGAAGGAAGGACCGAGTCGACCATTTCTTAGGTGGACGGTCACGTCCTTTACGTCCAATCCAGGGACCTAACCCTTCTAGGGGACCTCTTCCTTTACCGTTGAGTGAGGTTATGAGAACGGACCTTTTAGAGTACCTGTCTCCTCCGACCGCCCGATGTCAGGTCCCCCAACGTTTCTTGACCTGGGTTGACCCGTACGTGTGTGATGTCTTGATAGTCTCATTTCTATTTTTATCTACTCAGACCCTTTCGGGACTTACTCTGTTGATCAGGTTTTCCCAAAGAGACTTCCCCGATCACAACGATCTGTCTGATCGGAGGTCAATCACAGTGTCTCCTCTCTCTCTCTTGTGCAGTGTATGTCGTCGTTCTCCTTCTTTTTGTACCCCGGAGTCTTTGTCTGTGACATTATTGGGATTTCTTATCAGGGTCCCTTCGGGGTAATGTAAGTCCTTTGTTATGATTTAGACTTACGGAGTGGTAAAAGAGTAATAGCACGGGGATTCCTCCGAAAGGATTAGCTACTGGACGGGATCTTCAATTTACGATTCCTCATTCTAAGACAGCCCATCCTGAGGCGAAACTTACCGGTGTTTGATGACGTCAAAGATTCTAAATAAAAACGGGAGGGGACGGTTGGGTTTGGTTAAAAGTATTATTACAAGAAAGACTCTTTCTTACGTAAATTCATTTTACAAAATCGTTTTATTCCTAAAAGTTATGACTAAGTTCTCCTTCCTATGGTCTTTACGGTTTGTACCCATGTCGACATGTTTAAATTGTGTAACAAGTCAAGACAGTGAGTCAGTACAGGCTGAGAAACACTGGGGTACTTAGCGTCGTGCGGTCCGGAGGGACAGGTAGTGGTTGAGGGTCTCAAGTGAGTTTGAGTACAGGTAGCTCAGTCACTACGGTAGGTCGGTAGAGTAGGAGACAGCAGGGGAAGAGGAGGACGGGGGTTAGGGAGGGTTGTAGTCTCAGAAAAGGTTACTCAGTTGAGAAGTGTACCCCACCGGTTTCAGGACCTCAAAGTCGAAATCGTAGTCAGGAAGGTTTCTTGTGGGTCCTGACTAGAGGAAATCTTACCTGACCAACCTAGAGGAACGTCAGGTTCCCTGAGAGTTCTCAGAAGAGGTTGTGGTGTCAAGTTTTCGTAGTTAAGAAGCCGTGAGTCGAAAGAAGTGTCAGGTTGAGAGTGTAGGTATGTACTGATGACCTTTTTGGTATCGGAACTGATCTACCTGGAAACAACCATTTCATTATAGAGACGAAAAATTATACGATAGATCCAACCAGTATTGAAAAGAAGGTTCCTCATTCACAGAAAATTAAAGTACCGACGTCAGTGGTAGACGTCACTAAAACCTCGGGGGGTTTTATTGCAGACTATGACACAGGTGACAAAGGGGTAGATAAAGGTTACTTCACTACCCTGGCCTACGGTACTAGAATTAAAAGACTTACGACTCGAAATTCGGTTGTAAAAGTGAGAGGAGAAAGTGAACGTAGTTCTCCGAAAAAT
Source organism: Capra ibex (assembly GCA_006410555.1). NCBI lineage: Eukaryota > Metazoa > Chordata > Mammalia > Artiodactyla > Bovidae > Capra > Capra ibex. The sequence goes on from SJYO01052794.1 coordinate 30,304,838, forward strand.
CAAGGAGAAGTGAAAGACGGTATTCCCACCACAGTAGACGTATAGACTCCAATAAGTATAAAGAGGACCGTTAGAACTAAGGTCGAACACGAAGAAGGTCGGGTCGCAAAGAGTACTACCTGAGACGTAACTTCACTTTATTTGTCCCACTGTTATATGTCGGAACTACATGAGGAAAAGGATGAACCTTGGTCAGACAAACAATTGTGATGGTTTTACCAATTGTGTCTACTGTGACGTCTTTTTATTGTTGATGTAAAGTCTCAAAGTATTAGGAATACGACCCGGTCCTCAACCGTTTGACTCTGGTCACCCTGTTAACAAAAATGTTTATTTCAAAATGACTTTGTGTCGACAAGAGGAGTCATCAGACCGTGGATTACACTTCTCGGCTGAGTTGACCTTTTCTGACGACCCTTTCTAAGTCTTGTCCTCCTCTCTCCCTACTGTCTCCCAGTCTACCAATCTGCCGTAGTGACTGAGTTACCTGTACTCAGACTCGTTTGAGACCCTCGGACACTTCCTTTCCCTGCGGACTACACGACGTCAGGTACCCCAACGTTTCTCAGTCTGTTCTTGTTGTTGTTTCGGTGAGAGAGTAAATATATAGTAGATTCTGATAAAAGAGTGATGTCCCCGTCTCGACTCGTCGACTTTGGTAGACCGGTATTTTGGATTTATGAATAGTGGACTGGGAAATGTTCTGTTTTGAAGGTTTGGATAAGATCTGGTATTTTTCTATCGATTATTTTATAAACCCCGAAGGGACTATCGAGTTACCCATTTCTTACGTGGATGTTACGTCCTCTGGGACTAAGCTGAGGACCCAGCCCTTCTAGGTCATCTCTTCCCTGCCCGAGGGGTGAGTTCCTAAGAACCCGTAGAGACCACCGAGTCGACCATTTCTCAGACGGGGGTTCCACCCTCTGGATCCAAGCTAGGGACCCAACCCTTCTTGGGGACCTCTTCCTCTTCCGATTGGTGAGGTCATAAGACCGGACCTCTTAAGGTACCTGACATATCATGTACCCCACCGTTTCTCAGTCTGTCCTGATTCGCTGAAAGTGAAAGTTATTTCATACACGTTTCGTTTATTTTGAAATTACGCGAATTATGTTATCAATATTATATATTCTATTTTTGTTCCTCTTTAACTATCAATATTCTCTGTCTATTTACATGTGAGTTGTTTAAACCTTACAAGTGTTTTTAATGGTTTATAATTATGTTTTCTTATGTAAGTGTTTAAGTTTTTTTGTTTTTAATATAGTTGGAAAAATTACTTACATTACTCTATTTTAATTTCGTACCGATGTTTTTTATAAAAGAGATATGATTAGATAACTTGAAATTTTGGAATAAATTTTTATACAAAACCCATTTCTTTTTTTTCCTTTTTAAAAACAAAGGAAATATGTATTTATTTTCTCGAATGTTTTATTTCCGACCCTTTGTCAGTTTCGTCCCAGTCTTCTTTTAGTCTTCTATTTTATGCAAATAAATCTTTTGTGTACTTTAAAGTCAGTCAAAAACCGAGTCTTTTACTCAGTCCCCCTACCTTCGTGAGTCTCTATTTAGACGTCTCCTTTCGTCTTATTTAATAATTTCTATTTTCTTCTTTGATTAATCTTTTATTTTGTTTTTATGGTCCTGTGAACTTTGGATCCAAGAAACCTTACTGTTTGTTTTGACCGTTTCAGACTAATTCTTCTTTCCCTCTTGTAAGTTTATTTTGTGAGATCTTAACCTTTTCCTTTTTTAAGTCAAAACTTTTACAAAGTTGAAATTAAAATTTTGCATCCGTCCTACCTATTTTATAATCTTTTTATATGATCCTTCTCATGTCACTCTCGTACTATTCCCTTCTGCACTCGTCTGGCTCACTGGTGCCCTTCTTGATTCTAGAATTATTGGCAATTACTACACTGAGGTTTTTCATTTCCTCGTGATTTGAGTCTGCCAAAAGTCCTCCCAAAAAGTTTAGAAGTTCCTTATCTATTAGTGGTACAATATATTTTACAGAACCCTGTTTCTTTTCATAAAAAGTTTTTCGATGAACTGCATAAAATTGTCTGGTTGTGATTAACTTAAGTATTTGTACTATTTGTACTCTTCTCTTTGAGTCTTTATTGTGAATACTCGTGTGCATTGGAAAATTTTTATTTCATAGTCCTATATTTTCAATCCGTTCGCAACACTGGTACATCCCAAATAGGTTCCATATATTCATATAATTATAAATTATAAGTAAATTATTTATAAGGTAATAAATTATTATTACCTTTATCCCTTTCTTGGGGTTACTGACATAACGTCATGAGATAATCTCTTTTTTGTGACGATAGTTTATGTCCGACGTTATAGTAAACTACTATGGGTTGAGATTAAAGACCCTCTTCCGCTACCGTGGGTGAGGTCAGGAGAACGGACCTCTTAGGGTACCTGCCTCCTCGGACCATCCGACATCAGGTACCCCAACGTTTGTCGACCTGTCTTGACTCGCTGAAGTGAAAGTGAAAAATGAAAGTACGTAACCTCTTCCTTTACCGTTGGGTGAGGTCACAAGAACGGACCTCTTAGGGTCCCTGCCCCCTCGGACCACCCGACGGTAGATGCCCTAGCGTGTCTCAGCCTGTGCCGACTTCGCTGAATCGTCAAATCGTCGTTGAGATTAAAGATTGTTTTTACGAATCGTTTAAGTAGAGTTCCCATACATGGTCTTTAAATCTCTTTTAAAATATACATTACCAGTGTATACTCCCCATAGGCAATTTCCTTCTGACTTTGTTCCTCGACCCCAAATAGACGATTATGGGGTGTGGGTTTATGAACTAAACCCATAACGTTAATCTCTGTTTTTATATCTTCATATTTCTATCTCTCCTTATCTATTCCAAAGTATTAAGTATTCGTTATCATTTAGTCTCCGTTAGTTGTCTTTTTTATTCTTTAAAACCGTTCACCTGTGTATGTATCAGTTGGGTTTTTAGTTATCGAAAGAAGGTGGAGGTTTTATCAGTTAAATTCTTAGATTATCTTTTTTCACTGTACTTGTGATTTCACCACATTTTGATTTTCTTTGTAAATTCTAGGAATACTGTTGACGTTTTGGAGTGACTTCTTGTATTCGTTTCGGCTTGTTTGTTTTTCTATGTGAGACAAGCTCTTACCAGTCTGAGTCATAACATTTTTCCAGTCAAAGATTGTTTAAATAACTATTTGTATTAGGGATCGGGTCCTTGAACTGGTTAACTAGGATTTTGAAGGTATCTTTGAAGTTTGTACCTTCTTTCAACCTACTGGGTCTCCCTACCATGCCCCTCCCTCCACTCTTCCCCCAAGTCCTACCCCTTGTGCACATGTGGGCACCGTCTAGGTACAACTATATACCGTTTTGGTTATGTTATGACATTTCATTAATCGGAGGTTAATATTTAAATTTAATTGTTACTTTCTCAAACTCGATATACTTTATTAGTCTTCGATTTTATCGTAATATAATTTCTCATTTTGATTATGTCCTTCTCTTTGTCGTTATTTGTTCTGTTAGGTTTTCGAAACTTTAGTACTTACAGTAACAAGGGTAGTAGGAGTAGTGTCGATTGTAAAGGAACCGTGAATAATACGCGGTCCGTACCGAGATTTGAATAACGTGTCTAATCGAGTAAACAAAGAACGTTATTAGGAGTATTCATCCATGTGACAAAAACAAGAGTGAAATATCGACTCCTCTGATTCTGAGTCTCTCCAATTCATGGAACAGACTCTACGGTGTTCATCACGGACCGTCTAGCTCTAAGTTTAGTCGCATAGACTGGTGTCATTGGTCGTGTAATGGCACCATGTCACGGTATGTCAAATACCTCCGAGTCTTAAAATTTTCTATTTTGAAAGGTAGTGACCCGTACGAACATTGTAGAAGGAGAATGGTGTGGAGAGGTCGACACGGGAAGACTTGGGACGGGACACGGGTCCTCCGACTGGACAGACCTGACGCAATCGCCCGAAGATACTGAAGGTCAACCAAGGGTTACCCCTCACTCCCAGTTATTGATCCCGTTCCATGAGTAAGACCGGGAACTCGGAGTCGACGGAGGGAGGTGTGTGTGACCGAGACAAAGATGTCCCAACGGTGTCTCAAGAGTCGTGGGGGACCGTTTTACAGGGTCGAGAAGAGTCCACCGGGAGAGGTGTAGACAAAAGGTGAGGGTGACTGGAAGAGGGATATCCGGACGACGACGACGACGATTCAGCGAAGTCAGCACAGGCTGAGACACGTTGGGGTATCTATCGTCGGGTGGTCCGAGGGGACAGGGACCCTAAGGGGTCCGTTCTTGTGACCTCACCCAACGGTAAAGGAAGAGGTTACGTACTTTCACTTTTCACTTTCACTTCAGTGAGTCAGCACAGGCTGAGAATCGATGGGGTACCTGATGATGTCGGATGGTCCGAGGAGACAGGTACCCTAAGAGGTCCGTTCTCACGACCTCACCCCACGGTATCCGGATCATTCCTTTTTTTTGTCGACAATGAACGAGGTCTCATACCGTCCTAAAGAAAGTCAAAGAAAGGGAGTTGACGGTGTTAGACAATTTCAGACAAATAATTTGAGAAGTTTTTGATAGGGATAAACGAGCGAGTTAGACAAACGACGGTCCTGGGACTGACTATGTGACTCTGTCTTAGTCCATTAGTTTAGTCGACAGGAAGTCCCCTTTATTTATCAATTTCGGATGGAGTATAGTTAGTGTTCTTTATAATGTCTGTATGACTTCTAGTAATATAAGTTTTGTTTGATATATTTATAATTATCTTCCATTTCCCTTTTATTTATAAAATATTGGGACCATTCTTAAGGAAGAAATGTTTCTGTGTTTTGACTTTTGTGTATTCTCTTTTTGTTACTTAAATTTCTGTGGTTTTGATTTTAAAAACACACTGGGGTTTTTTTTCCGTTGTCTAAACCGTCTGTCTTGAGCATTGTATTCTTTCCTAATTATTAATTCTGTACATTTTCTACAGTTTTGTAGGTAATTTTTCTATGTGGCGTGTTATCGTTTCACTTTCGGGCACAAGATGGTCTGTGTGAGATCTTCATGTCGTTACTTTACCCACCACGACCACTCGTTTCTCTCTGTCCGAAATAAAGTACCACAATACTGTCTAGGCTATGGGATTCGAACGTGGATGACTGTTGTTAAATTTTACAATCTACTTTGTGAGAAAATTTCCATAAGGTTTTACATAGAGACTAGTCCGTCTCGCATTCTTTGACCGTCCCTTTTTTCACTTTCTATATGAGGTCCTCCCGTCACCCCAAAATGGTAAAGAGACTTGAGACCACCGGGTCTCGAAGACTAAGCAACTTACGCACCCCGCAGGATGTTCCCCCACTCGAGTTTTCCCCGAAGACTTATGTCAACCCTAGTGTTTCAGGAAGCGGGTGTCACATTTCCACTTACTCTTTATTTGGGGACATGTCTTCTTTTTCCGTTCCTGTGTCCAGACTCAATGACAAAATCTTCCCTTTCGTGAAGGGACTCTTAAAGATTGGTGGTCCCCCGGAGCACGTCCATAGGCCGGGTTTAAAGGTGCTGTGACTGGTCCCTTCAGGTTTTGTTATCGTTGGATTGGTCAAAATTTACATGGGAAGCCCATCGATACGGGGGTCCGTTGACCGTTTTCGTTTGTGTTAGGGGAGACCTCCTTACGTCGTAATGACGTCCGTCGTTTGTCTCTTTGTCCATTTCCTAGTCGTTCGTTAGGTGTGTCCTATTTTACATGTAGCAGTTATTTGTCTCTTGTGTCTTTTTCAACGTCAGAGTGGTCCTCATTGGTCTCTATACGTTTATTTTTTTGGTGTACTATAGTGACGTGGGTCTATAGCCGTTTCAAATAGTTAGAGAATAATCCACGTGCGTTCCTACACCCTTTCAACTTGCGAGAGAATGTACAACGATTGAGTAAGTAACGAGTCGTGTTTGTAAAGGACTCGAGGATGGACATGGACCGTAATAAAACCACTTTTGTGTCAGACAAAACTTCAAATATAATATCGTCGGTCTCAGTTTATTATTTGTTTATTGGTATACCATTCCCGTCTTCCTTCCCGTCTTCCAATTTCCGATATTTCTTTTTAGTCCCATTTATGTCTCGTGTCTCCAGACGTTTGTAAAGGACGCTTTCCGGTCTGTCATTTGTAAAATCCAACATCCTTTTACTGGAGTCAGCTTTGAGGACCGTAAGGCGTAAAGTAACGAAAAGTGAAATATCGCGAAGTGTCTATGACATAAAAAATAATGTTTAGCTTAGAGGTACCGTTGGGTCACAGTTCGTGCAGATAGTTACGGTGAAAGGTTGTCGTAAACGAGTGAAGCCCCGAGCCACAGTGTAAAACCATTAAGAGAATTATAGAGTAATATAAGAGTATTTTAAACTTTGTAAAAGTAGTGATAATGTAAACAGTCCCACTAGACACCAGTCACTAGAAACTACAACGATGACATCAAGAATACCCCAAGGTGTTTGGTACGGGTACATTCTGTCATTTGAATGAGGTGTTTACAGGTGACACAAGACCGACGAGGTCACTCCCCGGCAAGGGCAGGGGGAGGGACAGAGACTCGGAGGGATAGGACTCTGTGTTGTTATAACTCTACTCAATTGTTGTGACTATTACCGGAGACCCACAAGTACACTTTCTTTCTCAGTGTGGATAGAGTGAAATTTGGTTTTCGACCTTCACTAATTCGAATCCCTCCTTCTGTACAGTTTGACACCTATTCGGTTTTCGATCCGGAGATTCCCTCGACAATCACATTTCATTTTTGAGAACTTTTTTTAATTGTCACGATGAGAACACTTATGTATTTACTGGTTTTCTTTTGTCCATTTGTCAGGACGACGACGGTACCTCTTTCGAAATCACCAGACCTATTTTCTAGCTTGGTCAGTGTTATAAGGTCATTTGATTTTGGATCTAGTCATCCTTCGGGGTCGAGACAAGTCAAGGTATTTCAGATTTTCTCTACTCCTTCGAACACCTTCTCTTCAGACTTCGATTGTCTTTGACCAAGTGCTCCGAATTCCTTTCTTTGGCAGAGGTGCTGTGACTTGACACTCAACTTTCTCGTCCACGACTGTGTCTTCGACACCGTTCGCATGTGACATCCTTTATCTTTTATTTGATTAGCTCTGAGGAGTTTTCGAAAAAGAAACGTTATTTTATATGTTTCTTTCTACATATAAACTTTAAGGAAAATACAAATATCGAATCGAGTGTTGTGCTCCCTTGAGGAAAAGTTTCCTATTGTGTTCATTCGCAGTTCGTATTTCTACCTCGTCGATCTGTTTCGTCGAATGTGACCGCCGGGTCTTGGTTCTCGCAGACGAAAATTACTGACATGTTTAATGTTGTGGGCCCCGGGTATGTTCCACTCTTTGATGTTATTTCGTTGATCTCTAGGGATGAAGGACACTTATCCATTTTTTCAGAAAAAAAGACCAGAATTAAGACCTATTTCCACCCCCCTCATGGACTTAAAATTAGTACTTGACTGGAATTACTGACTGACTTTAGATTCAAATGAGGTAGACATACCAGGTTTCGTGTGTGATACTAACAAATCAGCGATTCAGTGCAGGTTGAGAAACGTTGGGATACCTGGACTTCGGGTGGTCCGAGGAGACAGGTGCCCTAAAGGGTCCGTTCTTACGACCTCACCCGACGGTAACGGAGGAGGTCCCCCAGGAGGACTGGGTCCCTAGCTTGGGTCCAGTGGAGGTACCCGTCCGTCCCAGAAATGGTGACTCGGTGGTCCCTCCGATTTCGTGAGGCTTGTCTCCTTAATTAGGCTTCATCGGGGCGGAATCACCGACAGGGTCTCATTCTCTCTTGTGTCCACGGAGGTCCCCTTCAGAGGAGCACTACACGGCAGAAGGGTAAGAATGTTACTGTTAGAGGTGTTTGAGTTTTGTCTTTACTGCACCCTTTTCGTTCGCAACATCACTCACTCACGTGACCCAAACTCTCAAAATAAACGACATTTTTAGATACAGTTGTCAATAGAAGAAAGACATAGTGTCTGACAAGACAACAGAAGACTGAAGGGTTACAACGACTACTCTTAAGAAACAGTAAACTGAACGACAACGACTCTACCAGACAGACTGAAACCATAAAATTTTAAAGTACCATTACAGGACTTAACAAAAGTTATAGAATTTTAAGGTTCGTTTACACTAGTACTCTGAGTGATTTTTTAAATCCTATGGAATCTTAAAATTCTATAACTTTTGTTAGGTTCTATGAGTTGTATAAAATTTTTTATTATCCGTTAATTTTCAGTGTCCTTTCTTGGTTCTCTGTTTCATTCTGAATCGTGTGAAATGTTTCCTTTTTATGTGGAAGGTTTTTGTTTGTCTTGATTGACTTGTCGTTCAATCTACATCGACTTTTCTCTTGAAAACTTCGTCCTCTATCTTTTCATTGATCTTACACCTTATTCCGTTTGTCTTTTTTTCAACAAATTTCAAGTCTCTACGTCTTATCTCTTCATGATTCTATGTCCAATGTCCTTAACAACTTCTTGTACGTCCCTTCTACATTCCTGTCTTTTGGAAGGTCTCAACTACTGTCTGTATTTAGGAGTCTAAGTCCTTCGTGTTGTTTAGGGTTAAGTTATTTCTATTAATGTTTCTTAAGTGTGAAGTCGTGTAATGATACTTTGAAATTTTATGGTTTCAGTTTGTCTGGTAGAGTCGTTGTCGTTCAGTTAGCTGTTTCTTAAGAGTAGTCGTTGTAACCCTTCAGTCTTCTGTTGTCTTGTCAGACACTATGTCTTTCTTCTATTGACAACTGTATCTAAAGATGTCGTTTATTTTGAGAAAGTTTATGTTACGTTTTTATTTTTATGCAATTCCGTTTGTTTTGGTTTGTACAGTTTTCCTTAAAGACTTACTATATATGAACGTTTGGGTCTTCCTACCAGACTCTTACGTTCTACTTCTCGACCCGTGTCGTTTATCGTTTGTGTGTCACTTAGGGTTTGGTATATTTTGTTGTTATTTCTATGAAGTAAACCCTAATTCTTTCTTCTTCTCTATCTTGATTTATATGACCTTTTGTTCTTACATCCTCTCTTTACTCGTCTTAATTATAGTAGATCTAGAATTAAGTAGTAAATCTAGGAAGTCTAGAATCCTCACCGTCTCACTTCAGAATTCTGAAATTTATACGTGTAATTTGGAAATTCTCATTGACGTTTCGATCGTCTTTTTATTAAACAATTTGGATTTCCTCACCTCCTTTTATCCTTTTCCAAAAATGTTACAGTTTCCCCCTGTTTTATTTTACCACCTTTATGTCGCCACTTTTGCCGAGGTTTATCTAGTTATTAGTATCGTCCATATTAACAAGACTTAGGAGGTTGATTTTTGTTTATAACAGTTTGATCCATTTTTTTGTTTAGGGGTAAACATTACGAATGTTCTCTGTGTTCCGTGTTCGTATCACTTTATGTCTTTCCATTTCTTTTTTCTATGTGGTCTCTTTGTGACTCTTCAGACTGCGTCCAGAATGACCCGATGGGGTTCGGCTCGACGGAGGAAAGACCTTCGACGTCCCTTCCTGTCGCAACGAACGGAAGGGTTCGAAGATATCGCAGGCGGAGAAAACTGGGTGGAGAGAAAGGTAGACGTTTCAGTCGTTGTCGACTAGTCCGTGAAGAATGTGGTGTGGTGAGACTGGAGTAGAGGACGGAGGGATAGGTTGTGACGTCCTTGGGTCAGTAGTGTGGTGTGCCGACCGTTCACCACCTCCCGTAGAAAGTTGGTTTTGGTGACTGAGTTTTGGGGTCTTAGAAGGAGACAGGAAGTAACGACACTTATATATGCTTATTCTTTTCGATTCTTATGTGCACCTAAACCTTTTTATCGGATTCTTTCTATTTACCTCCGTTAGCAGATTTTACTGGTGGATCAAAGACGGTGTGAGAGATTTGTAATAGGACATAGTTATATAATCGTAGAATAAAATCCTTAATCCCAAGATACAAATCCTTTTTCTTCGATCTTCATCTTACTGCCATTAATGTTTCTATCTTACTTTTTTTCTTTTCGTTATTAACTTCTATACGAGCATCGACTCGGATCTCCCTTTTACGTCATCATTAGTTACTCGTGTATGATCACCTTCAGCGAGTCAGCACAGGCTGAGAAACGCTGGGGTACGTGTCAGGTACCTTGAGAGACCCGGTCTTATGACCTCCCCCATCGAAAAAGGAAGAGGTCCCGTCCTCGCGTACACTCGTGTGTTTAAGTTTTCCGAAGAGATTTTAATAAATCCGAACGGTTGAAGACTGAAGTACGTTCTCAGGGTAGATCTCCACCCACCAGGGAGCCAATTTGTGGGGTGTTTCGATAAGAAGTTTGGTCGGATCTAAAAATAAATATGATACATTGTTGATCCTCATCACGTATGTTGTGTTTAGATGTTCCTAATAAATTCTTCATTTAAGTATTTCGTGAAAAATTTCCACGTTCGGTTCATTAATGTTATTCGTAATTTGTGTTAAAGTGAGGAGCAAAGGGTGTGCAAGATCTACTGAGGGACGAAACCCTTTCCTGACCCCTACCTTGGCTGAAAGACTCTCCGTCACCCTTTCCGAACCTCTTCCTGTAGACCCAGACTCCAGAAAAAAGTAAACGACGTCGTTTAATAAAGTGACTAAAAGTCCACACAAAATAGTCGAGGCCAGTCTATTCGAACTGGATGGGGTGTCCAAAGACATTAAGAGTCCATTTAACCATATATATTTTTATAAAATTCGGTATTCCTCGGTAAGTTTATCCTCCCTATTACTGTGACTACTACGACTATTACTACCTCTTTCTACTCATCATTCTCTTTCTTCTTGTTTCCACCTTCTTCCCTTTCCCAGTTTATTTTACTGGAAAGTACAATAATGTAGTTATTATGAATACTCGCAGAGAAAGAATCCAAACGGTTGTTGAGTCTGAACAACATATAATGGGGTACAAGAATACCGAGATGATAATTCATCGACAAATTGGATCCGTTCAGTGACCAGAATTGAAGAAGTTTGTATGTGACTCATTAAATTCGAGTCCAAGATTGAAGAGTATCGAAAGAGTCAAGTCAACGAGTCAACACAGACTGAGACGCTGGGGTATTTAACGTCGTGCGGTCCGGAGGGACGGGTAGTGGTTGAGGGTCTCAAGTGAGTTTGAGTACAGGTAGCTCAGTCACTACGGTAGGTCGGTAGAGTAGGAGACAGCAGGGGAAGAGGAGGACGGGGGTTAGGGAGGGTCGTAGTCTCAGAAAAGGTTACTCAGTTGAGAAGCGTACTCCACCAGTTTCATGACCTCAAAGTCGAAATCGTAGTCAGGAAGGTTTCTTGTGGGTCCTGACTAGAGGAAATCCTGCCTGATCAACCTAGAGGAACGTCAGGTTCCCTGAGAGTTGTCAGAAGAGGTTGTGGTGTCAAGTTTTCGTAGTTAAGAAACCACGAGTCGGAAGAAGTGTCAGGTTGAGAGTGTAGGTATGTACTGGTGTCCTTTTTGGTATCGGAACTGATCTGCCTGGAAACGACCGTTTCATTACAGAGACGAAAACTTATACGATAGATCCAACCAGTATTGAAAGGAAGGTTCCTCATTCGTAGAAAATTAAAGTACCGACGTTAGTGGTAGACGTCACTAAAACGTCGGGGGTTTTTATTTCAGACTGTGACAAAGGTGACAAATGGGGAGATAAAGGGTACTTCACTACCCTGGTCTACGGTACAGACTTAAAACTCGAAATTCGGTTGCAAAAATGAGAGGAGAAAGTGAAAGTAGTTCTCCGAAAAATCAAAGAGAAGTGAAAGACGGTATTCCCACCACAATAGACGTATAGACTCCAATAACTATAAAGAGGGCCGTGAGAACTAAGGTCGAACACGAAGAAGGTCAGGTCGCAAAGAGTACTACATGAGACGTGTCTTTAATTTAATCGTCCCACTGTTATATGTCGGAACTGCATGAGGAAAAGGATAAACCTTGGTCAGACAACAAGGTACAGGTCAAGATTGACGACGAAGGACTGGACGTATGTCTAAAGAGTTCTCCGTCCAGTCCACCAGACCATAAGGGTAGAGAACTTCTTTTAAGGTGTCAAATAACACTAGATGTGTCAGTTTCCGAAACTGTACCAGTTATTTTATCTTTATCTACAAAAAGACCTTGAGAGAACGAAAAAGGTACTAGGTCGTCTACAACCGTTAAACTAGAGACCAAGGAGACGGAAAAACTTTTGCTCGAACTTGTAGACCTTCAAGTGTCAAGTGTATAACGACTTCGGTATCGAAAGATCACGAGGTGTTTGAAGTGAAGTCATTCTGCCACTAAAAAAAAGAATTAAGTTTGTCATCATGGGATAAATAAAGTTCCAGGACACTACCCCTTCATTGGTAAAAATTGATTTATATCTTGATCAGTAATAGTTAATGTTAATAAGACGATTCTATATTTTTATTAAAATACATAAACAAGGAAGTTTTGTATGAATATATAAATCGAACATACAAAAAGATTGAATAATCGAAGTAGGAAGATTAATACATTATTTAGAGAAGTCCGTCTTTTTACTAATTAAGAAGATTAGAGGAAGGGTCATGGATCGTTGTGTGATCCGTATACGGCCTACGAGTTATCTTAAATGTGTTTTACACATTGTACATCTTTGAGTTAACAAGAAATAGTAGGAAGGAGGAAGTCGTTTTCAAAACTTTAACACTTTTGATATTATCGATTTGTACCTTAAAACACCTATAGATTTTTTGTTCTCTACGTTTGTAACTGTTTGGAAAACGGTTGTTTTTTCATCACCTCCCTTCATACTTAAGAGATTGTCTTTTGTGTCACCTCTTCCTCTGTGCCCATTTCCTATCTTTCGCGAGCACAAGTGACATTGCGATGAAAGTGTCTTCGGTTTTATGTTTTCCTCCTCTATTTCTAATGGTTTCCCTTTCCGACTTATTTACGAGTTCTGATATCGTGTACGGAGTTCATTTCCACTGACACCAATATTTATTAAATTCTCAAACAAAAAAAAAAAAAAATTCTCCTTTTCTCGGAAAAAGTGTTTACTTTTTATCAAGTTACAAACAAAGTCTCTTTGAAGTGGAATGTTAACTTCCAATTTCAGGGCCTCACAAAGTATGATCATTTTAGTCCGTTCAAAATATAATTTTTGTCTTTCGGTTTACCTGATATGTTTCTTTTCGGGGTATTGTGAGTAAAACCAGAATCGATCGTTTTTCGTCATAAAATAAACAAAGAAACGTTACAATGGTCAAGAAGTGAACTTGTGTTTGATTCAACCAGATACATTTATTCAACTGTACTCAAAGAATAAGAACTGAATGAAGTTTGTAAAGTCTGTTTGCTTTTGTTTCATATTTATACACTTTATCTTAAAGAGACTTAATCAACTTCTTAGATTTAACTGACGAGTATAACTACTGAAATAATTACTTGGGAATGAATCGTTCCAAAATTAATGGACAGCAAACTCCTAATTGTGCAATTTTTATTGTCATACTTTATTGGGTCAAATGTTATAGACCTCTACTACTACTAAAACAGTTCTCTTTTTTCAAGATTATTTTTATTAGGTCTAAGGATTATGGTGAATGACTGTTAGTGTCGAAATATAGTACGATTTTAATGTATGAATAGAGGAGTAATCGTTGATTAGAGTGACTGAGAAAAACGGTTTGGTTAATACTCTTTTAAAAGTCCGAGTTCCGTTAATTATCCTGGGAACCTGGAGAGAGCTAGAAGAGCACTGAGTCCATTAATCGTGCGTGAACATGTCCTTTGAGTTTAACAAAAGGATTTGATTACTGACTTTACTTCCTGTAGTTTTACAATAGTTGACTGTCGTCGTCTTCAGGATTATGTGGTTGTCAGGAGGTTGCTACGTTCTTGACCTTCCACGACTGTCCAAGAAAAACCAGGTGAGTCTGATACACCCTGATATTTATTCCTCCTCCTTCCTCTCCGTCAGCGAATAGTTTGTGTCGGTTGAGAAATCCATTATTTCCCTATAAAATATCCGTTACGAAACATGTAATTTATCGAAGACCCAAGAGGGTTGAGAACTCCGTGTATTATGTTCCACTTGTGTAATAATGTCGTCTTTAAACGTAAATATACTATGAAAGAAGGTTCGTCGAGTTTTGCCTTCTTGTATTCCGATTCGGTAAAAGAGTGCTAAAGTATTTTTCGGACCTTAAAGACTTTTCTTTAAACCTTTCGAACTAAGAGGGCAACCAGGGAATAAAAGGGACGGGAAAGTTGGTAAGTAAAGTCTTTAGTCCGACATTAGGAAGCGATCTGAAAGTATCAAGGGAGAGGAAAGTGTTGGGGTTTGAGTTCTTTTTCAAAGACGACATGTGTCAATGTCGAAAGAGGGGTTCCAAAAGAATGACTGTCTTTCTCTCGGGGTTTCGTCTGAAAGAAAAAAGTGTCTATATAAAATACAATGTTTAATCGTCGAGTAATCGGTGGGGGTCGAGATTGAAAAATTTTCCGATTTAATTGTCAGAATTTTACTTTGAATCAAACTAATGTCTGAAATATAAAGAAATGATTTTGACTCCCGGATGTTCTGTAGAATCAATATATGTCATAAAACTCCTGTCAGGAAACCGAGACTTCGGGTAACGGGCAATCTAGGATATGGACAATCTAGACGAGGACCATTTGTCATGTTTGGATTCTCAGACTGCTTTTTATTCGTGAGAGACATATAAACAAATTTTACTCCTTTCCCCCAACCGTATATGCAAAGACTTTTAAAAGTTGAGTTGAGTCTTTTCGGGTCAACGTTTAAGGAGGTTACTGTGGTCCGGGGTTGTTCCGACTTTTGGTAACCTTGGAACGATCAGAGACAGGAGTACCTGTACTCCTCACAAGTTATGTCATTTTAATTACTTTTCTACAACGAAGACCGGTAGTTATAATAACGTATTTAAGACTCGGACTCTACTGTAATTTTTATAAGAGAGTATGGTTCAGTTCGTTAAGAGATTTTAGAGAGTGGTTACTCATTCGGTAACTAGTCGTGTCAAGGGAAGGATACAGAATTAAGTCTCTTCGAAGTGGACTAGACTTTAGAATCCTTCGCGAAAGTTAAAGGAACCCTCTTACGGACTGTCTGAAGAAAAATTAGAGGGAAATCCATTTCGAGAGACTTCTAGTTTTCCCGGAGCGAGTCCGTCTACACAAAACGACTGTTACCGATTCTCCCTTTTTGTCTGAAGTTCGTTTGACGAGTCTCTTAGGAACTTATTAATCCGTAATTTACCTCTTATGTTTCAGAAGTCTTTACAGTTACCTATTCCCTTTTCGTACCGTAACTGTGAATGGTTTTTGAAAGAAACTTTTGGTTGGATCTTTATGCGGGGTGGACCTTTTGATTTAGTGTTAATGCATCTGTTCGAGAAGTGTTTACAAAATTTTATGACTTCTTCATGTGTAGTAGACTGCGATAAATGACGTAGAATTAAAGATTTCTTAAAGACTACTTTAGTTAACTATCTTTTAAGGTTTAAATTTTTAGTCGGACATGTATTAGTGTATTAGTCTTTTTAGATAGAAATCTGGATTGTTGTACGACAATGACTCATAAAGTACTTTCACTTTCACAATCAGTGAGTCAGTACAGGCTGAGAAACACTGGGGTACCTGTCATAGGGTGGTCCGAGGAGACAGGTACCTTAAGAGGTCCGTTCTTACGACCTCACCCAACGGTAAGGAAAGAGGTGCCCTAGAAAGACTGGGTTCCTAATTTAAACCTAGAGTGGACGTAACGTCCGTCTAAGAAATGACAGACTCGGTGGTCTGAAATACATTAATCTCTTTTCGAGTTTAACACATTTGTCGGGGGGTTTAAGGTATTTGATTAAACAAAAATTGGAAGACCTTTTGTCTAATAATCCGTAGCCTTTTTAGTATAAAGTGATCATGATTGTCTTTTATAAGAAGAAGTTTTGTTGTACTTACGGTGTACTTCATTCTTATTTCTTTACAACTTGTAAATAGACTTTAACAGAGTGTTGCACTTGAAGGGACCATTGAGTCTGTCATTTCTTTTACGGACGTTACGTCTTCTGGTCCAAACTAGGGACCCAGTCCTTCTATGGGACACCTTCCGCTATCGATGGGTGAGGTCATAAGAACGACCTCTTAGGGTACCTGTCTCCTCGGACCGTACAATGTCAGGTACCCCAGTGTTTCTCAACCTGTGTTGGCTTGTTGATTGTATGAACTTGTTTACTAAGAGACACAAAATTAAAAAGGTAAGTTTTTATACTTCTATTAAAAAGTAAAGAACTTATAAATAGTAATATTTGCTTACTCCGTTTCTTGACGAATTTTAGGTGTTATTTTTTTTATGTCATTGTCACTATTAATACAGTGGATGCATATTGTTAATCTTTCGGTCTTTCGGATTTATAATATGTTTTCGTTCTAGAGATTATTTGGACACTACGTAAAAGTCTAAAAAGGTTCGTGACAAGGTAACGTAATCGATTATTTATTTGTTTCAGATTACGATTCCTTTTAATTCAAAAGTAAACCTCTTTTTCAAAATTAATTTGTGACAGGTAAATATTTAAAATAACAAAAGTTAACAGTCGTTAAAAATTTTGGTAAAAAGATGGTATTTTCATTATACGTTAATGTATTAAAAAAAAAAATGACTAAGTGATTTATGTACGAGAGGTACTTCGTGTCTCGTTTCATATTTCTTTATTTTTCATAGGGTTTAAGATGGTGAGTCCATATTGGTGTAAATAGTTATATACCACGGAAATGAATTCTAGAGTAAATGGTTGATGTACATACAAAAGTGTATATAATATACGTACACCTCTCTCTGTCTCCCTCTGTCTAAAAATGGTCGTATGAATAGGTTCCTTGACTTCTGTGATTACTTCTTCTTGACCTACCATGTATTACAAATGGTACCTACTAAACATTTATGAGGGTTGAGATTTTTCAGTTACGGAGGTCAGTAAAGTGTAGTCAAATTTGTGTGTCATTTAGTAATCAGTTTTAGGATTCGATCCTTTTAAGGGAAATAGAACAAGTCAAGTTGAGACGATACCTCTTCGCCCCACCCCCTTATGGACGACATTAGGAGAACTGTCTAATAGTGTTAGTAAACCTATCAAGACGGTAATGATCGTTTACGATGGTATCTTTCCTCGGTCAATAATAAAATACACTATTCGTTCTTACTGTTCGTTAAAGTGTACTTGACACCTATACCTTGTACCGAGTTTGTTGTCTATAGGAGTAAGACTCTATTCTCACCGACTTCTACCCACTTGGACGGTCTTTGTCCCGTTCCGACTCAGGTATCGGGTCCGATTCCTTAGGTCGACTGTTCTGTGTTGGGTCGACCTAAGAACTCCAATCCTGTGTCGATCCATTCCTAGGACAGACACTTTCTTGTTACGAGCGAAACAAGAGGTCCACTCGTGAGTCTTACGTAGGTCGTAGTCTCTCGTTCGCGCTCAGCTACAACGGCGTGGAGGACAAGGAGGGACGAACCCCGTGGTCGTAGGCAAAGCCTTCGGGAGTCACAAAGTGCGGGACGTCTTGTGTCGAGGGTCTCGATCACACTTTTCGATTCTTAGAGTCCGGAGAGGTGTAGGGTTCCTGATTTGTTTTCAAGGAAAGGGTACTCGCAAGTGCCCAATTTAGTACTGACGGTGACACGGGTTGTCAGGGCAAGATGCTCCGTCTCCAGTTCCGCAACGGTTGGAGTGGATTGTGTCAACGGGTAAACTCCTCTCTTTTTGGTGGTGTAGGACTTCGTCGTGAATGTCTCTAGACACATATGCGAAATGCTAGTCCGGTTCTTTTGTCCTCACTAGTCTTTAGTGATGTTGAAAATAAGTCCTTCCTGCTCCCGGTGGTTTTTGGATTGTAGTATGTTTGAAGTCGTTAATCTCCCCACCTTCCGGTCAGTCTTTCTTTCACAGGTATCCATAGTGTGTTGTCCTTTGTGGTTACCGGTCCCTGTGGTCTCATAGAGATGATCTTAGAGAGAAGAGTCCAAATCAGAAGTTAGCGACTCTAGAGTTTAATATGACTCTCATAAGTAATACAAAATTCATGGATGAAGAGGATTAAAAGTAAACAACCAAATTTATCGAAATAAGTATCAACTCAAACGTACAATATTTTACTACCCTTTTTAATACTGTCAAAGATCTCTTACGGTGGGTGACTGTGTTCACTGTTCGTCTATCCTCCCGAGGCGAAGCAGGGTCTTCGGCGCGGCCTGGTGGTTAACCCTGTGGGTAACCTCAAGTAGGCGTCTCGAGATGGCCGGTGAGACTTCACCTGCGGGTCAAGGTCAACGAAACCCCTAGAGGGTGTAACGTCGGAGTAAATATCTCAACGGAAGTGGTGAAAGTTTAAAAGACTGTGTTGAAGACATCCTCAAACCCGGGGAGGAAAGTTTGAGAAGGAGATTCACATGGGAGTCAATCATTATTAAAATCGAAACCGATGTGTGTCTTGTAAAAGTTTTATAAGTTGATACTTATAAAAAGTTTATACTATGATAATAAAGTCGCAGTTTATACTATGAATGTCAAAGTTCATACTATAATAATTATATCAAGTTGTAGTTTAGATTTCCTTTTTGTAGTATATTTACATATAAAAGAGGTCCATTCCTACTTAAATTACGTGTTATATCAATTTCAGTCCTGAATTGAACTGATATTTTTAGACGATAATTTTTGAACTTGACTCTTTACGTAAGTTTAACTTTGTACAAAGTCGGTTTTATGAAATATACACACATATCTATGTGTGTGTACATGTGTGTGGTATTTGTAATTTGTGTATGACACTTTGTTCGTCATTCGTTTATAAATGGTATAGTATTTACAACGAAAATTTTTTTGTATTGAAAAGAATTTTTTTTTTTCGTCATTAACTATCTTTTCTGTGAAGTTCAAAATTGAAAATACGGAACGAAATTGTCTCTTTTTGTTCAAAGAGACAGGGTTTTTTCACGAAATATATGAACTTTACACGTAAAGATACAAAAGGAAAGTCTCTTTTTACATATTATCATGAGTCTTTATTCATGTATTTTATAAAATTTTATTAAAAGTGTTGACTATTTTTTCAGTATCAAATTTTTATGATTTTCCGTAAATAAACAAAAGTCTAGTTTCGATAGTCTTTCTCTCCTTGTAAAATGTGGACGTACCGAGAGACTCAAGTCTTCGAGGTCTCTACCCCTTTGCCGGGACTCGTGGATACGGACCTCATCTTTTTTCTTGTTGATACTCCGGTTGTGGCGACTTTACGGTTCCAGTCCAAGGATACAGTAGTAATTTATGTTTTCAATGTTATCTTTCTTATTATGTGTCTTCAGTACCTGATTATCTATATTGTGACATCTCTGTAGTCAACGAGGGTTCACGTAGATGCCTGTTGTACTAGCGTAAGTTTAGAAACGTGTCATACACACACACACACACTAAACTGTGTGACTAATATGTCTGAATGTACCTTTATGTCCTTCCAGTTGTGACTAGTTTTATTACAACTTCTCCTTGTTTACATCTCTAAAAGTAATAGTCTATATTTAGGACAAATAATTTGATGTTATTAACTCTATCATACCATTGTCACGTGTCATCTACTTTCTCTTGCTATGTTATCTTAGAGATAAACGAACTCGTTTTCCCGCTCAGGATGCGTGTCAGTAAACTAAGTACCGTTTGCACTGTGGCGCCTCGTGACGTCCGACCTCCAGTGTCACTATTGCTACCACACAGTCTATGTGTGTATGCCCTTTTCGCTCAAGACATGAGAAAGAGTATGATACACATTGTTGTTTAAGGTCTGTCTGACATATGAATATCTAATAAGACAAAGGATAGTCGTGAGACTTGTATTTACACTAAATGTTTTTGCTTCTTTTTTCCTTCCGAGAACTTTTATTATTACCTAATCGTCTCTTTTGTCGTCCCTTCACCCTACTAGCCGCTTCCTCTAGAGGGACACTATCTTGTTTTTCTTTTTCTGAGCATTCTTCTTTTCGTTTTATCGATCTTCTATTTAGGTCTAAATTGACGGTTTATCTTAAGTAAATATTTAAGCCAGTCATAAATAACATGTCTCATGAATGTAGTCTTTCCGTCCCATGGTCCGTGACCCCATTTCGTTACTCTTTTTCTCTATTTTTTAGAGAGATCAAAATCTCGAATATGAGATCGACTTAAAGTATTTCATTCTTCTCTCTGTACTCTACTTTCTATAATGGTTTCTCTATTATAATCTGTAAAAGACTTTTTCCTTCTCAAAGGTCTAATTTCATCGGGTGATTCTGGGTCGGGTTACGGTGTGGTGTAGTTCGGATAACTACGTTTTAAAGTTTTGTAGTTTCTATCTCTCTATAGGATTTCATAAATAGAAGAATATACAGTCTATGTTCTTAATCCTACTGTAGACTAGAGGGTTCTCTTAGTGACCTCCGACCTTCCGTCACCCGTTGTGAAACTTTTAGGACTTCCTTTTATTAATTCTTTAAGTATGGATCTGATCATACTCTCGTTTTTTCACAGATTTTGACATGTAGAGAGTGCACGTAAAAACCCTTTGAGGATCTCCCATACGAAGTTCTTTATCCTTCGTTTTATTCCCTTTTTTTGTACCTTAGGTCCCTCGATTCCTCTGGGGTTTCCTCTACCCACTTCCTTCGTCTACCTGTCGCACTACACTTCGAAATTCTGTCCCGACGTGTCTTCCGGGTCCTTTGTTCGTCGAGTCTGACTTCGGACGGAGGACCTCCTTGTAGAGGTTCTGCTTTTTCCTTTACTATGCGGTGGAGTATACAGACCGGTATAATTTGACTTAAAATATCTCAAGTCCCTATCTGGTCATTATCTATGTGTCTTTTGGACCCTTCTTTTCTTTATGGAAGGTGTCGTGTAGTACACCCGGTCGATCCTTGTTATTAATGATTAGTATTTTTACCTTGTGGTACGAGTCTAAGTTGGTTTTCAACACTTTAACCCTCGCATTTTCCTTCCCTACCCTGTTGCGCACATTATATGCACCCTTGCCTAACCCCTTTCTGTGGTCTATTCGACTTCTCGACTTAGAAGTGGGGTGTCCTTGGCCCTTTCTACCTTCTTTCTTTCCTTGACCAG
Organism: Capra ibex; assembly: GCA_006410555.1. NCBI lineage: Eukaryota > Metazoa > Chordata > Mammalia > Artiodactyla > Bovidae > Capra > Capra ibex. The sequence goes on from SJYO01052794.1 coordinate 30,326,098, forward strand.
TTCCCACGGTCGTGACCTCCTTGTCGTTTTGCCGTCCCATAGAATGCTTGTGGGTGGACTGTCTATTCGGGTCGTCCGGGTCGCAAAGGGCCAGAGATTGGGTCGTTTCCCAATCCAGTCGAGTGACGTCACAGTCCTACCGCGACTCCTTCGTTTCGACCCTGTTTGCCTCACGCCGTAATCTTTACTGTTGCCGGTGCGCGTCAAAAGAGCGCCGACTTATTCCACCCTGTCCCGTCGACTGTAGTCATTCCCGAAGTGTTACCTTACACGAGACACGACCCTTTTTTTGTTTGTGTCTTTCTCGGTGTCTTGTTTTCCTCCCTCGCTACTTTCCCCGTGGAGTCGTCCTGCTCGTTGTTTTTAGACTGAGTGGTCTTTTGGAACGTTCCGAAATCCCTTTTCGTTTACTGTCCTCGAAGATTGTCCGACCACCTACTTCCTTCCCTTTGAGGTTCTTCAGTGTGTTACTGTACATAAGGGAACTTAAAATTATAAACACACTTCCGTGAAACTCGAGAAGCATAACTGCGTTTATATGTCTTTTAATTCTCAAAAGAATTACACTGTAAAATCCTCACTTCCGAAACTGAACAACAATTACGTAAGAGGTCTATTGAAAGAACGCAAAATGAAAAAGTATGTTGTTAGTGTACCAATTGAAATAAGGTCCCTACAAATGACATTCTTAAAGGGATACTAAGTCTTGCTTAATTATTTAAGTACAATAACTATACAACCGTATATTGAGGGTTGGACGGTCGAAGATCTCCCACCGTCTTTCTTTGACGTACGAGTCGTTCTCACCGTGTGTCGGTCGTAGATCCCTAGCCTCTGCCGTGGTAGCGGGATCTTGGGCGTCCTCTCACTGTCGGGCCTTCTCGACTCTCCCTGTGAGCTGGGTCAGGTTTCTTTCGACTTTGCTGTTTCCGGGGTCTATACAATGTGTCTGTTCTGAGTTTTTACAGACACTGAATAAAAATTAGTACGCTCAGTCAAAGTTATTGGAAACTGTTTAAATATTTTAGAAAAAAATTATATTTAAATAAATTAACCTCCAATTAATGAAATGAATTTTTCAAATCGGGAGACAAGGACAAGATTCTATGGTCAAATAAGTACAATTACTCGAGACTTGTTTAATAAAAAAGATATATGTTTTTTATAATATCTGTCTCGAGTATTCATCTCTTTGGATGTGTCATACAATTGTGAGGATGAACCCCAGGTAAAAGAACCGTTGACGGGTTTCGTTGTGAAAGTACATGACAGGGTTCCGAGAAGGAATGACGTTACCAAACTAACCGGTATTTCTCCACCAAGTATCAACTTCCTTTTCACAACTATGACCTTTCTCTCGTTTTACCTTTCACTAGTCCATCTCGTCCCAAGTACTTCCCACTACGTTGATAAATTAAAATGAACACACAACGAGTAGTTCATAAATAAAATCGTATCTAAAGTCATTTAGTCAGGATATAATGTGTATTGAAGAGTCGTGGTTTAGAGAATACACCACTTTCTATTACCTTCAGTCCAAAACAACGACAACAAGTCGGGATTCAGCACAGACTGACAAACACAGGGGCACCTGACGTCGCGTGGTCCGAAGGGACAGGAAGTGGTAGAGGGTCTCAAAAGAGTGTGAGTACAGGTGACTCACCTACTACGGCAGGTTGGTAGAGTAGGAGACAGTAGGGGAAGAGGAGGACAGGAGTCAGAAAGGGTCGTAGTCCCAGAAGAGGTCACGCAGCCGAGAAACGTAGATCACCGGTTTCATAACCTCGAAATCGTAGTTAGTCAGGAAGGTTGTTTATAAGTCCCAACCTTTAGCTCAATTTACACGAATTAAGACTAAGGTACGGTTGTGTAGTCGTCCTGGCCCTTGTCACCAGGACACGTCTGCGTGAGACGAGCCGTCGAGGGAAGGGACTGGTCCCAGGGGTCCAGGAGAGAGAGGAGAGAGACACGAGTCTTCCGTAGGGAGGGAAGTGTCTTCCTGTGCGTGGCAGAGGTAAGAGGGGACGACTGGGGTGGAGACTGGGTTAGGACGGCGTGTGACAGTACATAGAAAGGGAGGGAGCGACGACTGTGTCATCCTTCCCGAGGGGTAAAGAGTCATCTCGAGGTGCGAGGGGGTAGAGAAATCCCTGGAGCACAGTTAGTGGAGGGAGTGGGGGAGAGTGAGATAAGGACTTTGGACCCTGTGACGAGTTCAACACACGTAGAGTGTGTGTGTGTGGAGGGAATCGGGACGTGGTAGAGGAAGACCGACAACAGAGCAGATGAAAGGAATGTCGGTCAGATGACTTTAGTTTATGAACATTCGAACGGAGATGAAGTAGAGGTCAGGAGATAAGTCAAGGGTGACCGAAGGTAGAAAGTCAAGGTGAAGTCTTTAGACTCAGACCGATATGGTGACTGTTGGAGAAACAACGGTTTAGGTTGTCCGTGGAGAGTCCTGACTCGACTACCCGCGCGAGACGTGGTTGGCTGGTGTGATTAAGGACGTAGGGAACCTTTCGGGGAGGAGGGAACCGAAGGAGGACCAAAGAATGGAAAGATTAAGTAAAATCAGGTAAAATAAACCATTTACTTTTACTCACTCTTCAATCAGGGTGTTCAGAAAAATGACCATAGAAAACTCAAATTTACGACCTATAGATAACATCTACTATGAAATAGTAATTTGTACTATGACACTCTTATAAATAGATGGTATTTATACGTGACTTCATCTTCTAAGTAAGTCAAGTCAGCGAGTCAGCACAGGCTGAGAAACACTGGGGTACTTAGCGTCGTGCGGTCTGGAGGGACAGGTAGTGGTTGAGGGTCTCAAGTGAGTCTGAGCGTAGGTAGCTCAGTCACTACGGTAGGTCGGTAGAGTAGGAGACAGCAGGGGAAGAGGACTACATGATAAGGTAGGATCCTTATGTCGTAAGATAAATGAATCCAGAATGGCAGTCTATAAATTCGACAGGTAATTTTCCCAAGACTCCCTGAGGGGTCCACCGTGGTACCGTTTCTCAGGTGGGTGTCACGTCCTCAACACCCAGACTAGGAACCCAGTCTTTCTAGGTGACCTCTTCCTTTACCGTTGGGTGAGGTGATAAAGACGGGCCCTATTAGGGTACCTGTCTTTCGGACCGTCCGACGTCAGGTACCCCAACGTTTCTCGACCTGTATTGAATCACTGATTTGTTGTTCTCGTTTCCCGAGACTTGTCTGAAGTTCTCGGACAAAGATCAATGCTCCTACGAGCCAGCAATGTCACCGCCTTATATATTGGTTTAGAAGAGTCTAGACAGTGATTGTATTAAGAACGACGACGGAGTGAAAAGGAGAGAAAGTGATGAACTACCACCTATTTGAATTAGTCGAAAGGAGTCGTTCCTCCAAAACCTTTCGTGTGACAACATCTCGGTTAGGGTTTCTGAGTAAAGGTGTTACTTACTCTCATTCCGTCCGGACCTAAACTATAGAGACACGTCCCTTGTGAATTTTCGACTCGGGTTTGTCGTGACCGTGTATCTCTCAAACGGAAGTCTGCGGGGACCTCCTCGTCAGACTCCCCGGGAGTCGGCTCTCTCGGTAGGGATACATCGAATACGGTACCTCCTCGCTCTTCCGGAGACACTTGGATTCAAGAGACGTGTCCAAACGTTTCTTTTCTAAAGAAAGAATATAAATTATTTAATGAAAGAAGTATCATCAATATACAATGACAAAAACATCTCCGTGACTTACTTATAGAGTTTAAAAGGGGAAAAATGGGTCCCAGAATTTTAATTCAACGTAGGACTAATTTCCTAAACAAGTATCGTTATTAGGAACACGAACGTTAAAGTCAGTCGTTGTTACTCCTCATAGTCCATCGTAAACTGTAAACTTGTGCCTCTTTATTGGAAAGGTTAAATGATTTAGGACGAAAATTTTTCAGTAATGGAAAGACTTTTACCCAATTCGACCTCTTCTTTACATTAGTAAATTTATAAAATTTTCTTATGACTACCGTAAATTTAAAACTCCCCCTTTCCTACCAAATAAATGATTTTCGGTAATCGTATTATTTACCAATCGATAGTTCTTTTTCCGTTTCGAACCGGAGACGTAGAGTGGTATGTATTTTCGTTTAATGTCTACTGAATTTCTAAAGGTATGTTTTTTTTCATTTTGTTATTGTAAGTCTGATTCTCGTAAATCCTCCTATACACATCTTGATCCCTTCTGTCCTTTGAGTACTGTTATATCTATTGACACTCTTGTATTAAAACATAAATAAGATATCGTTTTTTATGGCAGTGAAGTTTTTACAATGTCTGACCAATTTTTTTTTATGAAGTTTTTATTTACTAGTTTGTCAATTACGGACTATGTCTTTCTTGAGGGTGTTTGACTTTTGTTTTTCTGTTAAGTTACCGTTTTATCCGTTCATTGTGTCTCTCCTTTATGGTGTGACTTCACCGATTGTCTTTTACTTTTCTACATGTTGGAGAGGTTATCAGTCTTTTACAGTGAATTTCGTTTTTACTCTTAGAGTGGTCTTGGATGACTTTATAGGTTGTTATCCCTTACTCACGTATTTGACAGGGATGATGTCTGTGATTTATGACGCCTTCACTCTCTCAGCGAGTCAGCACCGGCTGAGAAACACTGGGGTACCTGATATGACAGGTACCTTAAGAGGTCCGGTCTTATGACCTCACCCCTCGGAAAGGGAAGAGGTCCCCTAGAAGGGTTGGGTCCCTACCTTGGGTCCAGAGGGCGTAACGATCACCCAAGAAAATCGACTCGGTGTTCCCTTCGGGGATCAATTAAAATTTATCAAACCTACATATAGATAGTAGGACTTCCTTTCGCTCCTTTTTCCGTTAAACTTCTGAGTATACATATTTCTTACCAGGGTAAATACCTCGTGTCTTAATGACAATCACTTCAGATTATGTAAACTTTACATGTACCCACATTCATACACACACAAACATGAACTTGTACCTTTTTCTGCACCTTTCTATTTGATTAAAAAATTTATATTTAAATAATTAAAATTGGACTACAATTGTAATCATCCGTTCTCCCTTTCTCCTGTTTCTCCTCCGACGACCGTCTTTTTATTAATTACAAAGGAAGTATTACACGATTAACGAAGTTTACGATGTTAATCTAATAGAATGAAAACATTAATTTCATAACTTGTATTTTAACGAAGGAGATTTCATCAAATTACACATTATAAATTATATAATTTTGTCTATGTTTATTACGACTTAATGTTGGACGACTCATCTCTTGTGAAAGTTCTACTCTAAATGATATAGAGGTAGGAGATTGTAAAATTATTCTAAAGTCCAAGTCTCGAGACATTGGACAGTGAACGTGTTTTTTCCCCGGATTTTGGGTCGTGTAGTCTAAGTAAGTATAAAGTGTAGTCAAGTAATTGAAAGGGAAGTATTTTAGGTAGGTAGAAAAAGAGTTGTAAAAAGAACTTTCGACAAGATAACTAATGTGCCAGAAATTTTTCTACTCGGTGTATTTCTGAAAAACTTTCAGACTTTGTCTTAAACTTCTCTTATTTAAGTACCACTTCGTTATTAGAGTATTCGTTTGTGTGAACTGCGATCTCAAATTGTAGGTTTTTATGAACATCGATTTTGTTATGAGATCCTATAATTGGATTAAGATAGGTCACGGTGACTAAATTATAATAAAGAGTCCCTAACTTAAGTTTGTGTCAAATTAGAACAAACTTTTGTCCATAACGAATTTGAGTATCAATTGAACAAGATGTTTACGACAAGATGTTATGCAACAGTCCCTACACGATCTCTTTTAATTTTCGTCTCTGAACTATCTCAACTTACCTAGGTTTCATAAATTGACCTATCAAAGACTTTCAACCAACAAGAATGGGTTTGATAAAAATTTTAGGATGAAATTTACGTTCAGTTTGTTTCGTAACTCTCTCATTAAAATTAAAACAAAAGTCTTCCCGACCACCTTTAAAACGATTGAGATTCTAAAATAGGTTAAAAGACGTTGACATACTATTTCCGTTTCCCGTTTATAAAATTATAATCTGTTTGAGACCAAGTATGGAATTACGTTGGTAAAGAAGTAAACACTGAAACCGATTCAATTAAATGAAGGTATTCGGAGTCTACGAAGTACGTGTTTTGTCTGTATTGTGTTGGACTGCGTGTCCCCAGCTCTCTTCTAATCTCTGCCGTGCGTCTCACGGCTCACGTGTCGTCTTCGAGGGATTCAGTGTCACTGGTCATGACACTAAGAATCGTTTTGGAATCTAAGTATGTTTCGATAGTCTTTAAGGTTTTGGTTTTGTGACTGTTTATACGTATTTTGTGCATATTCAATTTGACCGACTTGTAAGGAAATGGGACCCTTCTCTTATAAGACTTAATTACACTTTTAATATAAATTTTCTACATATTAGTAAGTCCTTTCGGAGGACTGAAGGTCGAGGTTTAGTTCTACTTTATGTACATGAAAAGGGATAAAGAGGACGATTCACTTCTATTTTTGAGACTTCGATTAGATATTTTGTTAGTATTTTCGACGGCTTTCCACCTTTCTTCATTCTGACCGATGCCCCTGGGGTCCTGGGTTTCTGTCTGTGTCGTCATATAAGAGAATCAAAAGAAAAACGGAATAGGGTCTAGTCTACGACTTCTTTTACCGTTGGATCTTTGTGGTTACCCTGGTCTGTTTTTTTTGGAGGTTCTTTTTGAAGGAGGTTATTGGTTTCGTGTTCCTTCCTGTGTTGGATTGTTCTGTCTTGTAAAAATCTGTTATTGGTAAGATGAGGTCGCTTTGTGGAGACTTTTTTTGTGTTTGATTGTGTTTAAGAATGTTTATCTTCGGTCCACCCGACGGATCTGCCGGTGAGAACGGGACATAGTTCCGTGGTAAGGAGGGCAAGGAGACCCTACCAAGAAAATTTTCTTGAAACTTTTTGATATCAAAAGAACAATTTACTTACCTCAAAAGAATAAGGACCTACCTTATTCCTTTCTCGGAAGGGAGAAGAATAATTGTCTTGATGGATGGTGACTTTAATATACCACTTAAGGGGGTGAGTAAGTTGTTCGTACATAATAGGGTTTCTGTCCCTATGTTTTCATTCCTTCTCTTTTCCGCTCTTCCGTCGTCTCCTTTCAAACCCTTTTCCCTGAGACTTCCCCGAGGTCCGTGTACACTTTGACCTCGACAGACGCTCTGCAGGTTCACGTCTGCAGTTTGTCCGGTTTGGTCGTCCGTCTGCTCGTATTTACGACCTCTGGGGAGATGACCTCCCTCTCTCTCTCTGGTGGGTTCCTTCTCTCGTTTCTCGTCCCCGGACCCGAGTCCTCCGTAGTCAGTAGACAGAATATTTATTCCTGTCTTGATCTGATTGCACAGGAAAGGTCCCTTTTTCCGGTGTTCCCTTGTCGCCACGGCCCACTTCCAAAGACGTCGCCACGCTCCCGACGCGTCCGGAGAATCTCTGTTCTGTCGCTACCCTTCCGACGAGGTGCCGTAGAGGACTCGGGAAGGCGAAGGACAGTCCGAGGTGCGAAAACCGTTTTGATGAGATTCACGAGGGAGTGACGAGATCAGGTGTGAATAAAATCGAGTAACGTTAGGTAACAGGTTGGCGTCAGTATCTGAAAACCAGTAAAACCACAACAAAAAAAAATTAGTTTTAACTTCAAATTAGTACCAGGGAGAAAAAGAATTCGGGAGGACACCCAAGGGAAATGTTATCTCGCATTCTGCGGAGAGGACTTTGGCCGAAGGATCTGGGACAGGCGAGTCACCGACAAGAGAGGGCGGTGTCCGTGGGACGCAACTCGGTCAGACAGAGGGCGTGTGAGAAGGAGGGAAAGGTGGATCAGTTGAAACCCAACCTTAAATTCGTTAGGTAAGAATTCTCTCGGAAAGAACTGGAGGTCGTAGTCACTGTTACTTTACGAGGACGGAAGTGTGGTGGTGTCAATCTGAGAGACCTCACTGATAGACAGGTGGGGGGAGGTCCCATGTTCGATGAGTCTCTAATGGCTTATGAACGGAGCGATGACATAGAAGTTGGGGCCGCCTCCCAGACCGTGTATGTCACTCGCAAGTTGTCGCGACCGACTGTTCTCTACTTTCTGTCCTCGCTCCCGAGTACTAGAGCTCGTCGTGTGCGAGACTTCAGTTTGTGGTTTACGTTAGAGAACAGATACGAATCTGTAAGTGAGCGGTAGGCTTCTCACAAAGAGAAGACATAATTTCATTTACAGTGTAATATACTTTTATTACTTATTACGAGAAAACACTGACTTGATAAATAAATTGATAAATTACGTAAGTCTAGAAGTTCAGTATGATCGTCTAATACAAGACGAACCGAAATTGACTTGAACTGTAATAGACGAACGTGAAAAATTTGAAAGTGACCACTATAGTGATCGGACTGCTGTAATTTAAAATTAAATTTTTTAGATTTTTATTTTCGGTAATACGAACGACTGATTTTTAATTTTTATCTAAATGATAGAAGTTCCAGTGAATTTCGACTTCAATCGTTTAAGTCAAAGGGCAACCGTTAGTGTCTACTTCTTTCATTCGTGTTTAGTTTGATTATAGTTCCAAACATACTAAGGATGACCAAGGTCGACATACCCTTTATAAATTTGAACCATAAGTAGATCGTGGTACCTAAAACATTGGTCAGTAATAGAGGAAGTAATTATTCGTCAATCACTGTTTTAGTCTAGTGTAGTAGACACGTCAATTAATGTTCGACCTTTTATAAGTCCCATATGTTTAAAATAATCGTACCGACTGTAGACAGTTGATAAAACCAATTAATGAGGACTTAAACCTAAGATCGGAAGGTTATAAAGTTTAAATCATATACACTGTATTTAATAGATAATAGATAATAGAGACAAATCATCAAAACAGAATAAGGATAAGATTTTAACAATCTTTATTCTTTATTCGATTTATTTTATTTAACAATTAACCTTCTTTTACCAATTAAAAAAAATAGTTACGAATAATTTATGAGAGGCGTGATGATCTGTCCTGTGTTTCACAAAACTTGAGATTCAAAGTCCTATCTTACGATTTTGAAAAGAGAAACGAAACCCTATCTTTTTTCGTAAACCGAAAAATAAAAATGTCCAACCTATACCTCTCTAACAAAGACCCAACACCTTCATTTCTTTAGGGGGTAGGGCGGAGATTAGAAATTCAGTAAACACCACACACTCCCATCCGAAGAACCTTCTTTAATCAAAACTTCATTTTCTCTTCCTACTGACTCCACTTTTCTTTTCTAGTTTTTTCTTTCTCCCTTACGTTCTCCGTTCTGCCCCACTCATCTCGTTCATTAAATGTGTCTCGTTTCGCTTTCAGCAGGTGGCTTGTGTGTCGAGTGTGAGTGTCCATCAGTCCCCGTTGTTCTTGTATGCTTTACTTTCTAATTTTTACGTAATACGATTTCTGTGTTTTACATGGTTCGTGTGGTTTTGGTTCACAAGCAAAAATTGTAGAGGCACGATACCAATGTCAAAAGACGTAGGAAATTTCTCTTCTCCGCATCTCTTTACCTGAGGGGTGTACGCGTTTCCGTCTTACCGTCAGACCTGGGTACGTCCGATTAGAGCGCAGGAGTTGGTGTCGAGCTGGGATCGAGCGTTCCAGCACGAGAGGTGTATTCTCTTGCCGTCTCTCTGTCGCGGTCACTGTCTCGCAAGACTGAACAGAGACTTCCTGACCGCCAAACAGACGTTACTGGGAGTGGTAGGATAGACAACAGAAGTGTATTGACTGATGTGTCCCGACGACCCAGGTTCGAGACCACCGCTATTCGTTAGGGCGACAGAGTGTGACACTAGTTATGAGGAAGTCTTTTCATAATTCGACGTTGTACTTTCCGATATTAAGATATTTTCCGTACCAATAGATCTATGGACACTATCGACCGAAGAAAGGAAGTATTGGTCTTAATACAACGAGAATAACTATTACCAGAGTAAAAACAACGTACATGAGGAAACGGAAGGACGACTTTTAAGGTTGGTTCTCAATCGACTAGTTCCTTCCCAGACTTATAAGAACCCAGAGATCGAACGACGACGACGATTCAGCGAAGTCAGCACGGCTGAGACACGCTGGGGTATCTGCCGTCGGGTGGTCCGAAGGGGCAGGGACCCTAAGAGGTCCGTTCTTGTGACCTCACCCAACGGTCAAGGAAGAGGTTACGTACTTTCACTTTTCACTTTCACTTCAGCGAGTCAGCACAGGCTGACAAGCGCTGGGGTACCTGACGTCGGGTGGTCCGAGGAGGCAGGGACCCTAAGAGGTCCGTTCTCATGACCTCACCCACGGTAGTGGAAGAGGTCTAGAGATCGAATTTGGGGTGAATAAAAGTAGGTCTTACAAGTGGTGGGTCACACCATAGGCGTCTGTGCCACTCAGGTGGACAAGTACTGATTGACCGTAGAACCCTGTTTCTAAGGACACCTCCCGAACTCCAAAGATGACTCACTCTGTAGATTGTAAATCTGTAAAGTGTAATTTACTTTTAAAACACCCCTTGACTAGTTCTTGGTTTGTCGGTTAATTATACGTTTAGTTTTGGTGTTACTCCATAATGGAGTGTGGACAGTCTAGTCTGTTGTTTGTCGTTCATAACCACTCCTACGTCTTTTGCCCTCGAGAGCACGTGACAACTACCCTTACATTTGTATTTACTTAACCACAGCAGTGGTACATTTTCCCCTACGTCTACGGAGTTTTTTAATTTTTATCTTGGTACACTAGGTCGTTAAGGTAAGGACCGTTAATAGGTTTCGTTTACTTTTGTGATTAACCTTTTTTATAGACGTGAGAGTGCAAGTGACGTAATAAATTTTATCGACTCTATACCCTCGGCGGATTTACGGGTAGTTCTCCACTGACCTATTACTTGTCTGATGCTGATGATGAGTCGGTACTTTTTCTTGTTCTCGAACGGTACGCACTGTCGTGTCTGCCGGGATCTCCCGTGATGCGACTCACTTCGTGTAGTTTCCTTCTGGATGGCGACATATTGACGTACATACACTCTTCAGATATTCTGTGGTGCTCACCAGTTTGTGTCCTGTCTTTCTAAGTGCCCATGTCTCTTGTTCGTCCCCAACGGTCTCCTCTCCCTCTAATCTTTCACGTTTGAATTTTTTTTTTGTTCGAAGGTCAATATTTCATTTACTCAGTACCCATACTTTACATGTCACACCCCTTCTATCAAGTTAATCTACATTATAGAAAGATACCACTGTCTACCATTGATCTGATTAGTTCCACTAGTAAAACTTTACATATCCTTATAGTTTAGTGATACAATACATGGTCCTTAATGTGTCACTACATCCAGTTAATATGAAACTTTTGTTTGTTTGAGTATCTTTTCCTCGAGTCTAGAATACCAATGGTCTCCGACCCCCTCCCCACTACAACGTCCTCCCTCCTTAACCTACTTCCGTCACTTTTACTTACTTGGAGGTCAGTATTCTATTCATTCGTGATCCCTATATTACATGTTGTACTATTTATATTAATTGCGACTATACACAATGTATATTTTCTTTTAGGACTCAAGAGTAGTGTTTCTTTTTCCATAAAAGGATGAAAAATTTAAAACACAGATATACACCACTATAAGTGATTCGAATAACACTACTAGTAAAATACCATATACATCCAGTTCAGTTATATGACAATGGAACTTGAACATGTTTGACACAAGTACGAGTCAGTGAGTCGACACAGACTGAGAAACGTTAGGGCACCTGACAGTGGACGGTCCTAGTAGACAGGTACCCTAAGAGATCCGTTATTACGATCTTACCCAAGGGCAAAGGCGGAGGTCCCCTACAAGGGCTGGGTCCCTGACTTACACTCAAAGACGTGACCGTCCATCCAAGAAATGGTGACTCGGTGGACTCTTCGGGGTCTGAATCTGTCACGATGTGCAGTTAATGTCGTGTTGTTTCGACTCCCCTATTTTTGTGGTCACAAGGTCACGTGACAAATTAGACACTCCGTGGACTCCATAAAGAAAGTGAAACAAGAACTAAGGACTCACCAAATGTAAAACTTGGGTCTACGAGGGAAATTTAAAAGTCTCTAGGTCTCTGGGACAGGTGCCAAACTTTCTGAGTTATAAGTGATTCTAAGTTGAGAAGGGTTTGACCAGATATATAAGCTAACATTAGAGTTAGTTTTAGGATCGCCTGGAAAACAGTCTTTTACTGTTCGATCAGGGTTTTAAATATGCCCTACGGTTCTGTTGAGACTTTTTCCTCTCGTTTTCTGCTGCCGTCTTCCGCTCGCGATGGCTTGAAGTTCTCAAGAATGTCTCGATGCCACTAGTTTGGAGTAAGATGACCACATTTCTCTCTCTTCATCTAGTTACCTTACTTTGTTTTTGTTCGCGTATGTGTGTACCCGTTTTCTACAGGTCTTTCATGTTTCCGTTAAGTCCCCTCCTTTTTTTTACTCGGAAAGGTTGTTTACCATGATCTTATTACTCTCTAGGTAAATGGTTTTTCTTCCTTCCTTTACGGATTCTAGGTGGGGAGTGTGGTATGTAACTTTCATCAAGGTTTACCTAGTATTTGATTTTTGATTTTTTCTAAGATTTTATTTTGTATCCTCGTTTGTAAGCGCTAGGACCTAATCTGCTTCCAAACAATCTAAACTGTGGTTTTCGTGGTTTCTCTGTTTGACCTTTGGGACCGGTATGGCTCGAATTTGGTAGGAAGTTTTCTTTAGCAGTTGTCGTTCCTTTCCACTCAGTGTCTGTCCCTCTTTTCAGGACGTCTCGTGTACGGACTATAGGGACGAAAGTTTTATTTCTTGAAGGTTTTAAGTTGTTGGTTGGATTGAAGTCGACCTACTTCCTAGACTTCTATGAAGTGGTTTCCTCTATATGCCTACTGTTTATTCGTGTACTTTTCTACCAGTCTTAGTGATCGGTAATCCCTTTAAGTTTAATTCTGGTATTACTCTATGAAGATGTACAAATGATCTCAACGGTTTTAATTCTTCTGGTGTGGTTCACCACCGTACTGAGACTTCTTTGGTCTGCACCTTATTGGTAAAACCTTTGTCACAGGAATTTTTCATATGAATGGTATACTGAGGTGACCGGGAAGGATACAAGACGGGTTCTTTTTACATTTGGATTCAGGTCTATTTGTGAATTCGCTTTACAAGTATGGTCGAAATAAACATTATGTGTTTTGAAGTTTCATTAGGTTTATAGGTAGTTGTCTACTTGACTATTTGATTAACACCGGGTAGGTGTGTTATAAATGTGCTGTCGTTTTTACTTGTTACTTGTTAACTATGTGTGTTCTGTCTACTTAAGGTTTTGTTAGCTCGGTCTGTTTTTCTTCTGTATAACGTAGGAAAGTAAAATTTATTAGCGATGTTTTACGTTTGATTAGATGTCACTGATTTTCGACTAAGTCACTGACTACTACCTCCGTACACGTTTCTTGGACGAACTCCTTAATGGTGAGACGAGTTCCCTTGGACTCCCCTCCTTATATACACAAGTGATGGAACAAACACCACTACTAAAGTACTAAATATGTGTAGTTTTAAATGATTTAACATATGAAATTTCTAAAAGTCGAACAACATACAGTCAATGTGGAGTTATCTCGACATTGAAATTTTTTACATGTCATATCCAAACGATTCAGTGAAGTCAACACAGGCTGAGAAACACTGGGGTACCTGACATCGGGTGGTCCGAGAAGACAGGTACCCCTAAGAGGTCCGTTCATATGACCTCACCCAACGGTAAAGGAAGAACTCCCCTAGAAAGGGTGGGTCCCTAGCTTGAGACCAGAGGACATAACGTCCGCCCAAGAAATGGCAGACTCGGTGGATCCTTCAGGTAATATCCAAATACTCAATAAAAGTAAGTACGGGGTAAGACTAAGTGGATCTACGAAGACCGTGTTCTTTTCCCGGGAAGTCACCCCCACTCAAGAAGCCACACATCAGTCCCGACTCGACCGGTAAGACTGTCAGAAGAGTGTTTTGACTATACAATAACTGTACCATTATTTTGGTTCTTTACGTGCTTACTTTAAAAAAAAAGACAAGATATTTCGTCTCAGACTATCAAGTAGGTTTTCACATAACCTAATTCTTCGTTCAATTTTTCATCCTCTTTGAAAAAAAAAATTTGGTGACCTTTCATAATCGATTCGGTTATGTCCTGTAAGGATCGTTGTGACTGAGGGTCATAGTAAGGATATGTCTTAGTCCTGATCGTAATTGTACACCTTAAAACCTAAGGTGAAGGCATAGAACCGTGTCTCGACTAACAACAGGTGACTCAGTCAGGACCCTTTCCAACTGGTGTGGAGGTTTGTTCAATTATAATAAGTACTGATAAAGCGGTGCCAAAACATTCTTCACGTTATTACCAGAGGTCACTTTGTCGACCTGAGCCTCGAACGTACGAGGAGTACATATTAGTACTGGACTCTTTGTCAAATAGCCAAAATTCGTTCTTTCACCGTACATTTGTTTACGTACCTTACAAATGAGTCCCCTTTAAATTGTAATAAGTAGAAAACTTTTTTTACTCAAGTAATACAACATAGATTGGTCGTCTCCGAGTTTACTTCTGAAGGCACTTGATGTGTAAGTTTTTTGAGTTGTTGTTGTCCTAGTGACGGTTACTCCCTTAATCACTTCTTATTTGAAAAAATCTTGACTCATACTCCCGACAGGTTTCACTCACTTCTAAGATGTCGTCCTTTCTAATTCTTGAACTTATCCTTTTGTTTCTTAGTTTCTACTCGTGACCGTTGCTTCTACTCTCCGGGGTACGGTTGGCTCACCGTCGCCCTCGTCCTGGGTCTGCAGCCGACGAGGGCTCGGTCTCAGACTGGTCGTGACTCGGTTGCAGGAGCGTACGGCGGTCACCGTCCTCACGTCCCGATCGCCGGAAGGGTTGTCTGTCAAGTGCTCCGACCACGACAGAGACATCGACTCACGCGACAAGTCTACCGTGGCCGTCGCATCTGTGTGAGCCGTCGTTGTCCTTTGTGTGTGTGACTACCCCGACGAGAGAAGGACCCCCGGACCTTATCCGATACCGATTTCTTCCCTCACTAAGTCTTATGCCCCGAGTAAGATAGAAAGCCAGACATTTACCTCCGTAGTTTAAATCGACCTTCTGTTGTATTGATATTTTCCTATTAGAAACAATGTACAATATTCGTCTTCAATATAACTCTTATACTTTATCGTTACAGTACGTCTAGAAGCGTCGTTTAAAAACCGAATCACAATTTGTGCTATGTATTTCAGTTTCCTTAGTTTCCTGAATGTTGTGTCGTGGAATTTTCGTGACACCCCTTTTCCTCTCAAAACTTTCTAGACCTCGAATCAATGTTTACAATTGGTACATCGGAACCTATTGTTAATAAGATAAAAAAGTAGACATTTTACATTTTATTAGGGTGGACGAGATTGTTACAGAGTCTTAACTCTCCTAGTTTACTCTGTCACTAATTCTACGACAGTTCAGAGAGTGTGTGTATATTCCCCATAAGAGTTAATAGTTGTGTAATAGAGAAAGGCCCCATAGTTGATACACCAAAGAAGTGATCATTCAATGTCATGATGTTTTCTACTTCGAAGATAAGTCAGTTTCGAAGATGTTTCGATACACTTATTCCAAAATAAGACGAACGACGACGACGACGACGATTCAGCGAAGTCAGCACAGGCTGAGACACGCTGGGGTAACTGCCGTCGGGTGGTCCGAGGGGACAGGGACCCTAAGAGGTCCGTTCTTGTGACCTCACCCAACGGTAAAGGAAAGGTTACGTACTTTCACTTTTCACTTTCACTGCAGCGGATCAGCTCAGGCTGAGGATCGCTGGGGTACCTGACGTCGGGTGGCCGAGGAGACAGGTACCCTAAACGGTCCGTTCTCATGACCTCACCCCACGGTAGTATGGATTGAAATAGACGACTGTAGACTATCCTCAATGTCCAAAGTATTTAAAGGTATAAAAAAAAATTCAAAACGGAAAGTATATGATAATTTGTAAACGCAATAGTACGATTTAGTAGTAAAAAATTTTCAGTTTAAAGTCGGAACCTTTATTAGTGTAAGTAGAAAATAACTCTCCACCGGAGAGTTATGACCCTTTATTGTTACAGTCAAGAAAAAAAAAAAATTCTTAGTAAATAATGATTAGTAAGTCGAGTCAAAAATCCAGACAAAAAAACGTAACTTCGAGAGGTAAGAGGAACTTCCCGTGACTCGTCGTTTCCACTTCTCGACGCTATTTTCAGGACGACGGAGCAAATTCCTACGTAATTAACAGAAAATCACAGTTCTCTAGAAACCCTTTCTTTTCATTACAATTTGGTATGATCCGAGAGGACCTGACTACTTATCATTGACGACGAGAAACCTATAGATTGGGTCCTTAGAATGAAAAGTACACTGACTAGATAATACATAAAATTCGGGATGTAAAAATAGTTATTCATTATTTCTTCATTTCTATATGAAAGTAATCTCTTGTAGGATAACAGATACGTTCAAGGACCCCTCCCGTCTACTCAAAAATTTCATCAGGTCGTAAAAAGACCAAAAATAAACGTTGAGATCTAGTTTACAAAGGCCCTTTACCCCTTCTTACACTCGTGTTCCTAAGACAAGATTAAATTTATAAGACAAGATTAAATGTATGAGAAGTGTTAAATCATCATTAATGAAGAAAATTCCAAGTTAGTGGAAGATTTACAATGTCTTATCTTTCTACTCTTTCTATAATGCACTAAGTATCTGTTCTTGTAATTATTTTCATGAAAGATTTCATATTAGTAATAAAAGTAAAAGATAAATTTTAAAAAGGTAAAAATAATATCAACGGTTTAAAATTAGAAGTAACTAATTTTTGTGTCGTCTTGAGGAACGTATGTTTAAATAAGTCAAACGTTTGTAGTTTAGTAGTAATCTAATCTTACTGTTCGTACTGTTTTAATTATGAAGTTTTCTCCAAGCCCTTTTACATTTTGGATTTTTTATAACTTAATCCAAAATTTAAATTGAGTATGTTCGAATTAAAGTTACTTTTGATTGTGACGTGTGAAAAATTATTTAATAAAATATTAGTAGGGTGATTTAGGAAATTGAATGGTTCTTTAGGATAAATTTTATTCAAAAGACTTCAGTCGGTATTTTATGGTGACTTTACGTTTAACTAGATTTCAGGGTGACTTAGGTAGTTTACAGTGGAGTGAAATTGAGTAGTTTAACGAAATACGCTCACTTACATTTCACAGGAGTATGAGTAATCACAATGTTAATTTTAGGTATAATATATCTTTTATTTTACTACATTAACAAACCTTGGTAATACCTTGATCGAGAAATTTTATTGAAATCCTACGTTCGGTGTAGTACGATGTGAGTAAATGTTGGATTTTATATTAAATCCGGATTAAAGGTTTCGATTGTAAATCAGTTCTCGTGGTCAGGACGGAAAAAATTTATAAAGATCACCTCTTTTTCGACGTAGTCAAAGTGATATGTTAGAACACCGATTATTCATTTATATCTCCTCTCTCGGATCTTTAGATTCACACCCTCATTAGTGGTATTTAGGTACTCTTTCCTACTCCAGGGGTCTGTCACTGGTGTCTGTCTTCCCTCCAATTCTCTTCCCTCCGTTGTTTGTCTTATTCAGTCTTCTGCGGGGTGTCTTCTGTCAGTTCTCGACCCCATCCTTTTGTCGTATCTCTAGTTAATGGAATGAAGGGAGAAACTTGTCGTCGGGGGAATTCATTCAGTGTACAGTTTTGTACACCCAGACCTTTAGTGTGACCTTTTGTGAAGATTGTATTAAAGAAAATACGAATTATTATGATATCAAACGAAAAGACGGTCAGTAACAGAAGGTATTTTATCACTCTTTTTATTTTATAAATATAGTCATTATAAAATTGTTTTCAGAGAAACATAATAATTCTTAGTGTTTTGATATTCAATCTTAGAAATTAAGAACACTTCGGTTTATCTACCGTTAATTGCCTAGCCTTATTCTTAATAACTTAAACCTTCAAATAAGAAACACTATATTGAAGTAAAGAATAATCACCCTAGGTCTATCTTTGAATTGTTAATCTCTTTCAGAAGTTTTTAACGAGATCTTAAAATCGGGTAGAAAGGAGGTCCCTTCAGTGGATCCTTTGCTCTCTTGTATTTGTCACGATACTTCACCCGGTTAAGACTGGACACAGACTCAAATGACCCCCAGTTGCACCTTCGTTTTATACGACTAAGGTTGGGTGAGACGACGGTCGTGACTACGGGTGGTCCCCAGCGTTGCGTCTTGGGGGTCTCTCCCGTCAATCCCAACCACTACCATCGTTCGACGTGGCGTACCCCTTCGTTAGATCTTCGTTAATCCTGGTAGCCACAGCCCAGTCGACTGAGCCCTATCTTAGAGTCGAACCAGTGAATCGACCTTTTGACTGGATCCTACTCGATTAGTCGTAGGTACTTTACCTTCATGAAATCAACAGCACTCTCAATGTTACCCCTTCGCACTAGAAGGTGTGGACCGTCGAGGTCGAGGTCGTGGGTACGAGACGTCCTCTTGGTCCGTCGAGAACACCTCTTGGTTTGAAGGAGTCCCCTCACACTCCCCCGCGTCGACCTCGTGAGTGAGAGTCGTCTTCAGAGTTTGTTCTCTCCCGAACTCACTTCTGAGGTGAAGTGTGTGATTTTGGTTTCCCTTGTTTCACGTTTGAGAGAATGTCTAGGACTACTTTCTTTTCAGTTTGATTGGGTGAGAAGTGATTTTGTCGGAAACCTTTGTACTGGAGGATCAGAAGAGAGGTAGTACGACCGAGAGGGGTCCATTCCACTCGTCGTGAGGTCCGTACTAGAGATTGAGATCCAGAAGTTTCTTTTCTTTTGTTCAGGTAGTGTTTTGTCCGGTTTTAATAGTCGTTTTTGTCCGATAGTCTACCTGGGTGTAGATACCAAAAACGGAGGAAAGATAATAATAAGGAAAGAAGTCGACTGACGAATTTTTCTCGTGACGAAATTTAACTGTCAATACACCCCATTGTTAAGAGTTGTGAAGGAATTATGTAACATCATAAATGTACGTTACATTCGATAAATTGTTTTTAATTTTAATAATTATTTAGTGACGACGACGACGACGATTCAGCGAAGTCAACACAGGTTGAGACACGTTGGGGTATCTGCCGTTGGGTGGTCCGAGGGGGTAGGGACCCTAAGAGGTCCGTTCTTATGACCTCATCCAACGGTAAAGGAAGAGGTTACGTACTTTCACTTTTCCCTTTCATTTAGTGATTTATGTGTCTTTTGAAGCTACATTTTAACACAAATTTTGTCTAAAAACTTCAGTTGACGTCGTACGTACCTTAGATGTTCCAACAGTTCGAACACTATGTATTCTCGGTACAATTTCTACTCTCGAAAAGTTTAAATGTTGACATAGAAAAAAGACTACGTCACTGATAACGAGAATTTAAAAAAAGACCCAGTCAACTCGACCTTATCGTTTTTCTAAAGATTGTACAAACATAAACTACAACCAGGGATTTCCGAAAGTATGTTTCTAATTATCCAAGAACCGGTTCGTCAGAAATTACAACGTTAAGCGAGTCAGTAACACGACCTTGAAAGAAGGACAAATTATATGTGGATTTCTTTTCCCTCTTCTTTATCCCTTCTTCTCTCTTTTTCTTCTCTATCTCTATTTCGACTTCTGTCTCTATCATTATCTCTGTCTCTATCACTACCCTATGAACCCTCTGCCCTCAAATAATTAGTTTATGTTATTAGACTCTTGGGCGGAATAGAAAGAGTTCTCTTTTCTTTCTTGTCTTTAGATTAGGTTGATTTAGAAGGAGGGTGTATAGTTTCGCCGATTTGGTTCGTAAAGTTCACGACGTGATTGAGTTCGTAACGTCGGTTGATATTTGATCATTGACGTTACCGTTTTACGAACATCACAGTACTTTCCGATGATTTAAACAGAGACCCAATTATAAGTAAACTCCGGTCGACTTTAGTTCTTGGTTTCAATCAATTGGTCTATTAAGTCCGTTTTCGTCCGTATAAGAGACCGGAGGTGGACCAAAGTAAACCTGAACGACTTGTGGCACGACAGTATGAACCTCAGTCGACCAGTCGTACTCAATACAACTAACCTTAGAGACCCCTATACAAAACGTTGGTTCTACTTTGAAACCCTTTTGGAAGGAGATTTTCTTTGTCTTTTGGATCGAAAAAGAGTCGTCATATTTTCTTACGGTTCTAAAATCAGTGAGAAAGGACATTTACTTATAAATGTTCAATCGTTATTGTGCGACACTTGGGTACGTTGTTACTCCGAGTCGGTGTTTCGGGAAAGACCTTTTCTACCGTCTCGTCGCAAGTAGGAGTCTGACCAAACCCTCTCGGAGAAAGTCTACCTTCTTTTGTTAAAATAACCCCTCAATATTCGTTTAAAACAATCCGATACCTCCCTCACCTTCTAGAGGAAGTTTACGTTGAGTTTTCGTGTATAGTCAACCAAAGTCTTGGGTCAGGTGGTTGTGGGAAGACGTTGTCAAGTCTCTCGTCAGACCTGACCCTTCAATCCTTTAGACTCAAGAATTATTCTAGACCTACGACACAGAGATCGGTGGGTCAGAGACCTGAACTCCTCAAAGAGATACACTTTTGACCGCTTTACA
Source organism: Capra ibex (assembly GCA_006410555.1). Lineage (NCBI taxonomy): Eukaryota > Metazoa > Chordata > Mammalia > Artiodactyla > Bovidae > Capra > Capra ibex. The sequence goes on from SJYO01052794.1 coordinate 30,346,897, forward strand.
TGAAAATTTATTGATTCTGACGATACGTTTTAAGTTATATTTATATATTGTTTGACGATAAGTAAAGAAGGAGGATGAAATTAGGAAACTCGAACAAAGATACAATCGAAAATCCCACGAAGCGCGAGACCTCTTATGTAAGTGTTCGTCGGTATTCCGACGGTATCATGTTTAGCTTGGAAGTTGTGACGATGGAGTTTTAAGGTTATCGTCGTCTCTTTGACTTTGACGGGTGTCCGGTAAGGACCGACCTCGTCCTGCTGTTCGACGGTCACACTTACGGCTGAGTCGTGGCCACAGTACTGCGGTTCCGGTTATACTGCTACGGCACAGTTGTTCAGTCGTGTCTATACCGTCTTTGCCGTGATGTCAGTGAGAGTATGACTTTTTAAGTGGGACTTTAGATCCCAGAGTCTTATAAGAAACAAATAACGACGGACGTTTTGTAAAAAAAAAATCATAAAGTGTACCTAAATGACTCAATAGTTTAGTATTAAGATGGTCTTAAAAAAAAGAGTCTCATAGGTTATTCACATAAAAAATTTTGAGTATGTATATTTAAATTGAAAACAGTTAATTGGTGTCAAATTTTCGGACTCTTCTCCAACCAAAAATTTACTTAAGATCCTCCTTAGAAGAATGTTTGGTATCAGGAGACTATGGGTGAGGGCTAAGTATATTTTAGAGAGAATAATAAGTCAAACGAGTTCAGTCTTACATGGATATAAGACTAGTAAGGCAGTCCATCTGGGGTAAAATGTACCCCTTCATCTACTGCCAATTACACGAAAATAGTTCCAGTGTTTCGATCAGTCAACGTTTTATCTAATAGAGAGTCTCGAGTTTAAGGGGCAGGAGGGGAATCAGGTGAGCCGGTACGACGACGAGACTGTCTCGACTTTTGTCTAATGTTATTCTCTAAAATGGTATTTTCAGACTAAGAAAGTAAGTGGTGAAGTACCTGGCGGAAATATTCGTGTTGTGACCTTTGCACTAAGCCGTATAAGTGGAAACCGTAAAGAGTGACGCCACTTCGTCGTTTCTCCCTCTGACCTTCCGTGTCAGATTGAGTATCTGGTTCGGTTGCGCACACAGAAGTCTAATGAGTCGACGTGTTAGTCGTCAGACAATCCCAGGACCCCTCACTCTCTCGACTCAAACGAAATTTTATGGAAGACGTCCAAAGTCTCATTCGGACGAGGACCAGGAGGAACATGGTGTCAAGAGCCCCTCGGGAAATAATGACCCTTATGAAACCTTCACTTAAAATTAAACTGTTATGTCTTACTCACCGTTATTGACGAAGGAATCAAATTTTCCTTATTTTATGTTCTTTCGGTCTTCGTTTTTTCGGTTTAGGTTAATCACTCATTGCGTGACGATAGTCCGTGGAGGGTCAGAGGGGGACGAGGACAAGGTCGTCTTCTGACTGGGGGTCGTCGTGAACCCCTCCCGGCCTGAGCGGGGGGTCTAGTATCTGCAGTATACCCATGGATTGATCACCACCATAGATGGAATCCGACCCGGTCAGTAGTCCGGTAAGACAGAGACCCTAAGACCTTACTGCAGAGTCTCTAAGACCAATCTTAGACGAGCAATCTTTGACTCCTCTATTTCGTAGTACTCGTCCCTCCGTCGGTGTATCCTGAGACGAGTCTCCGGCTCTCGTTTGGTCACTTGTCCCTCTCTTCCTTCAGTTGTCCGTTTCTTTTCACTGGAATTTCGGTCTCCCCGTTTCCATCTCTGTCTCTATTCGATCTCTTCTCGGTCTGTTCGTCTCTTCGAGGAGTGACAGATTGTCAGGTCTCGCGCTCAGGGTTGTACTTTTGAGGTGACTCCGGAACCTTGTTCACAAAAAAAAAATCATCGGATCTCGGACAAAAACAATGAACGATACTTTTCTTAAACTAATGATTACTTCTGTATGAAGGTTATGTGTCTTTGTAATTCTTATGAGTGTACCTTTCTTTTTACCCTGTATTCTTACATAGTCCCTTCACGACAAATAAGAGTTTAGATCTTAAGGGCTCTTCACTGCGTGACCGGTACGGCGAAGGGAGCGCTTGCGTCTCTACCTCTGTCGACGGTGGGTCGTATCTCCTTGGGGGACTGTTGAATGGGTGGCCGCGAGGACAAGAACGGGTCGTGACGACGGTCCTTCCCGACGGGAGGTCCACTCCTTGTCTCGGGGGTCCCGGGGATTCTATATGGGGTTTTACATAATAAAATACATTATCAACGACAGATCAGTGATTCAGCACAGACCGAGAAAACACTGGGGTACCTCTGACATCGGGTGGTCCGAGGAGACTGGTACCCCAAACGGTCGGTTCTTATGACCTCACCCAACGGTAAAGGAAGAGGTCCCCTAGAAGAATTGGGTCCCTAGTTTGAGACCAGAGGACGTAACCGTCCCTTCGGGGATATATTATTAATATACGTAAAATAACTAGTTGTCATGTCTTTCGATATATATTTCTTTAGCTATATGCATAGTTCTGTGTCTTTCTGCCAGTATTCGTGTATTTTATCCAAAGACGTCATACCGGGTCCATTGTTTAGTGTTCAAGTTTGTAATAAAGGTCTCTTTGTACTTAAGACCCCAAGGACGTTGTTCTAGTTTCTACAAGTTCTAGCTTCGACTCTGTACGTGAGGGCTTTGCAGAATGAAAATTACAAAATGAGACCACAGAAAGTAAATTCTCGACACATTATATAATTTTATCCAGACTCAAATTTTTCTTTTAGAGTCGAAATGGTGAATGATCGGGATCATCAATTCAATGGATTGAAAAAACTCAGAGTCGAATGAACGGAGACGTTACGGACGATTGTTCTAAAAATACTCTTAATGTATTAATTATTCATTTTCAGTACGTCTTCCGGACCGTAGAATCTCCGTGATTTATTACAGTCTAAAAAAGAAATTAGTTTAAAAAAAAAACCAGAAGTAGAAAGGTCCGGATCATAATTAGGATGTCAGGTAGAGGCATAGTGTTAAGAGGAGATGGGACTTATTAAATTCTATAAGACTTATCCTAGAGGAGGTAAAACCTTCGACCTAACATTTAATCTTAGTCTGAGCGAGTCTAAATTGATGAGTCACACCTGAGGTTGATGATCGACCGGTTACTTACCTCGTATCTGATGTGACTTAGGACCTTTGATTTCCATCCCAGTGAGTTGTAGGGAAGGGTGGGACGAGTAGAGGGTCACATTGGTCCGTAGAAGTGACAATTCGTCAATCAATCGGGTGAAAAGAGGTGAGTCAATGACCCTACAAGAAAAGGAAGAGGCCCTAAAAAGTAAACAAGGCCCCACCAAGGAGGAAGTAAGATTCTGATTCCTCAAAACTAAGTAAGGTTCTTTGTTAGAACCTTCCGGTTCACACAGTGATCGAAGGTCTTCGAAACATGTTAGTAACATATTATTAAGTAAAAAGTCCGTTCGGGACCGTTATAATGTACCAGTCGGGTCGATTCGTCTCTCAGGGGATTTACCGATGTCTGTACTAATCTATCCACCTACTCAAAAACTTTTGTTAGGTAAACATTAAGTTCGAGGTATCCACAAGACTGTCTTCGTAGTTGTCTGTCCAACACTCAAGAATGTTGTGATTGCAGGTCTCTGTAGTTTTGCGAGACAATTACCCAAAGACTGTGAAGAATGGATACGCCGGAATCTGTTAATAGATCAGAAAGGTTTTAAGCCAAAGAAACGAACGTTTTACTAATTTTCATGTCCGTCGGGAATGAAACGTACCATTGTCAACGACGATAACCAACTTACGGTACACGGTTCATGATAGGATTCCCGAAATGAAGATATGTTACTAAGTTAGTTGGGAGGATTGTTTGTGTAGGAGTTGGACTAGCAGGTCCCCCGGTAGGAGAAGTGGTCCCCGACGTAGTGAAGTGAATGTCGGGAGAGAACGACAGGGAAATTTTGTCGGTTCTAGTTGATAAAAGAGGTACAACAATTGACAAATTCAGTATGTTGACGTGTATTGTTCTCCTTCTGTCTCTTTCCTGGTGCACTCTTATTTTCTGGTAAAGTACTTTGGGGAGATGGATGTCCTTAGCTAGATATCTGGTTTTAAAAAGACTCCTCTTCCTGTCACAAGTACTTTGATAAAAATTCGGGTGGACGAAGATCGAAAAGGAAGGTTCACTCAAACGTACAGAAGGTAGAACAAAAATCTCTGTAGGAGGACTTCCTTTCAGAGAACCCTTTCTCACAAGTCTTCTAGCACCCGATTGTGAAAAAGTGAAAAGATCCTGAACGCTGTCTTCAATAAATGATACGTTTACAGGATCTTTACTGGCCGAAAAGGATAAATGAATAAAAGGAGTTACTTACCGTGTAAAGTAGTAATCATGGAAATTTTTATTTATATATGAAGTAAAAGGGAGAGGGTGGATTTTCCACCTGTATGTATCAACGAAGCCAGTTAGGGTCCGTAACCTAAGGGTGGTGGGATAATTAACTCCAGTAAATGACTCAACATATTCTCAAGGTCCACTTAAGGTCCTCGAGGAATTGTCTTCTTTTTATTTAGACAGTGACCATAATTCAATATAAAATCAATAAACAAAATACGGTTTTATATCTTTTCACTTACTTTTACCAGTAAATTTACCCAATGTTTTTTTCAATGAGTCTTTAGTCAGAGACTTAGTATCTAAATACGAGTTTCCCTTTTTATTAGTAAGTCAAGAACTAAATATGGTCAGTAAGTATTTCAGAAGTGGTCTATTCCCGGTATTTAAACGAGAGACATTTTCACATTCAGTTACGGTGACCTGCTATTGTGTCCGGACGGAGGGGCTCTAGTGAGTCGCCGACTCGTCGTCGAATACGTATCTTTCTTTTCCAAGTAAAATCAAGTCATCAAGGATGTCGAGAAGATGGTGAACGTTTTTTTACGACTGTCAAAATGTAGACTGTTCTTGCCTTTTAGTTCCTGGAGTTCCAAAACTATAAAAAAGGTATACCTCCTACATTATAAGTAAGTCAAGTCTACGAGTTAGCACAGGCTGAGAAACGCTGGGGTACTTAACGTCGTGCGGTCCGGAGGGACAGGTAGTGGTTGAGGGTCTCAAGTGAGTTTGAGTACAGGTAGCTCAGCCACTACGGTAGGTCGGTAGAGTAGGAGACAGTAGGGGAAGAGGAGGACGGGAGTTAGGGGGGGTCGTAGTCTCAGAAAAGGTTACTCAGTTGAGAAGCGTACTCCACCAGTTTCATGACCTCAAAGTCGGAGTCGTAGTCAGGAAGGTTACTTGTGGGTCCCGACTAGAGGAAGTCTTACCTGATCAACCTAGAGGAACGTCAGGTTCCCTGAGAGTTCTCAGAAGAGGTTGTGGTGTCAAGTTTTCGTAGTTAAGAAGCCGTGAGTCGAAAGAAGTGTCAGGTTGAGAGTGTAGGTATGTACTGGTGACCTTTTTGGTATGATCTACCTGGAAACAACCGTTTCATTACAGAGACGAAAACTTATACGGTAGATCCAACCAGTATTGAAAGGAAGGTTCCTCATTCGTAGAAAATTAAAGTACCGACGTTAGTGGTTGACGTCACTAAAACCTCGGGTTTTTATCTCTCAGACTGTGACAAAGGGGTAGATAAAGGGTACTTCACTACCCTGGATTAATTATATATCAGTTAAAACGATCTTTATCAAAATTAGTTGGTATCGGTAAAGTTTATTAGTTTTTATAAAACGATTTGTAAAACCCAAACTAATTAATACCTCTCTTTAAGAATCTATTTGTTTTAACGAATAGTCTGATAATCGTTTTTCTTTTTTATTTAAAACTACGTATTTACTTTGTCGATGGGGTTTTAGAGGGTGAAAAAAGGAAAGGTGTTATTATGATTTCGGAGGACAAACGTAGACATACTTTCTTAAGGACTTTATAGGATGTACCAAGTGTTTAGGGAATATGAATCCCACTAGATTGATCCAAATTCACAAATCCCTCTACTAAAGTCTCTTTTCTGAGAAAATTTGTATCAATAAAATGCTTTTGTATGGTCTATAGGTGTCGTTCGATAGAACCGATTGTGTGGAAACTCGTATTTTATTACCTAGAAAAATGTAGAAACTACTTTTACTTGATTTTTTATTGTAGGGATTTTAATTTAATTATACATAAACGGTTTTTAGTCAATAATAAGTCTTATACTTCCCTCTTTTTGTCTCATTACCAAAATGAATAAAAATGAGAAACATAATAAATGTCTTTTATGTTGTAATCTTTTTAAAGGGTTCCAACTTAATATTAAAAGTATCGTTTCTTTTACTATACTACAGACAGGCTAGTAGACCAGGGACCAACGGGTTTTCTTAAAAGGATTAGGTAAGTCTTTCGTTTTCGTTTTCATTTAAGTTAGATTCAATGACTTAAGATATTATGTTATGGTGGACCTTTATATAAAGATAATATATCCTAAGAAGCATGCCTGCCTTTTGTTTTCTTTTTTCATATTTTTCGTTAACTGAGGTACTAATGTTGTGTTAAGTCCCAGAAAAAGCTAACTCAAAAGTGAGGACTTAAATCATAAAAATACAAGAGTAACAGGGTTTTTTGGGTAGAATACTTTAGTATCTTTGGATGAATAGAGGTCTTTAAGAGGGACAACTTCTAAGTTAATCGGAACGAGACATGAGGTAAACAAGTGGTTGGAGAAGTTTTCGAGTAACAAGAAAACTATCCCCAGTACCTTTAATTGATGTATAAGAGAAAAGGATTCCGTCCTTTGAGTCCAGGACCGAGGAGGTATTGTTAAAGTGAGAAGAGATAGCAGTCTATATTTGGTTCGACTGATGCGACGGTGTCACCTTCTCCGTTTGGTGACCGTAGCGAACACGAATTTGAAAGAGTACTTTCCTCCCATTGAGAGTGGTCGGTTGCGTAGCGAAAGAGAAATGTAGTCATAGATGTCGTCGAGGGAAGTTGAGGAATAATACTACTGAGGGATGTGAAGAGTTGATACCGACTGAGTTCAACTACGAACCGTCTTTGGTTATGTTAAGACATTTGTTAATAAGTTAAAAATTTTTTTCAAATTAAAAATTTTTGTCGTTTCCCCTTTATCATTTTTTCTTTTTTTTTTTTTGAAACTCCATAGAGATAGAACGTGGAATGCACGTACAAAAATGTGAAGGCGTCTATATATTCTAACCGGACAGGTAATTCTAGGGACTTTTATACATCACATTTTACTCTATTGTTTTGTGAATTTTATTCTGGACGTTGTGAGTAATTTACGATAGATAAAAATACCAATGAAGACTTTTAGTCTAACAAAGACCAAAAGAAGGGATCTTTACTGTCAAGTAGTATAAGCATAGTAAAGGAGTGGGTGAAAATTTATAGGGTTCAAATAGTGACAGAAAGGAGGGACACCCGGGTCCGGAACGGTCTCATCTAAAAAGTTAATTAATCTTTACGTGTGCTTGAGTTCTCGATGTCCTTCCTTATTAAACTCAAAACGTTTTCTTGAGGTCACAATAATTCTTTTATTTTTAACCAATACAAGGTGTCATAAAAGTCACGTTACTTACGTGAATCGAAGTGTCGGATAATTGATTGTTAATAAATCTGAGTTCAAGGTGACCAACGCATGTTCGGTAACAAAGAAAAGATATTATAACACATCCAAAAAGTGGGATCTAAAACGGTGACGGAAGTTACAAAAGAATTAAAAAATACTTTCCTAAGTATCAATCTGGTTATCATACAGACGATTGTACCTGGGAAATTGGTGAATTCATTATGATAATCGACCCATGTCTTAGGAACCCAGACAGAAGGTGAACTTCAATTGTACAATATAAAACTGATCTATGAACTTAAAAGAGAAATGAAACTTTAAGTCTTTAGGGTTATATCTATGTCTATATATGTGTGTGTGTGTGTGTTAATATAGGGGTAATGACAACAATTGGTCCGTAATACAGAAGACTAAATGATAAACTGAAACTCGTGGTACGGTAGACGATAAATAAAGAAGAGTAGTCGTTGGCACGAGTGTCGAGGTTCTTCAGAGAAGGTACGAGTCTGTAAGAAATGTGCAGAGAATACAACACGTAAATCGTATAACTTTTAGAATAATTTTTGAATTGATAGTCCAAGGTCAAATTTACAAAAAGAATATNACTGAAGTCCGAGATGATGTTTCGGTGTCAGTAGTTCTGTCATACCATGACCGTGTTTCTGTCTGTATATCTAGTTACCTTGTTTTATCTTTCGGGTCTCTATTTAGGTGTGTGTATACCTGTGGAATAGAAGTAGATCAAAAATACGTCCGAGTAGTATTGTTTGATCCCTACGAGACACCTCCGTCCCTTCATCATGACTCTGAGATACCCTGTTAAGGTGAAGAGATCCCAGAATAGTTGAGTTAGTGGAATGTTCTTGCAAACGGGAGAAAGGTTTTATCAGAGTTTACGGGTCTTTAGTCTTTAATTTTTTACCTCGAGGACCTCGTGAGATAAATAAACTCCAACTCTCGTTCAAGAGTGTTTGAGTGTCATGAGATTTGTAGTGGGAATTGGATCCCCTACCCTCGGCAGAAAACCATATTGTAGGTGACAGTTCAGGCGTTCTTATGTCAGGGTTAGTTCTTGGTTACCCTTCGGTGGAGTAACGGATCTCTACATGAACTCAAAACCTGTAAGTACGTTTCATCTTGTACAGGTAAGAGATAACTAAAGTAAAACATTATATTAGTCAAATGTATACCATCGAGTCATGATTTTTAATTTGAGATGTGCAGATTTCAGTTATTATACTTTAAAATTCATAAGTATTTTATAAATCCAGTTTTCCAAAAGATAGTATTCATCGTTTATACTTTTCGTTAAAATCCATCTATATAAGGATTCATAAAATAAGAAAAGCAACGTTACCACTTACCTTAACAAAGTTGCTGGGTTAGTTTTTTACCCGGTTTCTTGATTTATCTGTAAAGAGGTTTCTTCTGTATGCCTACCGATTGTTTGTGTACTTTTCTACGAGTTGTAGTGAGTAATAATCTCTTTACGTTTAGTTTTGGTGTTACTCCATGGTGAAGTGTGGTCAGTCTTACCGACGCTAGGTTTTTAGACGTTCGTTATTTACGACCTCTCCCACACCTCTTTTCCCTTGGGAGGATGTGACAACCACCCTTACGTTTGATCATGTCGGTGATACCTCTTGTCACACCTCTAAGGAATTTTTTAACGTTTATCTTGATGGAATACTGGGTCGTTAGGGTGACGACCCGTATGTGTGGCTCCTTTGGTCTTAACTTTCTCTGTGTACATGGGGTTACAAGTAGCGTCGTGACAAATATTATCGGTCCTGTACCTTTGTTGGATCTACAGGTAGTCGTCTACTTACCTATTCTTTCGACACCATGTATATGTGTTACCTCATAATGAGTCGGCAATTTTTCTTAAGTAAACTTAGTCAAGACTACTCTACCTACTTTGACCTCGGTTAATATGTCTCACTTCATTCGGTCTTTCTTTTTGTGGTTATGTCATATGATTGTGTATATATACCTTAAATCCTTCTGCTGGGACATACGTTCTGTCCCTTTCTCTGTGTCTACACATATTACCTGAAAACCTGAGTCTCCCTCTCCCTCTTCCACCCTACTAAACCCACTAAACCCTCTTACCCTTAAGATTGTACATATGACAGTACATTCTTAACTTAGCGGTCAGGTACAGACTGCATCCCACGTCGAACGAACCCCGACCACGTACCCCTACTGGGTCTCTCTACAACACCCCTCCCTCCACCCTCCCCCCAAGTACAAACCCTTGCGTACATTCTTAATTTCTAAAATTTTAAATTTTTTATTTTTTGATTTTTTTTTTTCTTTTTCTTTTCGTTAAAATTCTCGATACATTAACACTTGTAGTGTTAATAAATCACTGTTTGTCATTTAAATTGTAACTTTATTGATTTTCGCCCTCAAGTCTCTTCCTTTAGGCAACATTTTTTTCTAGTAATCATTTCCCGAAATGAGAAAAGAGGAAACGTGATGGTGAATTCGTTGTTACGTTATTCCGTTAGGGTTTATGATCCAAATTTTTATTAACAAGGACTCTACACCATTTAAGAAGGTATTTCTAAGAAACATATAATTTTACTTATGTTACTCTATTGTAAGTCTAAGAGATTTTACCGTTAATTAATATTAGAACGAGTAACATGTTATGTTTCATATAGTGTTTTAATTCGTTTTGGAGGGGAATGAGAGGGGGTTTGTAGTCGTTCCGATAATTCTCTGTACTACTTCGTCTGTCTGTCTGTGTATTTTACGTCTCTTCAAGTAATCGTGGATTGATGCATCCGTAGAGAAGATATATTTCATTTTACCAGTGTCGAGCCTTTCTTTTTAATTGCTCGTTCCTTTTCACCTTTTTCTCCTAGTCTTCCCACACCTTTTGTAGACTCGACGTTCAGAAGGGACGACGACCGTTAGGTAGTTTGACACGTTTTATTTACGATAAAGTAGATTGGAAATTTTTAGGAAATCCAATTTGTTATGAAAGTTTAAATGGTGCGGTTTTTTATTACCCTTGTAAAATTACGATTATACTGTTATGACAACTAGGTCGATACTATAATAATGACTGTGAACATTTAAATTTCTTATGGTTTGACTTATAATTTGTCGTAAAACAAAACAAAACAAAAGGGAGGTCCCGCAAGAAGAGAAACGTCGCTCATACCTTCCGAGAGGGCTCGTGGTGACTGTCCTCCAGACTCGCGGTCCCTTTGTGAAGTCTGTGGGTCACGACACCGCCGGGCAAGTGTCGGGTCCCGACTCTGCTCAAAGAGCCAAAATAGATGAAGACTCAGTGACCGTGTATAGATTGTCGAAACGTATGAAAGGTTAAAATGAATAAATAGAAACGAAAAGGTGTAAAACGGGAAAACTAACACCCTGAAGATCCGTCCCTAATTGAGGTTTGGTGTGACTCGAATCAAGACAAGAAATCTCTTTCGACAATTAAGAAAAAATTATCACATCACGTAAAGGACTTGTGACCCTTTAAGTCATGAATTACGTATGTGTTCCACCAATAGTTGAGATTTTTGTCTAATCCAAAAGGTCTTCAAACGTACATTTTGTCAGTAGTCTTGGTCCTTGCATAAAAGAGTTTACTAGTTGTACCACTTCCGACTGATCCTAAACACTGGCCGTAAGTCTTTGACTGACTTGGGTGTTGTTTCGAGGATGACGTTTTCTTAGTATGTCTCGGTCACTACCACAGGTGTCTTTGGCTATGTGAGGCTTTGTCCTTGACGGACCCACCCTCTCGCACCTTCGCAGACGTGACTCCGAAGAGATCTGTGAGTGGGGGGTTCACTTCTCCTCTGTCCATTTGTCGTGTTCCCCTCCTCCTTCCTCCGTCTTTTCCCTTACCGTCAGTTAGGGTCCAGGACTGGCATATTAGTCGCGGTAGTCTCCATGTAATGTCAGAAATCCTTGTTCCTAGGACTTCGGTCTTCCGGAGTCAAGTTTGTGGTTAAGACGGGAGGACCCGTTCGATGAGACTCGTAGGCAAAAGGTTACCTAACTTTTTTTTTTTTCCTTATCCTGTCGAAGGAGTGTCTTAGACAACGTTTCTAATTTGCTCATTTGCATACATTTCACGAGTCTTGTCCACTGGGTGGCGTTCCCAGTTCGAAAACAGTGGTAATAATGAACAGTGTTCGTCTTGTGTGGTCCTGATGTGCGTCGAGACGGATACCCAGACGGGTGTCGTGGAAAGTGTTGTGTCGGGCCTTCTCGAAGTGTTAATCCCAGAAGTGTTCCGGTGAAGGTAGTGTATCCCAAAAGTTTAATGAAGTACGAATACACTTCTTGACCCGAAGATTTCAAGACAAAGTTCAAGACAACTCGTGTCTCTACTTTCTTATGTATAAAAAACTACGGTCACCATGACTTTTTTTTTTTTTTTTCTCTACTGACGTGAAAACCGAGTCCCTATTCGTCTCCCCTTCTCTTGCAGACCCGATGAGAAACGAGAAGACCTCGTCTACGAGACTTGACGGACGGGCACTAATGAAATGACTTCACCTATAGGGTAAGATAGGTAATAGGTGACCCTCTTCTTTAGCGTCATCGTACACAACCCTAAATAAAAAATAGACCGACATTAAACCTCCTAACACTGTCACAAGTGCTTCAATCCTTTTGTGTTCCTTTCCATGATAGTTCAGCTCTTTAGTAAACGTTCACAGGGTCACAAATACCTCTGCTCAGAACGAAAGGAAACATTGTGTTAGACGTCAGAGTGAAGACAGGGGGGAGAGGGTGATTTTGGTACGAAAGATCCATAGGTCACTGAGATGAACGGTTTCTCTTACCCGTGGAGTCTGAGACTGAACGGTGGGAGTCGTCACACACAGTGACCGTCTGTGACGGTGAAATAAATGAGTTCTTTGGAGTCAATCCACGTCTTATGCACGGTCCGGGACTTGTGCGTCCCGCTTGTCTCGCACTTGTTCGGACAGAACTTTCCGTTGTTCTCTTTTCGACGTAGTTGTGAAGTAATGTTCGCACTGTTTACAATGATTGTTCTTTATGCTCCCCGTCAATCATGTATCTGAGCCGTATGTACGGAACCGCATAATGTCGTTCGTTTGGGTCGGACCTCTCGGTCTCTTCCATTATAAATTCCCCCTCGAACTTCTCAATCATCCTGTACTGGTTTTCTTCCTCGTTCTTTCGCAAATCCGGCTCTTTTATCGCATACGTTTCCTGCCCCCCGGACTCTTTAATTTTATTCCGGTGTGATTCACAGTACTCTTCTACGACCTCTCCGCCCGTTTCCGGTCTGAACAAAGTTTGAGATAGTAGAGATAGGAAAAGTTTCGTTTTAATATATGTAAAAGAGGACATCGGTTTTGATCCTGGAGTATTCTGTAATTCAAACGGTAAGTCACCAATTATGTGGCTGGACGAGGATGACTCTATAAGACGTTTACTTCTCAGTGAGGAATTAGATAAACAAGGCATAAAGAGAAGAGGTATAACATTATAGCACCTCGCCCGAACGTGGCAGATTGGTTGTCGTAGAATGTTAATTGACCGTCGTAGTAAAAATCACTCTGTATTTTGTCATGTAGAAAAATTAATCACCGTAGAATCTAAATTAATTTATGTTGTCGATGTAAATATTTCATTTTATAAGGACACGACTCATCCATAAATAAACTTCCTTCTGTCTGACAAAACCATGGAAGTGTTTATTTTTATTTTCCGAAGTGGTACATATTTTCGTTGATAGTAGTTACACGAGACTGTCCTAGGGAGTCCTAAAATTGACGAAAATACCCAAGTTTATCCAGTGTAACGAAGATTTATCGACTCATTTAAGGATGTTACGGTTCTACGACCGACTTCTAAGACACTCTGTATTAATACTTATTTTTTCAAAGCTGTAACGTTTCCTACCTCTTTTAGTTCTGATAGTAACAACGCCCCACCTTTCACATTGTGTCCTTTGCATACCGAGTGAAGTGGGAGTACGGACCGAGATCAGTTGACTCGTATGCGTGTCTGTCTGTCTGCCCCTAGTTTCGTAAACGATGGATATCAGGGACCATCAAGACCACTTGACACACCCTCTTGTGTCGAACCCGACTCCCAGTTTTTACTCCGAGGGATACTGGAAGGAGTACTGGACTAAGGGTCTCTCGGAATTAACCAAACGGGTGGGTCCTTCCGACTCTGTCCTGGTCTGCGTAGGACGGTCCCGACTGGACGAACGAGACGAATGACACTTCGTCCCTCTCGTTCCTCGTAGAAATGACGGTGCTTTATGAGCCCCTTTCCCAGTCTTGGCTCTATACCTTTGGTCTTTGAAGTGGTATAACAACAAATCGAGGTTTGAAATCAAACGGGAAGAAAAAGGACACCCCTCTTCTATTATTTCTCTTTCCTCCCTGTCTGGGATTCACCTTTGTCAAGAGAAGGAGGTATATTTGTGTTTCTTCACTTTGGTTGTACAAGGACTTTCCGTTTTTGTAATCATTATGAGGAAGGTTTAGACTAGAATCTGTAGAAAGAAAGATGTTGATGGATTAGACACATTAAACTGTGAACTATGTTGTTTCGATAGTTCTAAATATCCTATGTATTAGTAATGGGACTGTTACTTCTATTTTAGACTCTATAGTATTTTATGAGGTATGAAATTTCCTCTGTCGTTACTGAAGACGTCGTTTCTACAGAAAAGAGGACGAGGAGACGTGTGTGGTAGACGAACTAATCGTCCAGTACAGTGTGTCTTGATGAGAACATTAGCGTCCGGAGTATAATACTACTGTGGTCCCCTATACTTCCATACTTCTCTGTCACTCGTCTTCCCCTCTTACCGATTAAAGTAGACAGGGTGGGATGGAAGAAGGGTTTTATGAAATTCACCGGATTATGAGTATGGGACTGTAAGTTCGACCAAAATCTTTTCCGTCTCCTTGGTCTCTAGTTTAACTGTTGTAGGTGACCTAGTAGCTTTTTCGTTCTCTCAAGGTCTTTTTGTAGATAAAGACGAAATAACTGATACGGTTTCGAAAACTGACACACCTAGTGTTATTTGACACCTTTTAAGACTTTCTCTACCCTTATGGTCTGGTGGACTGGACGGAGAACTCTTTAGACATACGTCCAGTCCTTCGTTGTCAATGTTGACCTGTACCTTGTTGTCTGACCAAGGTTTATCCTTTTCCTCATGCAGTTCCGACATATAACAGTGGGACGAATAAATTGAAGATACGTCTCATGTAGTACTCTTTGCGACCCGACCTTCTTCGTGTTCGACCTTAGTTCTAACGTCCCTCTTTATAGTTATTGGAGTCTATACGTCTACTGTGGTGGGATACCGTCTTTCGCTTCTCCTCGATTTTTCGGAGAACTACTTTCACTTTCTCTTCTCGCTTTTTCAACCGAATTTCGAGTTGTAAGTCTATTGTTTCTAGTACCGTAGGCCAGGGTAATGAAGTACCCTTTATCTACCCCTGTGTCACCTTTACCACAGTCTGAAATAAAACCCCCCGAGATCTTAGTGACGTCTACCACTGACGTCGGTACTTTAATTTTCTGTGAATGAGGAACCTTCTTTTCAATACTGGTTGGATCTATCATATAAGTTTTCGTCTCTGTAATGAAACGGCTGATTCCAGGCAGATCAGTTCCGATACCAAAAGGACACCAGCACATACTTACACTCTCAACCTGACACTTCTTCCGACTCGCGGCTTCTTAACTACGAAAACTTGACACCACGACTTCTTCTGAGAACTCTCAGGGAACCTGACGTTCCTCTAGGTTGGTCAGGTAATCCTCTAGTCAGGACTTATAAGTAACCTTCCTGACTACGACTTCGACTTCGAGGTTATGAAACCGGTGGACTACACTTCTTGACT
>SJYO01052794.1:30362698-30387098 GCA_006410555.1 Capra ibex
CACAGTCTGAAATAAAACCCCCCGAGATCTTAGTGACGTCTACCACTGACGTCGGTACTTTAATTTTCTGCGAATGAGGAACCTTCTTTTCAATACTGGTTGGATCTATCATATAAGTTTTCGTCTCTGTAATGAAACGGCTGATTCCAGGCAGATCAGTTCCGATACCAAAAAGGACACCAGCACATACTTACACTCTCAACCTGACACTTCTTCCGATTCGCGGCTTCTTAACTACGAAAACTTGACACCACGACTTCTTCTGAGAACTCTCAGGGAACCTGACGTTCCTCTAGGTTAGTCAGGTAATCCTCTAGTTGGGACCCTAAAGAATCCTTCCTTACTACGATTTCGATTTTGAGGTCATGAAACCGGGGGAGTACTCTTCTCAACTGAGTGACCTTTTTTGAGACTACGACCCTCCCTAACCCCCGTCCTCCTCTTCCCCTGCTGTCTCCTACTCTACCGACCTACCGTAGTGCCTGAGTTACCTGCACTCAGACTCACTTGAGGCCCTCAACCACTACCTGTCCCTCCGGACCGCACGACGCTAAGTACCCCAGCGTTTCTCAGTCTGTGCTGACTCGCTGACTTGACTTGACTTGTGAGTAAACGAGTCGGTAAGTTTTTATACGAAAGTGTAAGCACACGATCCATGGGACACGATCTGTTGCCCTTATTTTGTCACCTCTTTTACACTAGGAATGTATTTCTTTGACTGTCAGAACATTACCTTTGGTAAACAATTTACATATCACTTCTCATTACGTCCTTGAGATGTCGAGTCTCCGTCTCTACGTCTGGTTGGTGAGGTGTCTGACCACTCACAGGGGTATAGGTAAAAATGTGAAAGTGTACACCCAAGGTACATATAATAAAGAAATACCAAAAGAATCAAATGCATTTACTACAATATGACATAGATAGTAAGACGTTGGGCAAAAAAGTGATCCGTAATACAAGATACTAAAATTTAGATAAAGACTACTCCACACACATATATATGTATATAAAAGACGATACATCTATTGACAAGATACGTGCATAGATAGACGTTGTCTGAAGGTGACACACTTATAGTATGTAAAATAAATGGGAAGGTCTGGTTATAAATCCAAAGTCAAGAAGGGATTTAATTGGTTATGTAGTTACTTAGAGTAAAATTTACATATAAACACTGTCTACGTTCGAAAAGAGATCGGGTCGATTAGAAAGTCTTGAAGTCAAAGGAAAGAGTCAGTGACACTATTTATTTCTATATTTCGTGAGACATCTATAATTTTAAGATGTATTGAAATTTTTCAATTTGTGTCCAATGGTATACTGGGTCGTTAAGGTGAGGATCTATATATTGACTCTCTTCACTTTTGTATGAAAGTGTGTTTTTGTACATGTACTCATAAGTTTCGTCGTAATAAATATTACAGGTTTTCTCGTCTCGTTAGGTGTACAGGTAGTTGATCACTTACTTATTTTGCACCTTACCGTGTCGGCATGTCACCTTATAACAAGTCGTTACTTTTACTTTCACGACTTTCTACGATGGTGTACCTCCTTTGGACCTTTGTGATGCACTTTTGAAAGTCAGCGTTTTCTGGTGTGTGACATGCTGACGTGAATATACTTTATAGGTCTCGTCTGTTTAAGTATTTCTCTCTTTCATGGGACCACCAAGGGTCCCTACCTCCGACCCCCTCCTCCTCCCTCCTACCTCTCATTGAAGATTAGTATACCCTAAAGAAAGGTTCGACTACTTTTAGAATACCTTAATCACCACTACGACCGTATTTGGACACTTAGACACTTTTTAGTCACTTGAACATGAAATTTTACCACCGAAAATACCATAAACTTAATAGAGAGTTTTGTCAAGTTTCGATATTCGAAAGCGTCCTACATACACGTGATTCGTAGAAAATGAGAGGTTTTATGAGACATGGATCATCCAAGAGTTTTCTATAAACGACGTAGTTATAGTATCGGAGGTCTTTATAATACCCGTGAGTAGTTCAAGTAGCCTTTGAAGTGGGGATCTGACGTGGTCAAGAATAGATTAGAACCGGAAAGTCATTCTATTTCACATCGAGAATAATGTCTCCCACCCTCAGTAAGAGAACAATTTACTCTACTTACCAGTGTTATACGGTTTGATATTATGAACTCCCTCCCACAGACTTTTAGACGGTTCTTCCTTGGGGTCCTTCGAGTCAGTCCAACCCAGTGTCCAGACCCCCAGATTTTGGGGACGGGATTGGGACGGGTGCCAAGACTCAACCCGAGATATTAGGAGGACGGGTGGTGGGTACGTGTATGTGTCACAGTTGACATATTTTCAGACTAAAATGTACTTTACTTTGACACGAAAAACCATTGAATGTATCAGACAAAAGATAAAAACCAATTAAAACTTTGTGTGGTTAATGCATATAATAATATAACACAGTTTATTTAAAAAACATTTACAAGACTGATACTTTGAAGTGAGTGAGGAATAGATTTAATGTGACTAATTCCTGGATGATACACGACCCGCAATTAGATCCGTTATCCGAGTATACACCACTTGTTTCGTGGTCGGGATGGTTCGGGAGTATCTGCAGTCTGTTTAATCTGTCGTCTCAAGTATTGGACGACGAGAGTTTTATGCCAGATCAGTCGAGTATTGAACAACTGACATCTCTTCCGTCTGTGTTTCTTAATTCCTTTTGACCGTTCTTAATCGTACCTATTCCGATCAGTAACGTAAGTTTCCACGAAAGGGTCCAAAGGTGCTCGTGCAACAAGTAGAACCGTACCGTCACACAGACGATGTAGAGTCTAAACGTCTCTTCGGAGTGTCTACGTGTTCTGTCGACTCACCGGGTCGTTCTGGAAGTTAATTTGACTGTTCACAGTCTGTGACGTACCATGACCCTATAAGACAACTATTTTGAATACCTGATCTTCCCCCCCGAGTCTTCTTATTTAGATTGAGGTTTAAAAACGACTAAGTAGCTGTAGTGATCTAGTATATAAAGACAAAGAATAACATAAAAATCAGTTAACTAAAATCGAGGTTTCCCTATATTTGAATTAGACAATTGTGGTTTGTCACTGAGTCTGACGGAAAAGAGTACGTCGTCAACTGTTACAGTTGGTTGTCCACGAAAAACTTCGAAAGAACAGGGATTTACGTCTTGGATATACTGGAAAGAGATGAGAGAGTAGGAGAGACCGTAGAGAGACGAGGTGACTCTGGAAGAGGGAAACGGGTAAAGTGAGAAGGGGTCGTCAAGAGTTTATGGTTCGCGGTAGACGTGGAAAGACATTCCAAAAGAGAGAATGTTACTACACTTTCAACGAGTCAGCACAGGCTGAGAAACGCTGGGGTACCTGATGTGTCAGGTACCTTAAGAGGTCCGGTCTTAGGACCTCCCCCATCGGAAAGGGAAGAGGTCCCCTAGAAGGGTTGGGTCCCTAAGTTTGGATCCAGAGGGCGTGACGTCCGCCTAAGAAATGGTCCACTAGGTGTTCCCTTCGGGTCCTTATGACGTCACTCATCTGAAAGAAGTCCAATCTATGAAACAGGAAATAGAAAAGAAATGTGGTGTGTTGGAGACGTCTTCTCGAATAAAAGTGTTTCCTTCCTCTCTCTGTTCACATCAATCCTTATGTCAAACTGGACCAAGTTTAAGAACTGTGAATGATTAATACACTGGGGACCGTCTCGTGAATTCCACGAGTTCAGTTCATAGGGAGAAGAGATGTTATACATGTCGACTGTTTTTTGTGCCCGAACTTAACGTGTCCAGGTGAATATCTACAAAAAGTATTCATGTATTTACATGATATTTACATAAAGTAGAAGGATTTTAGTTGGGGCCTATAAGTGACCTTCCTGACTACGACTTCAAGGTTATGAAACCGGTGGACTACGTTTCTCGACTGAGAAACCTTTTCTGGGACTACGACCCTTCCTGACTTCCGTCCTCTTCCCCCACTGTCTCCTACTCTACTACCCTACCGTAGTGGCTGAGCTACCTGTACTCGACCTTGTTTGAGTCCCTCTATCACTTCCTCTCCCTTCTGACCGTACGACGTCAGGCACCCCAGCGTCTCTCGGGCTATGTTGACTCGTAGACTTGTTGTACTAAAAGAATTTTACAAAAGAAAGGAGATCGAATGAAATAACATTTTTATGTCACAAATTATGTATGTGTTTTGTACAGTTAGCTAATAAATGTAATAACCACTCGGAAGGTCTCTTGTCATCCAATAGTAATCAATTAAACACCCATCCTCACAGTCTTCAATATGTCTACAAACTGACACGTCCCCAAGTCGAAGGGATTCGGGATGTGACAAGTTCACGGTTGAGATATTATTATGGAGAAAGATTTGCTTAGAACTTAACACTACCACTCCTATTGATCGTAAATTTATAAGCAATAATACACGATCTTTGACAAGTCGTGAAATGTGTGTAATTGAGCGAATGAGGAGTGTTTCTAGGATAAAACGGGGAAAATATCTACTCGTTTAAATCCGGGTCTCTCGTACAAGTATGTCCGGAGTAGGGGCCTCGATTATTCATAAGTTATACACTGAGAGTTTGTATGTAGGGTCGTTCATGTATGGAAATAAGTGAATCTGAGACGATCACGACTTCTGGGGGGACGGTTGCGTCCTCTGTACTCTCTCCGTCCAAGTCAGGGACCCGACCCTTCTGGGGGATCTCCTCCCGTGCCGTTGGGTGAGGTTACAAGAACGGACCTCTTAGGGTACCTGTCTCCTCGGACCGTTCGATGTCAGATGTTTCTGTGTCCCAACGTTTCTCGACCTGTACTGACTTCGCTGAATCGTGTGTCGTGTCCCCTAAAGGTATGTCACAGAGTTGTTGTATTTGATCCTTACAGTTTTGAGTCTGAGGTGTAAGGTGAGGCGGGGAGAACGGGCAGGAGGACTGTGTGTCTCCGACGGAGACGTCCGGAGAGCACAGCCGTGACGGGCCGAAAACCGAGTGTCAGTCAGTGGGGTGTGAGCCGAGAGGACGAGAGTCAGGGTGAGGTCAGACCCAAAGGAGGAGGAACAAGAGGAGGACAAGAGAGGTAAAGGTGAAGTAAGTGGTGACGGGGCGGTGTCGCGATCTAAGATTTCGGTCGTTTTGACATGATTTGCATACGATACCTCATTAAGGTATTAAATGTATTTCAAACTGCTTTTATCTTTTGTCGTTGTGGAGTTTGGGGCGGGTGTTTCCTACGGACTTTCCGTGACCTCCCTGTTCTCCGTCTTGTTCTGGTGGATGGGTTTACATGCCGGTTGGTCTTCCGTTTGTGTCCTGTTTACCAGACGCTCACCGAGAGTCGCAGAGGTCCGAAGGGCCCATCGAGTCATCATTTCTTAGACGGACGATTACGTCCTCTGCGCCCCCACTAAGGACCCAGCCCTTCTCTGGGACCTCTTCCTTTATTGTTGGGTGAAGTTATAAGGACGGACCCTTTAAGGTACCTGTCTCCTCGGACCGACCAATGTTAGGTACCCCAGAGTTTTCTCGACCCGTGCTGAACCGCTGAATTTGTTATGAAGCCTCAGTAGTGACCATACTGAGGTCACCGGAACTTCCATAGGGTTTGTTTTACATTATTTTGGAATTCTCTGGTAGTGTACCCTTTCCCTGTGTCCTATACTCCTCGTCCCTTTCGAGTCGTTCCGTTTCCTGACCTTTTGGTGGTTGGGTGTCACTTGTTTTTCCGGGTACGATTAGTGTTCGTTTTCACAGTCAAGTGTAATAGACCAAGACAAAAATACGGCACTTTTGCTTTCGGGTGAGTATGGAGTTCCCACCCTTCCCTGCGTTCGACTGGTGCCACTACCGTAAGAATCTGCCAGGGAGCGTCGTCGGACTGTTCGTCCGTGACACACGGGACCTGACGGCTATCCCGGCTGTCTCGGTGAATTCGATTATTTGATCGAGCCAAGACTTTTACGCTACCCTTGACATGTAGTCATGGCGAATTAATAAAGTTTTGACCTTTGATGTTTTATTCATAACGTTCGAAACCATTTATTTACCGGGACGGTCAAATATTATGTAATAATAGTTTACCATCATTCATTTCAACTGATACGTTTTCGTTTATTTAAAGATTTTCGTCTTAAATCTTTATATAATTTTGTTAAATGAGTATCTCATTAATAATGAGTATGAGTTAATAATGAGTATTTGTCTCATTAGGTATCATGACAGATAGGTCGTATAATTTACATTTGTCAATTAAGTTCATGTCTAGTTTAGTTGTTCGAATATGTTTGTCCACGACTTCTTCTTCCTAGCTAAGTTGTATATCCTTCGTCTTTAACCGATTTTAGAGGAAGTTATTGTTCTATTTACTCTATGAGTATAATAAGTTTATAATAAAAAAGTCATTAAACAGTTTACCGAACGATATACCTTAAACATTGAAGAAAATCTTTATTAGTCTCACTTGAAAAAATTTTTTAGTTATTTCGTTTACGAATATTAATTTCTGACTCCTACCTACTAATTATTATATCTTGTCTCCTTTTCATTGTAAAATCAGTAATTCCCTTAAATGAACTCGCTTTCCTCACTTGATGTCTGAAGAGGTCCAATAGTGGTATGTGACCTGAAGTCGACTAAGAGACATTCAAGACAAGCTCGAAGAGTGGGCGCTGACATGGAAAGAGAATTTTAAGTGTCACAGAAAACCCTCGTTCTGATACGGACGGTGATAGAGGTCTCAGATTTTGGTTTAGACCGTGTAACATCAGTAAGTCATTCCTGACAATGTCCTAAACGATGTTAAGACGGTGTTTTCATCTTAGGGGAATTTTCCGTCCTGGATAAGAATGTATGGGGACGTGTGGGTTACGATCCTGTCCCGAACTGCATAGTAGGTTCTTTGTAAACGATATACTTCTGAGAAGTCAAATATCGTGGGTCGAACTTTACAGTTTTATATCCATTTATTCTATAATACTATATGTGTAGTAAGTGTATTTCGACCAAAGGACTTTTATTTAGAAGAAAAAATTTCCTCTGACTGGTTACAATGTGTACAACCCTTTTTGGCTAAGGACATTCGTTTGTATAACAACGATTTCAATAAAAAAGGAAGTAAAGAAACGAGAAAGTCAGTGTAGAAAAGTAGTGTCTAATTCGTCCAACGACTCTGGTCAGTTGGTACCGTGACCAGTGTCTTTGTGTCTTATAGTGAGGGTGCTACGTTTTTAGACACTTCGGACCGTCCCACGTTCTCGCGAGTCTCGTCGAAACAAAAGTTTCTCAGTGACTTTCTTGTTTACAAACCACTACCGAGAGTCGTTTCTAATACGACAAACTTTTAAGGAAGACACTAGATGCTTTAAAAATTATACTTCAAGGTCGTTCGCGTCACTCAAGACTCGTCCGGCAATTGATTCCCTCTTTGTTTCCGGTTGAACATTCCTGAAGAAGTGGGGTTCGTAGGACTCACGTCCGTCATAAGGGACAGAGACAAGTGACTCACAAACAAAAACAAAAGGGATGAACATGCCTCTCTTTCTCGTTAAAGTCCACTTTCCTATTAGACACGGAAAAAGGAGATCCTAAGAATTAGGACAACCGTTGTTTAACACGGAGTGGTTGAGACGTCAAACGAGTTAGAACAGGTGTTTCCGTATTTTTAATCTTCTCCAATAAAAGACGAAAAGACAAAATCATATTTTCCCCTTACGAATGTAATGTCTACAGGACAAACAAGTTAATCTTATTGATGTTTTACCTCTGAGGAGGTAAGTAGTCAATTGGAAGATTGAAGTGAAACACAAAGATAGTTACAAACATAAGTACGCGTGTGTATTTAGAGGGACACACGGACACACAAATGTACACCTACAACACACACCGAAGAGGTAGTAAGTTCTTCGGAAACCACCGAAAGGGAATTTATAAGGAAGACTACTTTTGTAAGTTTGCGATCCTCTGGCCGAATAAGGACAAGTGATGAGAGCAGACCTACTGTTTCGGTATATAAAAATCATACAAAGTAGTGTAGGTATTTTAGTAGATAGATAGTTGCTAGATTTTACTTTGGTTTTGGGCCCACCTAATTACTGGACCGGGTTTCAACTTCTTTCTCTATTCGAAGTTTGTTCCAGATTGAGACCGCATAGACTAGAACTGAACTGTTGTTACACGGGTCTGGCACGTCCTCCTCTCCTTTTCTGGTATTTCGTTCAGGGGTCTATGTGCACCATGTGTCTCTTTGTACAAACCATGAAGTCACGTTTAGACCCCAATAAAGATGACAGACCCGATACACTTTTAGAAAGGGTCTCTGTATAGTTACAGAATAGTAACTAACAGAATAGTTAGTATCTATTCTAAATATACAACAACAAGTCAGTGAGTCAGTACAGACTAAGTAACGTTAAATATATCTATATAGATATAGAGTATGACCGAAGGGACCGTCGAGTCACCATTTCTTAAACGGACGGTTACGTCCTGTACGTTCAAACTAGGGTCCCAGCCCTTCTAGGGGACTTCTTCCTTTACCGTTGGATTAGGTCCTAAGTGCAGACCCTTTAGGGTGCCCTTGTGTTCCTCAGTCTGTACTCAATCTCCACCTCGTGCGTGCGTACGTACAGATCCTGTCTGAGAGATTCGGTTCTCAGGTGACGTTATGTGTGTAGGTTCAGGATCTGGTTCTATTCGTACCACTCTACCAATGACTGACTCAAGAATAAAGTTTCGTAGTCGTTTTTGTAAACCTAATTCAACAAGATGTAAAACAAATTTATAAAATTGTATGTCTTGATAAGACTCCTTCTGTCGTTACTTTGTTTTACTTTTTATGACGATAATTGAAAGAATGTCCCAATCGATGGGTCTGTGATGGGAAGAGATAGTTGGGGCATGACAAACCGATTTCATTTGAAAGAATGTTCGTATTGACTACTACAGTGAGAGGAGAGGTTTGGAAAGATACAGATGAATAATGGGGTTGTACCCCATTTAAGTTTTTTAAGGTTTCCGTTGTTCCGTCTCTACTGTCCGTCGACACTTTGTTTTGTTTCCATCTCTGACCCCTTGCCTTTCTCATGTGTAGATATTCCGACAAGACGTGTGTTACAACGCTATTCGTAACCTTTGTCCCCAGTCGGGTTACCGACGAACGAGGATTGAACACGTGACCGCCACACTTTAGACACGTCAGGACAGACCGTTATTCCGAGACCCAGTAGACCTACTCCGTGTGGGTCCGAGATGAAGGTCGATGAGATGAGAGAGGGAATTTGAGGTTGGAGGACGCCGTCGTCTTATGAGTATGTCGGTGATTTCGGTGTGAGTAAAGGAAGGGCCTCGAGGTCAAGATTCCTTCCAAAGTGTTTGCTCTCTCCACCTGACCTAGGAGAAGTTGTTACCCTATAATTTTGCAGGACCTCAACTTTCCGGCACCATCCGGAACTACTCGGTTTCTGTCCGGTACCATTCTTGGGTTCGGAAATCGCTTGATCAAGTTAAAAAATTTAGGTTGACAAAAACGAGTCTTAGAAAGTGAACAACCATTAGTGAGAATATATTTTCCAAATGCACTTATAAAAGTAAATGAATCATATTTTGAACTTTGGAGTTATAATGAGATAATGTAATGTCTTGTGTTTTAATTGTTCAATGTAATAAAATTTGAAGACGGAAACTTTTATGAGGTTTCATCGAAAAGGTAAGAGTAGGTTAGTTTTGTATAAATAAATTTGTGGCTAATGTCGACGTAAATTTTCCTAGGATATAACATGGTGGTCCGTCTTAATTTGGTGAATGGTTCCGTCGTCAACAAGATTGAGACTTCATTGACTGGAGTCAGTACATTTTTGTGACAGTTCTTAGTTGACCGAAAGTCGGGTCTCTTCGAAAGTTTTGCTCAAGTCTTCATGAATTATTAAAATTAGTAAAGGTTGAGGAAAGGGTGGTTGAAGATGATATAGGGATGTTGTTACGGTCAGGATTCCCGTCTGATCAGTAACAAATCTATTTGTCACTTTTCAGTTGTCTGAGACAATTATTACGATGGTTAAGAGATAAGTCAAGTCAAGTCAGCGAGTCAGTACAGACTGAGAATGGACTCTATTTATCCATCTGTGTGTGTATAAAGGTAAATTAAGTTAAACTTTATGTTATGAGATCATGGGTATGTCTACACGTCATGTGGACGGGAGAGTCTTTCATGTGTGGTCACTCGTTAGGTGTACCTTTGTTTGTTGGTATAGTCGGATAAAAATTCTCTGTCATTGGAAACCCGATAACTTTGACTATACTATAACTCAATTGGAAAAAATTACATGAAGACGAAAAGTGAAATAAGTCTGACCATAGTAGACAATAAAACGAGTATTAATATTCCTTTAAAAACAAACGGGTTCAGTAATACGACGAGAGATTTATTGACTAGTAATATAATCTTGGTTTTACGGAAACAAGGGTCACCGTAAATACTCAGTCGTGGTGTTTAGTTTGTCTTTTGTTACAGTTTATAATTTTATTAGACACCATCCGTTGTTATTAAAATTTTAAAGGTCATAATTAAAGGTTTGTAAACTTTCTTTATTAGTAAATAATGAAAATCTCCCCTTTTTCATTTTTATTTTAGTGTTTTAAAATCTACTTCCCTTAGAATCGTTAGAGGGTTACTCATTCGTTTACCGTGTCCATGTCTTGACAACCAAATGGGCTAAATGCTGTTTGGTTTCACTTATTAATTTAGAGATAGTTAGTCTTCGGTAGTGTACATATATTCTTGTGTTATTATAATCGTTCAAAAGTGTATCAAAATTACCGTGGATGACAACTTAAATTTTATTTCAAATATAATTGATATTCTGAGTTATTACATTGAATTTGTGTGACCAAAGATAAAAATTCGATGTGTTTGTCACATCCTTTTAACGTCAGTTTTTCCTTTGTTATATCACTAGATGAATTTACGGAGTTTTACAGTAGTATCTTACCGGGTATACTTTTTTTTTCTTTGATGAAGTTTAATAAACGGAAAGTGTTACGTATGAGAATAAAGTGAACCCTTTAAATTAACACAAAACTCATACTGGAAATTTTGTAGTAACAGTGTCGAACTACTATTGTAGGTTTATTAAGGTTATTTTGTAGATGGTGTCTACCCTACATTATTTTAGTATTATCTTTATGAGTTTGAAATATTATCATAGATCCTCTTTAAAGAAAAGATTTTGAATCAGAAGGAGAAATCTTTACTTATAACACGAAGGTTCATTTACAGAATCCTTCTGTTATTTTTGAGAGACTTATCGGTCTGAAGTGGTAGAAAATACAGACTATCAAGTCAAGAAGTCAGGAGTAATTTAGGGAAGGATTCTTAGAGTTAATCTGGAGTGTGTATAGGGGGCATATAGGATGACTCACGGTCTGTGATTCGGTGTACCTCGGAAGAGAAGAAATTTTGGGAAAATGTAAATAAGAGACGTGTAATAAAAGACATTTACTGTGGTGGAATAGTAAATATAAAGCGTTGTTTCGTTGTGCACTATTCGGTTTAACTCCAGGTGCTCATCCTGACCAAAAGACGGAGAGACAGAGAGGGTGTCATCGGACGGGTCCCGTGTGTGTCGTCGTCCGCGAGTGTGAAAGGAGCACTCCTTCGGTCATGTCGGTCGGTGTTTGCGTGCGCTCGCAGTCATGGCGGACGATCGCTTACGGCGCGCAGCTGAAAGTTCAGGTCTCTCAAGTCACTGTTATCTTGTCTTGCCGACGCGCAAACATGTCTACGTAAAGGAGACTAAACCGGTCATAAGTGTACAATTCAATGTAAAAGTCATAAACTCTTTGATTCCAAAACATAGGATTTTGATCATCTATGTTCTAGTAGTGTTCAACCGTGTTGATAAGGGTATCAAATCTGACCGTTTGTTCTTCGCTTAAGTCTTTCCAACCTAAAAGTCTTGGTCACTTGGTACCAACCAAGGTCGATAACGTCGGTGCTCGTCGGAACGATAAAAGGAGTTGTTCGGTATTTTATTTGTAACGGATACCTAAGGTATGCACTTTTCCAAATCCTCGTGGCAGACTGAGATGGTTATGACAGAGAGTTTTTCTAAAAGTCACTATATTTAATGGGTCACCGTCACGGGGGTAATAGTTGCGAGACACGACTGTGAAGATAAAATTTTTCAGTAAGAAACTTTATCTTTTGACGTTGACAAATTCAAAAGTAAAAAGAATCAAAGGAAAGGTAAGATTAGGACGGACGTACTATGATACGTGTTCAGTAGAACTACTGTCACATCCAATAGAGGGGGTCTAGAGGTGAACCAATAAGATTTTTTTAGAGAACTTACGAACTCGTTGGTCTTTTGTAGTACGAAATTTGTGTCTAAGTTATTCCCGTCCTGACAGCCACAGGAATGACCCCGGAACGACTGACAACGAGACATAAATAATTTGGGGAGTCTCGTGTGACACCTCGACTCCCGATGCTATGACCTCCACCGCCGTCCCGGGATCCTTTCCCGTCACACTCTGTTCTAGAGTGGGGTTTCGTCGTGAGGAAAGAAGTCACAGGGACAGAACAGGACTATACCTCCATCCCGTTCGATTCCGTCAGGGTACCCCCTGACCCGTCTCTATACGAGGGATTCATTAAGAAGACCGGCATTTTTACTTAAACTTTCGGTTCCAGTTTCGAGAAAATATTTTGAGGTAATGTATTATCTAAGGGATAGAGCACACAATTACACTTTCATTGGTGTTGGTATTTTAGAAGACACATGTAAAATATTATTACACTATTTTAGGGTACTTGGGTCTTCAGGTTTTATTTTGACCGGGAATTAATATTGTGTGTATGAGGATAGATGGAGTAGGGTAGGGTCGAGGTCAAGACGGAGGTGGACTCTTCTGGTGATAAACCTTGACAAGTACATAAAAGTCACTACGTTTATAATATATATAAAATACCTAAATGTATGTGCGTAAACACAAAAATCAAGATTCACATACTTTACCCATTTGCTACATACATTGTAAGTACTAGAATAACGAAGTGAACGATAATTTTAACTAGGTATATCCCCCCTCCCCAGTCCCTTACCGTCTAAGGTCTTATCACCTCACTCCTGGACACATTTACGAGAGTAGGTTTTCTTGTTGTTTTTACGGTCACATTGACACTTTTTAGTTGAAAAAGTTTTAAAACCTTTGATTGGTTTTAGATTGTTTTTAGGTTCCTCATGTAGAGTCCTTCTGTCTATTTGGGACGAATCTCGTGTGATGTTACAGTATGTAGTGAGGAGAGGATTTGAGAACATTTTTGATCGTTGGAACGGTTGGTCGTCGGGGTGTTGGTGTCCTTGACATTTGTGGACGTCGGGACGTCGGTGACCCAAACCTAGAGGAACCTTTCGCGGTAAAGGTCTTGTGACAGAGTTGAGGGACCTTTCCGCGGTAAGTTTTTCGTGAAAGTGACGACAGTCAGTCTTAAGTCATTCGTCCCTTCCGGTGTAGGGGTCACCAGACTGTTTTTGTTAAGCTAATTACCGAATGAAGAGTAATTTTTGGTCCGTCCGGTCTTAAGTCACTCACTGTATAAGGTTCGTGACTTTCTTTTTCCAAGAGTTGGTTCTTAATGTATAGGTCGTTTTGATAGGAAGGTTTTTATTTCAATTAAAGTGTCTATTTCTCTTCGACTTTCTTAGACAGTGATCGTCTGAACGAGATGTTCTTTAAATTTTGTCCCTAAAGAAGTTATACTTTACTTTGATGTACTGTTAAGTTTAGGTTTTCTTATGGTCATTTCCTTTGATGTATCTATTTATATTTACTGTTATTAATATAGACCCCTCCTATCTTCCATATTACTCAAAGAAGATAAACTAAACTTTCCGTCAATATATTTCCTTGTTAATATTTTTACACTTACCCGAATATTACATATTTCTACGTTAGACATTTTGCTTTTATCGTATTTCCACCCCTTTTCCCAATCTCGATTATATCGAGATCTCGTTTTAACATACATGATAACTTTAATACAATCCCAATTATACTTGACCTAACAAAATTTAATTCTACAATTAATATTAGGGGTTGTATTGTTGATTCTTTTATTGTATATATACCACTTTTTTTAGATGGATTTTCTTCCGTCACTGTCTCGTTACCTACTCGGTCTTTCTATATTCGGTACGTCTTTTATTACTTTGCCTACAAATAGAATTAAATAGTCATTATTGTTATTTACTTTTACCTAACGTGTAAATTTAATTTTTGTCTAATCGTCGTACCTACAAAAAATTTACTGAGTTGATATACGATAGATTTTCTCTGTGAGTCTAAGTTTCTGTGTTCAGTTTTTGTTTTCCTATTTCTACTTAGTACGTTTGTCGTTCATTTCATCTCGAATGATTTCAGTCTGTTTTATCTGATTCTGTTTTTATAATGAACCTTTTACTCTCCCTTTAAGACACTACTTTCCCAGTCAAGTCCACTTTTCCATCGTTAATATAAATACTTGGATTATTGTCTCGGGATTTCATGTGCCTTCACTTTTACTGTTTTGATCTCTCTCTTTGTCTGTTGAGTTGTCATCATAGTTTATACAGTTGCAAAGTGTAAGTTCTTGTCTATCTTTCGTTCGTCTTTCTGGTCATTCCTTTACCTTCTGAACTTTTTATGATCGTTGGTTTAATGGAATCACAATCAGGAAGTCAGTGTAGACTGAGAAACGTTGTGGTGTTTGACATCGGGAGGTCCGAGGAGACAGGTACCCTAAAAGCTCCGTTCTTATGACCTTACCCGACGGTAAAGAAAGGGGTTTAATGGAATTGGTTGTAGATATCGTGTCAGATGAGTTGTTGTTGTTGTTTTTTTCTTTGTAAGAAGAGTTCATGTCTTGTAAGAGGTTCTATTCGGTGTATGTTTCGGTTTTTGTCTTTTGGTAATTATTTATATTTTTCTAGTTTTGGTATGTTTCGTGTAAGTGGTTTGTACTATCCCAGTTTAATCTATAATTTTTTACCTCCTTTTAAATCTTTTTAGGTGATCGTAAACCTTTAATTTGTGTAAAGATTTATTGTTACCTAGTTTCTTTTTATGTTCCCATTAATCATTCCTAGAACTGTAGTCGTTTTTATTTATGTGTAGTCCAGTTTTACATACCCTATGTCGATTACGTTCTGAATTCCCTTTCGAATATCTCTTAATCTACGGATATAATCATTTCTTCTGTCTGGCGTTCAGTTTTTAGATTCGTAAACTTAAATTTTATATCTTTTTTTTCCTTTTGTGTAACTTCCGTTAGTATTTCTTCCTTTATTGTTTCTACTCTGATCTTTAAGTTCTCTATATTTTGTTTTTATTATCTTTTTTATTCAAAACATTCTATTTAAACTTCTTGGTTTTTATCCAATAAATTTTTAGTTGTTTTAACTGTTTGGGAATTCATATATTTGGGAATCGTTCTTTTTCTTCTCTTTTATGTCTAGTGTTTTTAGTCCTTACTTGGTAATGGAGACCGGGAACTCTTTAATTTTCTAGACACCCCTTTATAATACTTGAAATGTGATTGTTTACGTTGCTGAATCTACTGTTTCATTTTTATGTTTGTCCTTCTCTTGTACCCGACTAAAGAAACGTAAAAAGAAGAAAATGTTACAACTGTTACTTTGGTACATTAGGATAATACATTAAATTTTCGTTTTAATTCGTTTTTGTTTGTTTTCCGTCAATGACTCTATCTTTTACTTGCTTTAACGTGTTCAACCACCGTATTGGTGTGTCTCTTTTGTTAATGAAGTTCAATGATATTTTACGACTTAAACGTCTCAAGGGACCACCAGATCACCGACCCTAAGTCGCAAAAGTGACGGTACTGGGTCCAAATTAGGAACCAGACCCTAGACTCTAGGGTTTCGGTGAGTCACTTCGGTTTTTTTTCAACTTAAAAGTGGTTGTAGAGAGGTCTCCCTATGTCGAATTCCATCCCCTACCCCTTACCCCTACCTCTCCTCTTTCCGTACACTCCTCCTTCTCTTGACGTTTCTTTATAATTTAACGTAAGACATCAGAAAGACATTTATCTGCATGACACCATAGTAACGAAGATTGATAGTGCCAATATAGTCTCACTAAGTTTACTCATCATAGTATGAAAGGTTTTATTTTAGTTTCTACTGGATCATGTGAAAGCGAAGTAAATCTTCGTATTCAAAAAGTGAAATTTTAATTATAAATAGTATAATGATTTTTATACATACACACATGTACTGGAGTCTCTATCTATACACACATAACCACACATAAAAGATCGAGACTGGTGACATTTGTGACTTTTCATTATTGGGTTTGATACCAAAGATTTATCACAGAGGTGATTTACCTTGTTCCCGATAAAAGGTTTTACGAGCTAAGGTGTTACTTCATTACTTTACACGTTCTACTCTGATTCTGGGAACGATAAGATCGTTGGTTATTTTGATGGTTTTTGATTGCTCCCAGAGTTTTGTTTATGGTCGTTTGGTTTGGGTTGTCGTAGAGTTCTCGATATGTAGTACTGTCTGCGTACCTGTGTCCGCACTCCCTCCCACTCCCTCCTTCCTCCCTCATCCCGCTCACCTCTCCACCGCACCTGTGCATATGTAATAGTATACACTTTGTCTGTCGGTCTTCCTCGGACGGCGTACTGAGCCCCCCGAGTTTACCTCGAGACATAGTTGGGTCTCCCTACCCTTCCCCACCCTCTTCCCTCCCTCTACGTCCCCGGTACACATGTGGATACCGACTAAGTGCGACTATATACCGTCTTTGGTTGTGTTATAACATTTCGTTAATAGGAAAATAATTTTTATTTGTTTAAAAAATTTTTCTTAATATGTGGTACTGGCTTAACTAAATGGGTCCTTACGTTGTCACGAAGTTGGATTCTGTTGACCATATTGTGGGTAATTATCTTGTTTCTTGTAATTCTCTTGGTATCCTAGTATTGACTGTTCGTTTTCGTAAACTGTTTTAAGTTACAAGAAAGTTCTAATTTTTTTTTTTTTTTGTGAAATTTTCCGTCCTGATCTTCCTTTGAAAGGGTTTTATTGCTTCCAATAAATGTTTTATTCGGTGTTGATTGTAGTAAGAGTTACCACTTTGTGACTGTTCTAAAGGTACATTCTAGTCTTTATTCTTTTCCTACGGGTGAGAGTGGTGTCACTAAGTTGAGACATGACCTTCAAGATCGGTCCCGTGAATCTGTTCTTTTTCCAATGTTTCGGTAGACTTAACCTTTCCTTCTGCATTTGAGAGAGATAAGTTTCCACCATACTAGGATACACATCTTTTGGGGTTTCGTAGGTATTCTTTCAATGACCCCGAATGATTTACTTAAATTGTTGCAACGTCTCATGTTTTAGTTGTACGTCTTTAGTCAATGTAAGAATGTGTAGTCGTTATGTGATGGATTTTCCTTTAATTCTTTGGTTAAGGTAAATATTATCTTAGATTTTCTTATTGATCCTTATTCAAAGTAGTTCTTTCATGTTCTTAACATGTGATTCTTGATATATTGTAACGACTTTATTTCTGTTTATTGTCATTTCTGTGGAGTACAAGTACCTAGTTTTTTGCATTATCACAATTCTATAGTCATGATCGACATCACTAGACGTCTCAGTCACGTTAGAGATATTTTACGGTCCTCAGAAAAAATGTCTTTACGTTTTCGGTTAGGAGTTTAGGTTTTCCTTAAATTTCCCCAGGGTTTGTTATTTTGTTAGAACTTTTTCTTCTTGATTCAACCTCCTGAGTATGAGGATTAAAATTTTGGATGATGTTTCGTTGTTGTCAATTTTGTCACACCATGACCGTACTTCTATCTCTATATCTGATTATCCCAACTTAACTCTCAGGTCTTTATTTAGGTATTTAGGAGGTGTCGGTTGAATCAAAACTGTTCACAAGATGTAGGGTAAGTTACCCTTTTCTTGACAAATACGTTGTTTACCACAACTTTGTTGACGTACAGGTGTACGCTTTCTTACTCACTTCACCAGAACCTGGAAAGTCTAGTCGGGTGTGAGGAAGAAGGTGTAAATTGTCATGACAGTTGGTTCGGAAGGTTTTAAGGAATGGATAGTTTATTACTACGAATTATTTTGTCAACAACAGAATGTGGGGAACTTAGAACCCCATTAAACAATGCGTCGTCTTCTACTAGTTCGTAAGCGAATGGTGAGACTTTTGACTATTTCGTTTTTTTAATTCTAAATAGAACGGGAAGATTATATCGATAAAGTCCCATTGATATATCGACTACTCCCTATTTAATATATTTCTTAAGGTCGATTATTTTCGTATTTCTTACGATAGTAATCTTTGCGTGACAAAAAGTTGGGGACTCCTTTAGTACCAAGACCCGTTATAAGTAGTTACTTGTGATTTTGGAGTTTACTTTCCAAAAGTTCTCTTCCGAGTTCGTGTATGGTGACCTTGTGGGTGGGGTGGAGGTTTGTGAGCAGGTGTTAGAGTGTGTGCTTTTGTGTGTGTTGTTTATTTGACGTCCTTTATTTTTCTCCCTTTCGGTAATATGTTGGTTTCTCCAAATTTCCCGTATGAGTTTATGTTACCTTCCTGAAAACAAATGTAGACTTAGGTTTATTCGGTTCACCTTTTCCGGTAGAGACCTGTGTTGGACTCTTCAGACTGACACCTACCTTTTGCTCTGCCGTAATTCCTTAGTGACAAGTGAAGAAAGCCATACTGTTACCTTGTCATCAATACAAGTTTTTTAATTCATGAATCACTACATTTGACTTCATTAATGTCCGTTTTTACTGTACTGAAGACCAGGAGAAAATTTTAAGAGGTCCTTTTATTTTGTTGTGTAAGAAAGAGAGTTTACGGAAGTTAATATTGTTCCAGTAGTTTTACGACTATTGACAGTTTCGAGCTACTACCCGTGTACCAAGTTCTGTGATACGAGAAGACACTTCAAACTTTCGCGGACGATACTTTTTGCGACGTTCACGAGTCAATAACTAATCTCGACTTCAATACCCAATTACACCCCTGTTGGTAGTAGGAATATTTTGACTGTGGAAGGTGCCACTTATGTCAGGTAGTCACGTGAATGACTATAGAGAAACGGTTTCTGACGTAAAAAAAAGGATTAAATTAGAATCCGATATATATAGTACGATAGAACTTATCTCTTATAAAAAATTATAAGGATAAAAAAACAAATAACCTATGTATATAAAAGAAACTTTATCAAAAATTTTAATGTATAACCCATTTTAATGAAGGAACACCCTTCTTTAGAAAATAAGATTCCATCTTTTTGATTTTTCTTTCTTTGTGTCGAAGTGAAGTATCTTACATGAAACTTCGTCTTAAAGTTCCCTGTTGAGATAAGGTGTATTTCTCCGTACACAACTCAGGGTCGTGACGATATTGGTTGATGAATGTAAGTTTCACGTAAAGATTCAGGACGTGTTTCTGGTTTCCAGTACACCCCCAACTACCCTGTCTCCTTTTCTTACTACCCTTCCAGCTAAATTCTCGACTGAGGACATCTCAGATGGACCACGAAGAGACCGGTCGGGTCCTGTTTTCGATGTTCGCTTCCTTGTTTGACGTCTTCTGTACCCCGGTGAAGTACGTCGGAAGGAAGATCGAGAAAGAACAGGGAAGAATCAAACTGTGACGAACTAAAACAATTTTACAGAAAAGTGAAGTAAAGTTTAGAGTGGACCATGTTTTCCAAACTCTTAATAGGTTCCTCGATAGTAGTGATTGCAAGTGGAGGTATTAAGGTTTAAACCTTCTGTCGGTGGTATCAGTAACCGAGACACCCTCTGACTGTAAACGATAGTCCAAAAATTAATTAAACGATCCCGGGAAATGGATTAAACATGAACAATCTTCTACCTAACCAAAGGATCTCAACAGTTTTGTTTTATGGTGTTTGATCCACCGAATTTTGTTATCTTTAAATAAGAGAGTTTCAAGACCTCTGGTCTTCGCGTTTTAGTTCTGACGGTCGTCCCAGTCAAGGAAGAGTCCCCGAGTCTTCCTCGTAGAGGAGGTACGGAGAGAGGACCGAAAACCACCGACGGTCGTTGGGAACCACAAGAGTCGAAGTCAAGTCAAGTCAGGTCAGGTCAGGTCAGCGAGTCAGCACAGGTTGAGAAACGTTGGGGTACTTAGTGTCGTGCGGTCCGGAGGGACAGGTAGTGGTTGAGGGCCTCAAGTGAGTTTGAGTACAGGTAGCTCAGCCACTACGGTAGGTCTGTAGAGTAGGAGACAGCAGGGGAAGAGGAGGACGGGGTTAGGGAGGGTCGTAGTCTCAGAGAATTTCGTCGTGTTAAAGGTAGAGACGAAGACAGAAGTACACCATAAGAGGGATACACAGACACAGGGACCCAGGATTAAGGGGATTGACGTATTCCCTTACAGTGATCTAACCCCAAGTGGATTAGGACGTACTGGAGCACAGTTACAGTTGTGTAAACGTTTCTGGGATAAAGGTTTATTCCAGTGTTAGGGTCCCATGTTTCATTTATACTTAACCCCCCCTTCCCGTCTCCCCTCTCTTTACGAAAAGTTGGATCTTCCCCTCTTTGTGGTTTTTTGAAAAGTCTTCTTCTCTTCCACACCAAGAATATATGACCGAACCTAGTGACATTAATCTAGTCAATTCAATAACAGTCAACATTGTACAACTTCTGACTACTCGTTTAATTTTGAGGACATGTATACTGTATACAAACTGTGAGATTTGTTTGTTTATACCAAGAGGTGTTGGAACGACAAGTTTCACATAGGTGACCCCGTCCGACAGTCTTTCCCGTGCGACCTTGAGATCCGAGACGTGACTTCGACGTCAGGTGTCTTTCTTAAAGAAAAGTTCAAAATGGTATTCGTCGTTCTTCCTTGGTTCTACGTGGAAGTCGTGTAACATACCTTTATAAGAGTCGATCTGTAAGTTCAACTAGTAAATGTTCAAGACGAGAAGTAATTTGAAGTCCCGTATTAAGTCGATTCGAAGGACGGTACTATGACATTTTGTTCTTAGACGAAGGGGGTCAAGGTTATTGTTCGAAGAGTAAAAGAAGACACGTGAGTCGTCTCGGAACTTGTAGGTATAAAGATGGTTATCAGACGAGTTCCGTTTGATCCAAAAAAGTTAGTACGTGTAGTTTTAGTTAGGAGGTCGGTAATCGGTAAAGGTTTCAATGAAGACGTAAAATTTCGTAAACAATGTCGTCGTGAGAAGAAGGTCCATGGGTTTAGACATAAACAAAAGGTAACGACGATGTCGTTTAATAATGTTTGACTACCGTTTTTCATTGTCACTAAATAAGATTGTCAGGACCTCCGGTCTTCAGGTTTTATACTTATATTCTCCCGTTTTCAGTCGGTCTCGGAGTGAGGGAGACTTTGGAGAATCCCTCCCACGTAAAGGAACGGAAAAGATCGAAGGTGACTATGTATCGACCTTTTTTGATATTAACCCTTTCTATGTACGTCGGTTGTAAGTGACGTCTAGATAAATGTTGTCGGTTCTGTACCTGCGTTAGATTCACGGGTAGTTCTCTGCTTACCCATTTCTACACTACATGTGTGTACACGCAGTCACACACACGCACATATGTGTGTGTTACCCGATAATGAGTCGGTATTTCGTACTTTGCTACGGTAAGCGTCGTTGTGTCTGCCTGAGTCGCTGATAGTAAACGACAAGTCAGTGAGTCCGAGTCAGCACAGGTCGAGGAAATGGTGCACCGGTCGTCGTGTGGTCCGAAGGGACAGGAAGTCGTAGAGGACCTCGAACGAGTCTGAGTGCAGGTACCGCAACCACTACGGTAGGTTGGTGGAGCAGGAGACAGTGGGGAAAGAGGAGGACGGAAGATAGAAGGGGTCGTAGTCCCAGAAAAGGTTACTCAGTCGAGAAACGTACTCCACCGGTCTCATGACCTCAAGTTGAAGTCTTAGTCAGGAAGGTTACTGATAAGTCCCGACTAAGGGAAATCCTAACTGACCAAACTAGAGGAATGTCGGGTTCCCTGAGAGTTCTCAGAAGAGGTTGTGGTTTTAAGTTTTCGTAGTTAAAAAACCGTAAGTCGAAAGAAATATCAGGTTGAGAGTGTAGGTATGTGCTGATGACCCTTTTGGTATCGAAACTGATATACCTGGAAACGACCGTTTCATTGTAGAGACGAAAAATTATACGACAGATCCAACCAGTATTGAAAAGAAGGTTCTTCGTTCACAGAAAATTAGAGTACCGACGTCAGTGACAGACGTCACTAAAACCTCGGGTTCTTTTATTTCGGACTGTGACAAAGGAAATAAAGGGGTAGATAAACGGTACTTCACTACCTTGGTCTACGATGCTAGAACCCTAGAATCAAAAGACTTACAACTTAAAATTCGGTTGAAAAAGTGAGAGGAGAAAGTGAAAGTAGTTCTCCGAGAAATCAAGAAGAAGTGAAAGACGGTTTTCCTACCATAGTAGACGTATAGACTACAATAACTATAAAGACGGCCGTTGGAACTAAGGTCGGACACGTAGTAGGACGGGTCGTAAAACGCACTACATGAGACGGAGGTTCAATTTATTGGTCCCACTGTCATATGTCGGAACTACATGAGGAAAGGGTAAAACCTTGGTCGGACCAAGATTGATAACGAAGAACTGGACTCATGTCCAAAGAGACCTCCGTCCATTCCACCAGACCATGAGGGTGGATGATTCACATCATTCTGTCTCTTTCTGTCTATAGCGTACCATAGTGAATATACACCTTTGATTTTTTTATTGTGTTTACTTGAAATGTTTTGTCTTAATCTGGGTGTGTGTGTCTTTTGTTTGATTATTCCTCTTTCCTAGACTTCTTGTCTAGATACATGACTTTTGACTTAGTGCAATGACCTGTAGACTTTGATTGTGACGTTTGGTTGATGTGTAACATAATCCGAACGTTCCAACGAGTCATCATGTTGTGGACGGACGATTATGTCCTTTAAGTTCTCTGACCCAAGTTAGGGACCCAGTCCTTATAGAGACTTCATCTTTTGTCGTTGGGTGACGTCATCAGATCGGATCCTTTAGGGTACCTGTCTCCTCACACCTCCCGATATCAGATACCCCAGTGTTTCTCAGCCAGTTATTTCTCTCATCTTTAAAGACAGTAGCTCATTCTAATCCTTTGTGACTTAATCTGTTACGATTGGAATAAATAAAGGAGCTCCAAAGAGTCTAGGAAGTCAGACAATTACATGTAACAATTGGAACATTTCCCTCCTACGTCACACGGCAGAAACGGTTTAAATGACTCGGTACGTTAGTAAAAACCTTTTCACAGAGAATTTCCTTGAAGACAAGGAGTCTGACAGGAAGTCCTATATAGTAATGACTTTTCTTTTCGTGTAAGGTCGACTAAGAAACCTTGACCGATTGATGACTGTCAGTACTTTTCCATAGGTAATTTGTCTTTCTAATTTTCCGTTTCCAATTCTTTGTGTATTCTTTCAAACCGTAAAATTTTATTTTAATTTTATAATTGGTATATTATTATAAAAGAAGATATTTGTCGATATTTTTTCAAAGTAAAGTCTATAGGTGTCATTATTGATACGTAATTAAGATAAGTCAAGAAATTGCGGGTATAATTCAGACGTTTTTTATGTAAATAAAGGTTTGAAGTTCATTATTGAGTCGTCAAGATACTTCATGTCACACCTATTATGTACTAGTGTTAATGAAGACTTTATATTTGACAAAAAATTTCAAAAAAAAATAAAATAAAATGAAATGTTATAACATAACCAAAACGGTATGTAGTTGTACTTAGACGGTGTCAACATTTCAAGTCAAGTCAACGAGTCAGCACAGACTGAGAAACGCTGGGGTACTTAGCGTCGTGCGGTCCGGAGGGACAGGTAGTGGTTGAGGGCCTCAAGTGAGTCTGTGTACGGGTAGCTCAGGTGCTACGGTAGGTCGGTAGAGTAGGAGCCAACAGGGGAAGAGGAGGACGGGGGTTAGGGAGGGTCGTAGTCTCAGAAAAGTTACTCAATTGAGAAGTGTACTCCCCCGGTTTCATGACCTCAAAGTCGAGATCGTAGTAAGGAAGGTTTCTTTAGGCTCCCAACTAGAGGAAGTCTTACCTGACCAACCTAGAGGAACGTCAAGTTCCCTGAGAGTTCTCAGAAGAGGTTGTGGTGTCAAGTTTTCGTAGTTAAGAAGCAGCGAGTTGGAAGAAGTGTCAGGTTGAGAGTGTGGGTATGTACTGGTGACCTTTTTGGTATCGGAACTGATCCGTCTGGAATCAGCCGTTTCATTACAGAGACGAAAACTTATATGATAGATCCAACCAGTATTGAAAAGAAGGTTCCTCC